>RJWH01000442.1:0-570334 GCA_004363575.1 Solenodon paradoxus
GGGAGATGGGAATGGGAGAGGGAGAGGTAGGCAGAGGGAGAGAGAAAGAATCTTATCACATATCACTAACCCTGGAAAAGATTTCAATTCAAAATTTTAAGTACTGAATGTGTATCACTTCGACACAATCATAAAGTCAAAAAAACATTTACCTTAGATTAGAGGCTATCTGTATTTGACTTACTTACAGTCAATTTTGCAACTGGGGATTCCTTATAAAGAACAGCTATTAACTTGTGTCTGCAGGTCTTGCCTGTTCCAAACATTTGCCACATCATAGCAAAGAAGAGAAATTCAGAGTTAATGGTCTCCACAAGGAGTGGTAACCTGGCTGAGCAGAAAAGGGGACAGAATCCCATGTGAGCAAGGCAGAGCAGGTGGAGTGGACCCTCGCTGGCTTTACCTTCCAACAACCAAGCAGGGCAGATGCTTGTGTTTGCCTGGAACGACTCTTCACTGGCGAAATCGCATTCATGTCATGTTTGTAAGTACAGTTATGTACATGACAAAGAAAGCTGTGATTTCTACATCTAGCATCAAATACTTGGTGATATCGATCAGATTATTCTAAAATGTAAACTCTTTATTACACCACGGTCCAGACTTAAGAAATTTAATGGGGAAATTAAATTTGCGGGGAAAAAAAGAAGGATTGTTAAACAAACAATTATTTAAATCAGAAAGTGAAGAGAAAGACTAAAATGGTTATAGCTGAACATTAACTACATTTTTAATTTTCTTACTGAGACCATGCTTTTAATTCAAAATAATAGAATTGTACAATTTATTAAAATTGTTCCTCTCCCCTTCAGAGATTTTAGGGCTTCCTTTTTTGTTGCTTTTGTTGTTTTTGTTTCTTTTGGGAGTTTCTTTGCTGCTGCTGTTATTATAGCTGTCGCAAGTTTTATATTCCTTATAATCTAATGTTAACCCAAAGTAAAAATGAAAACAAAACACTCAGGTTAAAAAGGCCCGTAATGATAACAGTTATACCACCCACCATCACAACCCATAGATATGTATGTGTGTGTTTATTCTATATTAAGCAATAAACTAAATTGCTTTACTACATCATCTCAAACACTAGGGAATCCATCATGCTTCCTGTCACTGTGTTATGGAAGACCATTGAAATAATTTGAACCCGGTACATTGGTTCACAGTCCAAGAGTGTTCTACTATTTCTTATTATGGAATAAGAGAAAAATACAACAAAATTCATAACTGTGTTAGAACATTCACATTTTATAATTTGATAAGATTTAAGTGTTAGAGTTTCTATCCAACATTTAGTTCACTCCTCTGCTCAAATGCATTTGATAATCTACCTTTCTGGGGCAGAATATCTTTTTGGTCAGTTTTGCAATTTAGTTAGAAGAAAAAAAGGAACTTATTTATGTGAGAGGAAGTTTAGTATCTACCTAACATTCTAGCTGGAAAATAATAGTGGCTTTATCTAAAATATGTCAGAGTGACCAGTTAAAAAGACCCCAGTGCAGTCAATCAACTATTTGTTTTGTCTATAGAGTAACCAAAAATAAAAAAAGTGTGACAAATTTTAATTACTGAATTGATCTAACAAATATCTATTTCTGGGAAGGAGTTACATGGAATACTCAAATGACCTATATGAACAATTCGTAAATTATTCTACTAATAGTTCTTTAGAAATGATTGACAGCTTCCAACTAAACAATGATCCTCCTCTCTTTAAGAGGATTACCCTTTATAGACTTTAAAAATGAGAACCAGATGACTCTACTCTTCATAGACCGTGAATCTAGATTTAAAGGTCTTTATCCTATGAATCCTCAAAAATGAAACCCAAGATAGCAAAGCCTGATGCTTCTTGTCTCATCATTGGCATTGGGATTGGCATTGGCATAATGACAATGGTATACAGTAAATCCTCAAGTGAAAGAAGAGTCCTAGACATAGCTTCTCTTAATATTGAGTAGGTTGAAAATGGAAATAATACTAAATAATAAAAACCACGGTTCTAGTTATAATTTCTAATGATAAATACTACGAACTGATTTATGACACACACCCCCAATTTATATGTTGAAGGTATAACACCTATGTTTAGATATAAGGTTTCTAAGAGGTAATTAAGGTTAAATGAGGTCATTAGGGTGGAGACTAACAGGGTGTGTGGTCTTAATAAGAAGAGGAAAATATATCGAACTGTTCATGGTGAACTTAATGCAGTATATAGAGATGCTGATTTATAATGAGCATACCTGAAACCTATATGTTATGATGCACTGCTATTTCAACAAAAGATTTTAAAATAAAATACATAAAGAAAGACGAAGAAGAAGAGAGGAAAAAGGAAGAAGAGATGGAGAAAGAAGAGGAGAATCTATCTCCCCCAGAGATTCTCAGTGGAAGCAAAGCACAGGGATAAAGCTTTCCTTTACAAGCTGGGAAAATAGTTCTCACCATAAACCAACCATTATATCACCCTAATCTAGCACTTCCAGCCTCCAGAACTGTAATAAAATAAATGTTGTTGAAGTTACCGAGTCTGCATTTTGCAAATATAGCTGATCACACTAAGATAGTAAACTGCTCTTAAATCTTAAACGTTTGTCAGAAAAATTTTAAAAATAAGCTTTCCATTTATTCTCAGTGCTTATAAATATATACACTGCATGATCAGACTGATAGGAATTAAAAAATCAATTTACAGTCTTTTGTGAAGGCCAGTGGTTACTAGCAAAAACCTTAACAACCTATACCTTTTTACTGGTCTGTCACAAAAACAATAATTTTACAAAGCCATTTCACCAAGTATAAGTAAGCGAAAACTTTGGTTAGAATGATCCATATTAATGAGATTTCTCAGCTACGTAGTCAGGGGTAGTTGCTAAATACTTTTCAACTGGTTCTAATTTTTCAGCTAATGACCTGAACGCCACTGGCACTTAATTTAAACTAATTATAAACTTCATAGAGAACCTCTTATCTGCATTTTCCATCAGAGGTAAGTAAAGTAATCCGCTCTCAATACAGTTCACATGATTATGCCACAAATAAATTGTCAAAGACTGGCTTTTCTTCTTTTTACTTATGGACATCCCACACATGCCAGTTCTAAGTTTTAGTAGAGCATATTTAGAGACTTCATTTCCAAACTTTCCTTATAGCTAAAGAAACTAATAGGATGCAAGACAAGTAATATGTATCACTTTCAGATTCTATTATTATAAGGAATCTATTTGCCCTCCACACTCTTTTCCCCGCTTCCTGAGGGTTGGTTAGGGTAAGCTGACTTCACCATCCATGTGAAGACACTGGCCACACCCAAGAGAAAGACAAAGTGACAAGTTAGAAGGAATCCTCTGCATCATTTCAGAACAGTCACCTGTCCACACTGGACCACCTGCCTAGGTCTACACTGATAAGAGAGAGAAAGATACATCTGTGACTTGTCTGAGTCACTGTATTTTGGAATTTGGTTACTAATCTAAGTAATGTCCATTGTTTACAATTTATGTCCATCTTCCACATTCTGTGATCTAGAACATCCATTCCTTTTATTACCAACTATTTATCAAGTACATAGTAGTTATCAGCCTTGCTTGAGGCATTGAGTATGTAACTAAGCAAGGTCCACAAAATTCCTGCACTCGTGAAACTCCTGTTATAGTGAAAGGAGACGATAATAAGGTAGAGTGTGCCATGGTGAAGCAGATGTTACATCCGTTGTCTCTGAAGGAGCAAGTCACATGCTCCTGGGTTCGCATCCCGGGAGGGGAAGCAACCTTGTGCACAAATAAATGGAAACAGAATAAAGATGCATCTTCTTGCTTTGTCTTCCTGCCTGCTTGCCTACTTGCCTCCTTTTCTACTTGCACCTTTTCTTTAAAATAAGTAAATAAATAAATAGCAAGAGATGATACAGTTAACAAAATTAAACGAAATAATTTCAGGACATATTAGCAATTTAAAGGGAGGTTTCAAGATTTAGATTATTGTGCTTAAACACAGATTCAGCCTTTTATCCACTGCAGATAATAAGCTTTCCTTTTAAGCACTGCAAGAACAAGCTTTCCACACTCTCTATTGAACGTACCTCCTAAAATGTATAGTCTTGTATAGGTCCCTGTTTTTAATCTAGGCAAACTCCATGACTCATTTTTGACTAAAAGATGGAGGTCAAAGTGATGTTATTTAAGATTCCAAGGCTAAGTCATAAAATGACCTTATTTCTTTCACATAGGTCTTGTGGATTCCTTTCTCAGAAGGAGAATACATGTAAGAAGTTCAACCATCTAAGACCACAAAACTGAGGCAGTCAGAGGGAGAGGCTTATGGAGAGATATGCCAGGTGAGATCCTACCTGCTCTAGCCAGCCATGTCAGCTGAGACCCTGGGTGTATGAACAAAAAGGTCTCCTCTGATGTTCAACCTAATCAAACTTTCAGATGACTCCAGCTCTAGGTATCTTCTAGCTGCTACAACAGAGCTCCCAAGTGAGAGTTTCCCAGATGAGCCCCATCAACCCACAGAACTAGGAGAAATAATAATAACTTAAGTCACAACTTTGGGCTGCCACACTACAGAAGACAACTTGTAGATGAAACATGTCTCTTCACCTTTTTGTGCTTCAGGTTTCTCATCTATAACATGATTAGAAATAATGGAGTTAATCTGGAACATGCTTACAACAGTGCCTGGTTTGTGCAAACATTTAATAAAAGTTGGCTACTATTACTTATTATTAATAACCAAAGTAGAATGATGGGAAATAGTCTTAGGTGGTTACTCAGATAAGTTCTTACATGGAAAGTGACACTTGAACTTGTATCTGAAAATTAATGAACCAACCATACAGAGAGCCAAAGAAGGGGACATCCAAACAGGAAATAAAGGGGCATCCAAACAAGTGCCCTGGGTAGGCCAAGAGGCCTTGTCTTTGAAGGATGCAGACATGACAGTGTTTTGGAGGTTGGTAAGCAAAATAAAGAGTCATGTAGGTATAATAAGTCCTTTGGAATTTACGTTAACAGCAGGAAGTTTTGAAGAACTTTAACCAGGGGAGTGACCATTCCATTGGAAATGGATTTTAGAAGGCAATAATGGAAACAAAAAGATGAATGAACCTACATGCCTACATCTATTTTTTAAGTCTAAGTTAACTCAATTTAAAAAAAAAAAAAAAACTGAATAACTACACATAAAAAATAGAAGCAAAAGTACCCTGTAAGAGACTGTTGTAATCATCTGAGGAAAAGATTTGTGGGATTTGAATCAAAGTCTAGCAGAGGAGATAAAAAGGAGGCAGATTTGGGAATATGTTCATTGAATGAAGGGCCCTGGACTGCCTATCTGGCCCCTGTGGGAAGGATGAGATGTTATTTTAATATGAGCAGTCTAGAATAGCTATAACTTACACCCCTTTAGACAGGGTTCTAAGCATTCTATTCCAGGATGGTGCAAGTCTACCTCATTTTATATAATTCAAGGCTCAGTTGTTATAGGAGTTGTTAATAAATAGGAGATAAGAAAACAGGTTTTCTTATATTTACTTCTTATTACTATTCAGATAGGAAAAAACAATTCAAAACAAGGTGACTTAGTGGGAAGAATGCTGCAGGGAAAATTAGGGCATAATTTCACAGGGCAATATTGTGACTGCCAACTTACAAGAATGGCACAGAATTCTTGACCATTAAGCACCTCCTGTATTCGCAGATATTTCCAACAGCCCATTACTTTGTGACTCTATTTAAAAATACTTAGCACCTGGAAATATTTAATTTCCAGAGATCAGGATTTCGATTCTCAGTACTTTCCTGCTCATCCTCAGACCTAAACTCCATGAATCTTGGCTCCTCAAGGCTAAAAGCACCTGCACAAAGAGGGCATCATAAGGAGACAATAACCAGAAGGAGACTGACTCCAGGGCCAGCCCTTTCCTAACCCGAAAACAAAGAGGCTGACCACAAGTTGGCCTGCAGCTGTTGCATAGACACCCATAAAACATATTCAACATGTAAGTGCTTTTCAGGTATCTTTCACATCATTCACAAGATCCATGGTTTTTAAAAACACTTGAGAGGCTTTACTTTTAGGATTTACTTTAAGACAGAGAAAAGTTATTACTCAAGCAAGTTTCCTAAAACTTCATTGCTGAGGGCAGGGAGCCTCTGGTATACATTTCTATTAAGATTTTTACTTCATCATGCCCTTTGCAACAACATACATGAAACTGGAAGGGAACTGCTGTTAAATGAAATAAATCAGAAAGGAAAAGAGAAGTACAGGGTGGTTTCACTCATAGTGGCATGTGAAGAAACAAAACAAGAAAACAGACAAACCCCAGCAAAATGCACACAACTCCAGACTGTGGCTACAGGGCAGTGGGAGGGGTCAGAGAGGAGGGAGAAAACCAGCTGGAAAGCAAAGGGCCCTAGAACTCTGGTGGTGGGTGTGGTGTGAAATACTCCCAGACTGAGGTGCCATTTCAACATCACAAAATGACTATAGCAATGTAAACAAAGGAAATAATACATTATCATAAAAAGATTTTCATTTTATATCACAGCTCTTTCCAACCTATCAACAGCAGAAAAGATGAGTTCCACATTAAACGGGGAAACAGAGGCAACCTGATACCCAGCTAGAGAGCTGTTCCTTTTCCTCTCCCTCTTCCCCATCTTTCCTAACACTAAGCAGGTCTAATAAAATGATTTTAGTATTAGAAGTCATAGGAGAACATGAAATTGGATTGTTGGAGTGTTTACTTCTCACTGTCTGTCTGAGCTTTCTTCAGTCTCTTTGTCCCTTAAGGAAAATTGTGTCCTTCAAGTGCGCATGCTTGACTCCTTTTAAGTTCCATTATGGAGCATGTGGAATGCCATAGTACCTCTTGACTCTAAAGAACCATGATAAGTCTACCTATAGGCTTTACTGTTGCTTGTCAGGCTCAAATCTTAGTGCTATGGCATCTAATCTAAAATGTACCCACTTAAATGTGAAAGAGAGAGGGTGAGGGTATGGTGAACACTAAGATTTCTGATTGTTGACTGGAATTATGATTGAATGATGACAAAAATATGCCAAGTAAAGATACCAGCAATGCCCAGCATCACCATTACCATATTCCTTGGGCAGCTACCAGTCTCATTTACTGGTGCTGCATTCACTTTGACTGCCAATGTATAAGAGGCCAGCACCATTATAACCTGAAATAAGCAAGGAGAGATAATGGACATTTTATAAAATAGTTAAAATGTAATAAAAACGGAGTCAAATTTCAGTGAGCTTTGGAGCAAAAGATAGAAAACAATCAGCTGCAAACTAAGGGTACAGTGACAAGTATATGAAATTCTCTTTATTTGATGATATTTGGCATCAAAATCCAATACATGGTTGAAGTGGTGGTAACTCCCTTCAAATAAAGAGAATAACACATCTGGGGGAAAAGAGAAAATTGGAGGTACTGTCAATTTGCCAGTCTCTGTGCCTCCTGGCTAAATAATGAGGAATACAAGAAGAGAAATAAAATTTAAATGAAAGGCATATCTCCAACACCCTCCCAGGAAAGGGACTGCCATGGCAGATGAAGTCAGTTTAAAAAAGAAACCTGTGATGGCTTCCTTCTCATTAAAAAAAAAAAAAAAAAAAGCTCCAAATGATTCCATCTAAGTACAACTGAATTAAATTTGAACTTCCTGAAAATGTATCAGTTGATAAACCAGGATTTAAGTTCAAGGATACATTCCATGCCTAATCTTCATTTTACAACTTTTGGAGATAAATTTTCCTTAGCTCTGAAATCTTTCAAAGATAGCGTTTCTTGCAAAACAAATTGATAGACGTGTGCAGCAAATTGGCCAGATGTCTCTGGAAGCATAAACTCTCCCTTAAAAGTAAGGCAGTAAATGACTTCATATTTCAAACCGCTAGTTTTCTACTTGGTGCTTTGAACTAGAAATGTTCAAAGTACAATATTTCTCTTATTATGGAAAGAGTTAATACAGCCTCTCAAGAGTGCTTCTCCTCTCACAGAATACAGTTTATATTTGGCGAGAATTTGGCACAGATTAAGTTACAGCTTAACTGAACTGCTCAATAGGCTCCAACAATAAGTTGCTCTCTCACTCATTTGTCCCTACGTGTTTATTAACAGGGATAGAATAAAATGTCAAGAGACAAAAAAAATTAAAGAGCGTTCATATTAATCTCCTTTCTACAAGAATTCTCATCAAGATATCTAAATAACAGCCCTTTTTACATCTTGCTCCCAAATACCCCAAAAGGTCATTATCAGCCCTCTAGCCTTTCGCAGACTAAATGCATCAGCGCAGGATAAGTGGATTGAATTCTTGCTTATCTAAAAAATAATTGCCAGACATAAAAATCCATCCATAGCATGAAGCTAGTTTTGCTCTCTTCCAGAAGTTGCTGTTTCAGCTTCAGACCTTGGAAAAATAGCACAAATGTAGCCATTGGTACATATTACTATGCCGGCGCCTATTCCCCAAACAGCCTGAGCAGCTTAGGGTGAGCAGAGAACCTGACCTCTTCCCCAACAGCCAATCCCCTCTGCCCCACACAAAAAAATGGTGTAATATCTTGCTATGTAGTAAAACTATAATTCTGACTTGATTCATTATTTGATTCTTAATTATTAACTCATCTCAAAGCCCAAATAAAGAATGTGTGATTATTTTGCAGCTCTCTCATTAACTACACACACACATACACACACATGTGCACACGCACTTCACAAATTATTGGCCAAGGCCCATTTTCATATGGCTCTTTAGTCTAAAAATAACTTTAACTTTCATGTCTTACCAAGAGCAAGAAGAGGGAGGGCAAATCAAAAAAAAAAAAAAATTAGTTTAGGAATCAGTGGGGAAATGTTTAACAGACCTGCTGAGTGTTCTCTTACTGTTGTCTTGGAATTAGATGAAATTATTATATGTTCTGTGTTGTAGTGCTGGGTCATGTGTTGTAGTACATCAGGACAAAGGCAACTTCAACTTGATATTTCTGTCATCCCTGCTGTGGGAAGAATCCTTTTCCTGGTTTATAACATCAATCACTCTTGCAATAAATCTTGGTGGTGGATATGGTCATTTAAATCTCCACCTGCACAAACAACAGAAAATAAGAGAGCTCATAAATCTCTACACTGGTGATTAACAAATTTTGGATCCTGGGCAAAGATATTATGGAGGGGGGGAACCTCACTAATTCATTAATAAAGACTGATTTGCTGACAATCTGTTTAGTTTACAGCATAGGGGGAAAGCAAACAAGACCCTGCTAACAAAACAAAACGTTAGAGGTTAGTGAATTCCCAGCTGAGCCTAAGATTAGAGATATGATATCTTAATGCAGGAGAGGGGTGCAGACTCTAAGCCAAAGACTCAAGCTACTCTTCTATTTTGTTTCAGTCCCTCATTTTCAATAACTAACCGCAAGGAAAGAAAACCTGGAGACAAACTAGTAAGAGAGATTCGTGCATTCAGACTTCATTTCATCAATTTCATTGAGTCTTTGGTTTCTGATTTCCTTTGCTTTTCTATTTACTCCCCAGGTTTTCTTATTCTCCAGGAAAGATGTTCTGGATTGGGCTAAGGCACAGAAAAGAACCTTTCACAAAGGGATAATCTTGCTCAATGCTTCCTAGCATCAGCTTCACATGAGGAATGCTGGTAGCAGAAAAAAAAAAAAAAAAAAAATGTAAAAAGAAGGCAAAGTCAGCAGTCTTTGACAGAGAGTCCCAGGCTAAATGATATGTGAGAGTAACTGAGATCCTGAGGACAATATTAAATGCATTTCTAGAAAAAATTAAGGGAAAGGTACAATTGTGTAAGATTAATAACTAACAAAACAATCCCCATGCAGTCATGTTACCTTATCTCATCCTTTCTCCCCATAGGTGGTGTGTGAGTGTGAATGGTCATGTATGGGTTTTACACACCCAAATAGTTCCTTGACATCTTTAAACTGACTCATTGATGATTGATTTGGAGGGAAGTTTCCATGTCATCGACAGAAAGGTTCTGTATTTCTGATTTACCCCAGGTAAGATGGGAGGGTGCCTTCAACTCACAGAGCAGCAGATGTTGGAAAAAGGCAGTTGATCCCGGTCTGGATTTTAATTGGTGATTTCTCAGGCAGAAGCCAGGTAGGGAATCAGAGGAATGTTTGTGAGATTTGTGGGTGAAAGGCTCAGAAGGAGGAAAAGGATCTTGCCGGTTTCCTAAAGTTCTTAGTAACAACCAATTATGACTTCTTAGGAGCAAAAGCGGGTTTAGGAGATGGACTGGGAGTGGGGCCTACTTCTCCTTGGCCCTGCCCAAGTGGAAGAAGGTGACCTGTATATTCCTGTTGCACTGAATTACAAGTTGGAAATAAGGGTCAGTGGGTGAGATTTCCCCTCAGACTGTGAAAGGGGTCTAAGCCAGTCGCTGGGACCTGGCAGGCCACTCCCCTGGTCTGCGAGGATCCGCCTCTCTATTCCCTAGATAAATTCCTAGTGTCCACCAAATTCCTCTGCACTCTCTCACACTCCACGACTCCGAGGGTGGGGAAACAGCGCTGGTTTTCTCCCCGAAGAAGGCTCTGCTTTTGCATCTCAGCTCTGCGGAGCGAGAGAGGTCGGAGACCCAGGCAGACCCCCAGCTTCGACTCCCAAAGCTACTAACGACGACGTGGAGGCTCCACTCCGCACTCAGGAGGCCCATTGGTTTCGGGGTCTCTCTCTGTCTCCCTTTTCTCCTCTCTTCTCTCTCTAGTCCTCTCCCCCAACATGTCCACTGGCTCTCTCAGCGACGTGGAGGACCTCCAGGAGGTGGAGATGCCGGACTGTGACGAGCTGAAAATGGACTCAAGCAAGGAGTTTGTGACTTCCAACGAGAGCACAGAAGAGAGCTCCAACTGCGAGACCGGATCCCCGCAGAAGGGCCGCGGCAGTCTGGGCAAGAGGAGGAAGGCGCCCTCCAAGAAGAGCCCTTTGAGTGGGGTCGGCCAGGAGGGAAAGCAGGTCCAGCGCAACGCCGCCAACGCGCGCGAACGCGCCCGGATGCGGGTGCTGAGCAAGGCCTTCTCCAGGCTCAAGACCACCCTTCCCTGGGTGCCCCCGGACACCAAGCTCTCCAAGCTGGACACGCTCAGGTTGGCGTCCAGCTACATCGCCCACTTGAGGCAGATCCTGGCTAACGACAAGTACGAGAACGGTTACATTCATCCGGTCAATCTGGTAAGTTTCCCCGTGCGTGCGTGCGTGCGTGCGTGCAGGGTGCGGGTGTCCCGCCCAGTCCTGCGGGAGGAGTGAGTGTGACTCAAGCACCTCGCTGCCACACCCGCCCAGCGCCTCCAGGGACCCTCGCAGGCGATCCCCTTGGGGCCCTGGCTCTCTGCTCTGCAAGCCGCCTGAGTGGGTGTGATTTATGTGCGTGTTTGACGTGGCGGCCCAATTAGGCGTTTGCAAGAGTATTGAGCTGGCAAAGAGAAGGTTCCTTCGCACCCGCACTTGGGCTTCGGGACTGGTGGTGAGGGAACTGGTGCGGGACCCAGGGACACTGACGCGACACTGCGGACCAAGGAAGCATTTTCTTTCTGTCTTTGTTCTTATAATTAAGGAGCAGAATTTGATTCCCCCTCTAATTCTTGTAGACAAAAACATCAGCTTCGATTCCTTTCAATATGTATTTAGGACCATTCAATTGTACACATTCACGCCTTATGACAATTGTCTTGTAAGTCCCCCAACTACTCAAATGGTCTGCGCTTCTTTAATAGGTGAATTAATGTTTTTTAAACCCCAGAAATTCTAGCAAATGGCAGCATGATCAGTAAATTCTCACAAGTATTAGTGTAATAAATATTATTAAGATAGATCACTCTCATCCAAATTTTTGAAATGTTTTAACTGCTTATCTTAAAAAACAATGTCATCAAACTTGTTTTTAATCCCAAAAGATAATCATCATTGAACCCAATATTTTCTTAAGCAATTCTACTGTTTAATTTTGCTGTTTTAATTGAATCTAATTCCTTTTTCATTTTATTTCATTTTAAAACTACCAGAATCTAAAGAAAAACAACTTACCAGCACCTCTGTTTATATATGATAAGAAGGAAAGGTTTTTCTCTTAAAAGTCAAGTCTTATCGGCCAGCAATAGTGAGAGGTTTAAACTGTCTTCTCAAGAACTAGTTTCAGGAATTGGGGGGAGGGGTTTCAAAACAACATTTTGTCATGAAAAATATTTTGCCTCCAATCAAAATTTTGTTTTTGAATGAGATAAGTAAATAGTTTTTTAAGATCTGAAGCAAAAAATGAAAGTACCTACCTTTACAGTTGCTGCTATCTTTATCTTTAAATGAGTTTTATAAAAACATCAGTGAAAACAGAAATCCATGCCTCCTCAGCCCAATAGGAAAAAGATTTTAAATAGGACTTGCCTGTATATTCTTTTATTAGCATTTTTCCCCCATAGAAGCTAGCGTTTCCTTTAGAACTGCGATCAAAGCCCGCGTTTGTGAAGGAGGAAAGGAAAGCTGGCACCAGGGAAATAGACGGGAATGAAAAGCTTTAGGGCCAGGAACCTGACCGTGTCCTCAGAAGAAGGGCCAGGAGGGCTCTTTGCCTTGAACCCAGTGCCCAGATGGCAAGAGGTCCTCAGCTTCCCGCCTCAGGCGCACCTCAGTATCTGCACAAGACACTTTGGGTTTTCCAAAGGACTCCTCTCTTGGATTGCACTTGGATCCCAGTACAAGTTCTGCTTTTCACCGGTCACCCCAAGGTGTGATTTGGCGCCAACGCCGCTTCTTTGCCTCATTCAGCCAGCAGGCGCACTTAGTGAGAAAACTGCGGAGTTAACGAGTACCTCCTTCTCCGCCTGCCCCCCGCCTTGCTCTCCTTCCATCACAGGCTCCAAGCCCACCCCTCCTCCACTGCCACTTACCGCCACTTCCATTCTCTTCTCTCCTACAGACATGGCCCTTTATGGTGGCCGGGAAACCCGAGAGTGACCTGAAAGAAGTGGTGACCGCGAGCCGCTTGTGTGGAACCACTGCGTCCTGACCTTGGAGGTGCGAGTCTGGGAAAGGCGCGCTCCCGGGGGGGAGCCGGCCCCGGGAAGGCGACCCCTGCCCTCCCTGCTCTCTGTCTCTGCTTCCCCCTTGCAATGCTCCTCTTCCTGCTCCCACCCCGCCAGAACACTTCACAGCGACGAGGAGATTCGTTTCCAAACCAGAGGAGATCCATTGTTACTTCCAAAGATCCCCACCTATTTAACTTTATTAACTTCTACCGTGAATGACTCTGCGAGCCTTGCTGGTCCAAGTGCAATATGTAATTATAAATATATAAATAGATAATAAGAGCCTATCAGTGTGCATCTTTTGTACAGTATGTTGTGAAATGTAGATCATAGAATAGCTGACTTTGACAGTCACATTTATAAAGTAAGTCACTAAAGATATATATTTTTTTCAGACAAGTTTTGCTACTTTCAAGAATAAATCTTTCTTTATATTACTAAAATCCCTGACATTGGTGTGATTTTTTTTTAATACATTTAGAATAGAAAGGAAGGGGAAGAGGGGTTATGAGGGACCTTGAGAGTAAGAATGATACTTTTGAACCTCAGTCCAAAGTTCTAGAGATAAAAAATAAATATGATTTTCATTCTCAAGGTACAGGTCGTATTTTAACAGTGAAACCTCAAAAAGAAACTCTGGTCTGTCAGGTTTGCAGATTTTTTTAAGAAAATTAGAAATGATGCAACTAAACAAAGAAAAGGCTGGATTAGAGTTATGAACAGTTACATAATTCAAGAGAAATACACCAGAAAAAGGAAAATCCGATTTTCACATATTCTGCAGTATAACTGCTGGGACAATCGGGAAGGTGAGTTTCACGTTTCATAACTTTCCAGGCATATAGTTATAAAACCAAACAAACCTTGGTTGCAAGCCAGTGAAGAAATAATAAGAACTATGAAAAATGTAAATTTCCTAGCACTTAGGATAAGGACGGGTTTTCTGCTGTTAAAGCATTGCAAATACACTCTATATTTCTTCTTCACCAATTCGTGAACCCTAGACGTGCCTGCCTGCGTTTGGGCCAAGGGTAGCCTGTGCATTCAGCAAGCGGCCACGACTTCCGGGGGACTGGGTTTTAATTTAAACATCTTCCAGGCTAAGGAAGAGCTCGTTGGGGAAGATTAAGTTGAGATAAACAGAGAGGCGAGGCCGAGGAGCCTGGGACCGGGTTCCTAGCTGCCCAGGCGCAGCCCGCTGCAGCCGATGCGCCAGATGCCACCGAGGCTGTTTAATGTTCGGGGTTATGACCGTAGTGTTTACAAGACGTCTTCGGTTATTTATACTGTTATTTCTCGCTAAGGGCCTTGAAACTTCCGCTTCAGTGGCTCTTTCCTTTCGATTTCCCCCCTTTTTTCTCGGCTCAGTTCGGTACCTGGAGCTCGGGCTCCCTGAGACCCCTCTGGCACTCACCTCGTGCACACCCCAAAGGCCGCTGAGGCCCTGTGCCTGTCCCCTGGGAAGGAGCCCAGCCGCCTAGGCTGTGCCGGGGAGACGTTCACTGGCCCAGAGAGTGACCAGTTACAAAGTGCAAGTCTCCCTGTGGCCCCGAGCTGACGACTCCAGTGAGTCCCCTTCAGTGCGCCTGTCCTCCAGGTTTTCTCCTGGTGTCTGTCTGCACAACCACGCCTGTACCACTCACTTTAGAGGCCATTTCCAGCGCTGATGACCTGGACTTTGCCCAAGTTTGTGTGTTGTGTCCTCCATCACTTCTGCCCTTGCCTCCACGGTTAAGAGTTCAAATCAGCGAGGAGTCCCAGCGCCATTGGGTTACTGGAGGTTCACGTTCTGCAAATTTTGCAAGCTCCCAGGCTCGTTTTTTGTTTTTTTGTTTTTTTGTTTTTTACAAACCAAGTGCTCTAAAGCATGAGAACTTGGCACAGGCAGCTGGACAGTCAAGAAATTTTGTGCTTGTTCCTTCTATAAAGACTCCTAATGCAAAAGGAGTTTTGGTTTTTTATTTTTTTTTTAAATTTATGCCTCTTACCTAGGAAGCCTTTCGTTAAGTGAGACCCGGAGACTATACATACGGAACACTTGGGTTTAAACCCCAGTTCTTTAACGTACTATGCACAGATGTTGATTTGCTATGATAAGCAACCTAAGACAATATAATGCTACTTCAACATTTTATAAAGTAATAATAATAATAGTGATAAATCCCTACTTATGCATCCAGATTTTTCCTGAAAGGACTTGGGCTCTCAATTTTCTCCTCTCCACAAATAAGGATAAAGTTGATAATAATAATAGTGATCATATTCATGGTTTTCCTCTTTTGGCCTCAGAAAATCTTGATGAGATTATATTTGTGCAATGGCTTTGTAAGGCAATTAGTGCAACTATAGGTCTGTTTTACTAGGAGTTAAACAGTGGGCTGTCTATACTAACTGGATCCTGCAGGAAGCTCAAAAGGGTGTAAGTTTATACTGCACAGAGGAAGGTCTTTTTCATTGCCTGAACTGAACCAAACACCTCTCTGTGATGCAGTGTTGAATATTATAACTCCCTCCCTCTCTTCCTCCTCCCTTTCTCCTTCCCTCTCTCTTTTACCTTCGCTCCTCCCCAAAGCTCACCAAATTTGCCTGAGGCTTTCTATCAAAGCAATTATTTTCTAGAAACCTAGAATTCAAAAAAAAAAATGAGAGAGCAAAGTCAGAACCTGAGACCAGCAAATTGAAGCAATATACTGGACTCTGTCTGCTGTGTGCTTTTGGCTCCCAGTTGTAGAACCTGGTGACAAGGTTGTCCAGTGAAAGCACAGAATGACTAGTCTGTGTCTCAGAAACATGACTGTCCCTTTCACACGAAAACCATACACAGTAAATATCTCTCCTTCCCCTGGGCCCATCTACATCAGATCATCAGCAATCACACTCCTCTAAGTCCCGGTGTCTATTGTCCTCCTGGAGTCTGTGTCACCAGGGAGGAGAAACCAGCCTAAGGGTCCAGCCCAGGTATTTGGAGTGTCTTGATGTGGAGAGGAGGCCTAGAGGCTTTGGGAGTGAAGCACCCCTTTTGCCCAAATATAATGTAGTAGGGGTGAGAGTGAGGGGTGTTCTGTCTGTGACCACTTGGTTATGAAAATTATCTTAGCTGTGCTTTCATAAAGCACCAAGAAAAGGACCAAAGTCAGTTGTAGAAGCCTGGAAGGGAAATGAAGTGTTTTCAATAAGTATGTCTGCAAATTCTCAAGAGAAGTAGATATATTGAAACTGGACTGTAGCCTGGGAAGTTCTCTCTCTCTCTCTCTCTCTCTCTCTCTCTCTCTCTCTCTCTCTCTCTCTCTCTCTCTCTCTCTCCTCTCTTTCTCTTTTATGAATTTTTTTGGGAACAGTTCACTAGACTTCTAGCAAGTCTTCCCCCCTTTTAATGGGATCCTTCTTTCTAAAAAGAGAAGTGGAAAACAAAGTGTGGTACCCATTGGTTATATTTAATGATCAGTGGGAAACACCGCCCAAGCAGATTTGAAAGCCAGAGAGTTTACAAAGCCTCTCAGAATCACCCACGATTCCAGCTAAGTAGATGGTTCGGCTCCACCCACCAGAGTTCCGGGTTCAAGAGGTCTGGGACTCAGTCATTCATCTTTCTAAGAAGTTCCCAAGCGGTACTGAGGCTGCAGATCGGAGGGCCACACTTTAGGAATCAAGGGGTTGGACCCGCCTCATTAGGGAGATAAAAGCAATTCATACAGAGAGAAAGATAATCTCTGTTGTTCTTAAGAGGTTGGTGTTCTGGGCTCCAGTTTCCTTTAATTTTCTCTTCACTTCACAATGGTATGTACTGTATTCTTAAATGTGTGTAAATACCATTCCAGAAATCAAACTTAACTTATCCTCGGAAGGTGGAAGATGCGTGCGACCCTGGCGTGTGCACCTTTCAGCGCGCTCACACAGATTCCAGCCATCAGGTGACAAATTTAAAAGACCTCGGTGGATCTGGGACCAGCTGCTGCTGGCTCTGTGCTAACCTCTAAAAGACTGAGAAACCTGGACGCCAAGAATCCTGCTCCCTGCGATTCCTCAGTAGCCCAAAGGGTCCCTCGGCGCCCACCCGGTTCCAGTGGGAGTCGGTGGGGTGGACGGCTCTAGTCTGAGTGGCGACCGTGCGTCCTGCACGAGGGAAGGCGACCTGGGGTTGCAGTGCTGGGGCGCTGGCTGCTGTTGGTGACCTCAGAGGAAGAGCTGAGGGGAGCCCGCGGGCAGGGAAGGGCCTCGAGCCAAAATGCGCAGAGGGAACGCCTCCTCCGAGGCTTTTCCATCCAGGAGAAAATTTTATAGAGGCTGGCGGGAGGAGGAGAGGGAGGAGGCTCCAAGTAGAGCCCCAGTCTACACAGCCTCCCGAGCCCGGGTCTCTCTCCGGGAGAGACTGCCGGGGCGTGCGCCCCTGCGAACCCGCCTGGCCCAGAGACTCCGCCCAGGGAAGCTTGTGGATTAACAGCCACCACCTCCAGGGAGGCGAGGTGCGAGCCCCAGGCAGTGGGCGAGCCCACTTCCTTTCTTGGCTTTGCATTCTAGCGTCTATTGCCGTCTGTGCCCTTGGAAGCCCGCGCGGTGCCAGCAGCTAGCCTGAGAGCCAACCTGCCTTCCTCCAGGCGTCTTGCCTGGACCCGCCCTTGATCTCTAGCTCTGGACAGGCTTCTCCTGCCCACCCTCTCCCTGTTCACGAAAAATTAACCACCAGGAACACTGGCCGTAAAATCTGGCCTCAGGTCAGAGAAGGAGAAAGGTACGGAAAGGGTAGAGAGAACCACTAAACATCTGGAATACAGCCTAGTTATGAAAGAGACTACCGGAGCACAGAATCCCCACCACCCTTGGTACCCAAACCCAAGAGTGTCTGACACTCAGTGAATAATCAGTCATGAGTGAGTCACTCATTCCCTGAGGCTACAGTGAAGGAAACAGGTAAGAGAGAGCACCAGCAAAGATTTCCCAGTTGGAGCAAAGAAATCTGCAGTGGGGTTGTTAGAACTTTAAATCACAACAGATTATCTTAGGTCGAAGTCTAGGTATAATTAGAAAAATAAATGAAGTGAGCGTCCAGTAAAAATAAAAGCAAATATAAAACTAACGCAGCACACAAACATGATGGGATTAGATAGTGACAACTCTGATAGGCAGTGAACTGCCCTTCCAGATACTCAGGTGAAGTCTATTCTTTCTGGAAGCAGACATTATTCGTTTAAAATTTATATGGACCTTAGGTCAGAAGCATTAGTTCCCTGAATGATGGAAATAATGTGAGGCACTTAAGAAGAGCAAAATGTTCACAAGACCTTATTTTTAAATGAACTAATAATAATCACAGGGGCAAAGCAAATCAAAGACACAGTGAGCTATCACCACACATCTGTTTGAGTGGCAATGATCAAAAAGACAAGAACACCGAGTGGTGGTAAGGCTGAGGTGAAAGGGAAATTTGTGCACAGTTAATGGGAATGTAGACTCCTGAAGTCACTATCCTAAACAGTGGGGAGGTTCCTCAAAAAATTGAAAATAAAACTACTATATGATCCAGCGATTCTACTTCTGGGTATTATCCCAAGGAAACAAAAGCATAACTGGAAAAGACATCTGTGCCTCTGTGTTCATTGCAGAATTATTTACAATAGACAAGACAGCATGGAAGGAAGTAACCAGTGTCCACAAACAGGTGAATTAATAAAGATGTGATACCTATGTATTTACATTATATAAATATATATTTCAAACATGAAAAAACATCTTGCCATTTGTAGCAACATGGGTGGACCCTGACGCTCTATGAAAAAAATCTAACAGAGAAAGATGGATACCACATGATCTTACGTACATGTGAAATATGAAACAAAACAAAATAATAAGCGAACTCATAGATTCATAGATAGAGAGAACAGATTGGTTGCTAGAGACCAGGAGGCAGGGAGCAGCGCACTGGAATGAAGCAGGTGAAGAGGGCCAGAGGGTACAAAATTACAGTGATTAAATATATAAGCCTCAGGGATTTGATGTAACTATAATTAAAAATACTATATTGCACATTGTAAAGTTACTGAGAGAGCAGATCTTGAAAGTTCTCCTAACATAAAAAAAATTAACTGTATAAGGTGATAGATAGTAACTGGATTAATTATCTCTTTTGATTGAGTCTTTTGAAAAGATAAGATACCTGACCTTAGAAGAACTTGATTCTTCTTCGGCTTGTAAAATGGACATAATAATGATGGCTTTGATAAGCTAATGTATGTAAGAAATGGTTGGTACATCACAGGTACTAATTAATATTGGGATTTTCCCCATCATCTACCCTTCTTCTAGTCATTAAGTTATGATATGCATTTCCCCTAAATAGTAATCTAGTTAATGGTACACAATTATTGCATTTTGTGATCCTCCAGTGCACCAAGTCACCTTGAATGCCATTAAAACAGGTTTTGTTCAGTTCCCTTCTTTCTTCAGTGACCTGTAGTGGACTCTGTTTCAAATTCTGTATTTCAGACTTTATATTATCGTATCGCTAAAAGATAATTGCTATTTTCCTTCATTTCTCTGATCAGTGCTTATCTCTCCTCAATAGCTCAATGAGACTTAAGACTATCTCTGATTGGTTCCCCTTGATTTCCTCAACACCTAATAGTGAAAGGAACACAATAAGTGCTTGAAAAAGAATGACTACATAAAGCTGAATAATAAACTTCTTAGAGACACTTAAGTCTACTAGTTAATTCACATAGCATTTCTATAACCACAGGCTGGCTCAAATATGCTGTCTAATTTTTATTTGAAATTTGGCAATGATCACATTCTGTAACAAAAATAAATATAGAATGGAAAAAATCACCATCATTTTGTTGAAAGGGCTTGAACTTGAAGCACTGGTTCTCATTCTTCATAAATTCTTTATTTAGCACTAAATCCCAGCAAAGTGTCTATGCTAAGCATTTTGTCTTCCTGCAGCCTTCTTACCAACCCTGGGGAGCAGTCACCTCTAAACTTTTCTGCTTGATTTTTAGGATCATTCACTAATGAATCTGATCTAGAATGACTTTTCTTCTTTTGTACTTTGTGTGAATACTACATCTCTGCTGCCCTTTAATCTCTTACTTTCAGGCATCATCACTCCCTCAATAGCTCCTTCCTCTGCCATTTCATTTTTCTTAAGAAGCATACTTTCTCTCTCCAGCAAGGACTAAAATGAAATCCAAACATCTCTAAACCCAGGAGAAATAATACGCCTTCAGAAATCTGACATATCTAGGCAGAAAATGAACAGAAGAAAAATCTATCGGGAAACTGAAACATTCTCTCTCTCTCTCTCTCTCTCTCTCTCTCTCTCTCTCTCTCTCTCTCTCTCTCTCTCTCTCTCTCTCTCTCTCTCTCTCTCTCTCTCTCTGACATAGGCATTTTTTCCTCTGCAATCTGACTTTCTGTGCTAGATTACTTTCTCTTTCTCCTGAACTTCCGATTTCATATGGGTTAGGTTATTAGGATGCTGACAATGTACAAATTCTACAAGAAAATTTTTAGTTGCAGACTCCACTTTCTAAAATTTCAGTTTCAGCAATCTTTTCATTTACATTCTCAAGATAGGAACCATTATGTTCCAGGAGGTCCTGATTAAATTCTACAGGTACCTTGTATGACTCTTGCTGACTGGGAATGGGTAAGGGGATTTGTGAAGGCTAGGACAGTTTTTGAGATGGAGCCTCTGAGTGAGATAAGAATTTCAAATCTGTTTGCAACCAATATTACCTATGACAATGATGACTAGGGTCACCTGGTTTTATTCTTTTATACCAAAGGTAAGCAGCATGTGTTTGGGAAAAAGACAAGTTCACAGGCCTTCTTCCTGTGTCTGCGGTGGGCTAAGAGGCAGGTATAACAACAAGAAAACATATGTTCACATGACCTGAGTACCTTATGGAATAAAGCAACTTTCTAAGAAAGCCACCATCAATTTTCAGTCAATAAACTGCCATTACTGGACACATTTAAGAAATACCGACATAGATTCAGCTTTCTTCATTTTACTCAGTTGCATTACACAGAACGCTGCCTTATTTTATCTTGAAAACAATCCGAACTGGGAAGTATTAACATTCTGATTTTTCATACAGAGTAGCGGAAAACAAGAGGGGAAGTGAATTACTAGGTAAAAAGTTCACAGGAAGTTGATTATTTCGTTGAAACTGAAATGAACTCCTACCTTGAATATAAGAGAGCACCCAGGATAAAAGAATTAAGGAAGAGTTTAACTATTAAAAAAGAAGTATGTCTAAGAAGAAAATGTGGTAAAGACACTCCATGACGTCATCCTCAAAGAGGTCTTCGGGACCGGAACAGCTACAGTAAAAGAAACCAAAGCAACCGTGTGTCCTGGCGGAGTAGTGGATTAGTCAGCTGCCTTGTTCCAAGAGCTCAAGCCACATATCCCAAGGACCCACATTTTAAGACCTGGAACTGGCATGAAAACTAAGATAAACAGCTAAATAAAATAAAGTGCTTCTTCCTCCTCTTTCTTCCTGTCTCTGCTGCCTGTCTGCAACCTTTCCTTTGAAAAAGAAAGACACGAAAGCAAAATTAACCAACTGAGATTTCATCTAACTGAAAAGCTTTTGCACAACAAAAGAAACTACCACTAAAATAAAAAGGCAATCCACAGAAGTGGAGAAGATATTAACACAACAGACATCAGATAAGAGCTTAATGTCCAAAATGTCTAAAGAGCTCACACATCTCAACAACAAAAAGACAACTGACCAACTCAAAAACTGGGAAGAACTGAACAGACATCTGGCTAAGAAGACACACAGATGGCCTACAGACACCTGGAAAAATGTTCTGCCTCGCTCGTCATCAGAAGAATGCAAATAAAAACCATAATGAGATGCCACCTCATACCAGTGAGAATAGCCAATATTAAAAAGGCAGGTAATAATAGTGTTGGAGCAGATGTGGAGAAAAAGGAAGCCTCGTTCACTATTGGTGGGAATGTAAACTGGTGCAGTCTTCTTGGAAAACAAGATGGAGATTCCTCAAAAAACTAAAGATGGATCTACCATTTGATCTTAGAATCTCAGTCCTGGGCATATACCCAGAAAATATAATTAGAAAAAATATATGCACCCCTATGTTGACACAGTTCACAATATCAAGGCATGGAAGCAATCTGAATACCCTTCAACAGATGGCAGGATAAAGCATTTCTGGTTTATGTACCTAATGGAATTCTATGCAGCTCCTAAAAGAGATGACATTGTGCCCTTTGCAACAACCTGGTTGGTACTGGAGGGGGTCTTGGTAGGTGAAATAAGTCAGAAAGAAAAAGAGAAATGCAGAATGGTTTCATTTCTATGTGAAATATATAATTAAGTGAAACAAATGAACATACAAACCCCAACAGAATTAACAGGACACAGGACTGTGACTACCAGGGAGTGAAACAGGGGTAGGGACACTGGAACTCTAGTGGAGAGTGTGGTATGAAATGTAGACTGAGATGCAATTTCAATATCCAAAAATGAATATAGCATTGTGAACAAAGTAAATAATTAATATTACTATTTAAAAAGATGAATATTTCTAATAAAAACATGACATGGTATTTTTTATTAGAATTTTTACATTATACTTATATAAAGATCACTTTCAGACTTCTATTCCTAAGTATTTTTATCCTATACCACTATAAAGGAACAGAAAGGCAATTAAAAGCAATATAACTTAAAATACTTCGCAAACTGTTTTGTATTCGGTCTAATTCATTCACAATTATTTATTCATTTCATTAAATTCTGGTGATTTCCCACCCATTATGTGTCACTTAGTTTTTGTTATGTAATAAACCCCAAACCCAATAACTTAAAGCAATTAGCATTTGTTAGTGCTCACTAGTCTGTGGGTCCGTTGGGAAGCTCTGATCTGAGACGGACTCTGCTGTTCTTACTGGGCTTGCTCGGATATCTGGTTGGATGGTGATCTGTCTAAGAGCTAGCTGGTCAAAGGTGGAATCACTCGCAGGTCTGGTGGCCGGCTGAGTGGGTACTGGCGGAGTTTGAATGACGTTAATGGAGCCACATGTCTCTTAATATCTAATAGGCTAATTTGTTCTTGTTCTCAGGATGACTGGGAAGATAATAGAAGGAACAGAAGCTCCCAAGTTTGCCTGCATGTAGGTTTAGAACAGACATAACATCACCTTAACTTTGTTCTGATGGCTAACCTCAGTCCTAAGTCATTCTAGATTTCAAGGATGGGGGAATAGACTCCACTTCTTGATGGAAAAGTTGAAAAAGTCACACAACATGCAGCCTGGATGCAGAGAAGGGCAGAGATCTTGAGAGGCCATTTTTTATCATAGATCTGCCCTTTCTGGTTTTCCTGAAACTTTATATGCAGAGTCTAGTCCTTCTGGATCATTTTACTTGAAATTGCCAGTATCTATTGATTTACTTCTCAAATTGGTACTCTGGATTACTGTAAACATTTCTTGGAAGAATCCTCCATTATCACCATAATTTTTTATCCAAGCTACAGGTAAGCGTGCGTCAAGTTTCAATGCTAATCCTTTCCTGCTTGTGTCAGAGGAAGCATAAAGAAAGGACCAATATAAGTTAATCTTTCTTTTACCTATTCTTACAAGTCTGGATGTTTCTTTCACTCTAGGTGTGTTGCGTACATGGACAGTGACCTAAATGAGGGGCCCAAAGATATCAGATCCTAATCTCTGCACACTGTGTTAATTTATTTGGAAAAAGTCTTCACACATGTAATCAAGTTAAAGTTATTGCGATGAAAATTATCCTTGGTTATTTTTGTGGACCCTAAAGGCCATTACAGGTGCCCTCATAAGAGAGAAAGACTCCATACACAGAAGAGGACAAAGTGATGTACAGAATAGATTAGGGTAATGCAGCCACCAAAGGCTGAGAGAGGCAAGGAATGGATTCTCCCCCAGAACCTCTAAGAGAGTCAGGTCACGCCAGCACCCAATGAAACTGATGTGGAACTTCCGGTCACCAGAACTAACTAAAGATAAACTTCTGCTGTGCTAAGACACTAACAGTGTGGTCATTTATTATGGGAACAACAGAAATAAAATACAGCATGTGACAGGCAATCCTTTGCAGGTCTCTCAGCAACAGATACAACAGGATTATTCTACTTATGGTTTACGTCCTTTTTCACTTCTGAAAAATACTTGGATGTTGCTTTGTAAGAAAATACAGAATGTCCTGGTACAGTAACAGATTTGTCAGTTGTCTTCCACTGAGATTGCAGACCACCTATGCCAGGGACCCAGGTTCAAGGTCGGGGACTGGCATGAAAACCAAATGAGCAACTAAATAAAATTAAAAGTTCTTCTTTCTCCTCTCTTCCTGCCTCCCTGTCTCTGCTTGCCTTCATTCTTTCCTGCACATTTCCTTTAAAAAAAATACAGAATTTTGGATGTTCATTCAATGATAAATACCTTTGCTCCTACACAATAATTCTCTATTCCTAGACCTTACTGTGTATATAGCAAAGTAATATTTTACATGTATTACTTACAAAATAAAATAATATTTCCCAATGGAATATTGGAAATTCCAATGATATTTCCAGAGTAAAATCATTTAAAAGTCGTGCTAGTGACAATTAAGCCTATTATCAGGAATGACAACATTACATATATAAACAAAGAGACTGAAGTTCAGATCATTTAGAAATGTGGAAAAGAATGCAACTCACAGTGACAACATGCAGCAGTTCATTTCATTCTGTGCTGCAACACGGTGATCACTGTATGGAGGACCCTGTGCTAAGCACTAGAAAAAGATTAATAAAACGACACTGACCTACAGCTTAGGTCTTCCTCTCCAGTAGTGGTAAAATCTTTCTCTGCTAAGGACCTGGAATGTCAGACAACCTTGTGTTCCAAAAAGCATCAGCTGCCTGTTTACAGAAACACAGGCTTCTGGGCCCTGCCGGCTGCCCCTGGCACACTGGTCACTGTGCTCCAGAGAACTCAGCCTATATTCATGGAGTGAGCCCAACAGGAAGTGCTGCCCACTGTTTGTGCTCCAGACACTGATGAGTTTCCTGAATGGGCAAATGTCGGGAGAAATGATTTCAAAATGTCCTTTTCTGCAACCAAGATGGTTGTCCTGGAGGTTTTTTGCTTCCTAAGGCAGAAGCTTAGCTCTCAGTTCTGGAGATGGGCTGTCTATGGTGGACCATAATTCTGCTACACCCATAATAGGCAGCCATTTTACAAACATGTGCTCCTGGATGGATGCAAAAGATTCTCAGGATTTGATAGGTGCATCTGCAGAGACATACATTTACTACCTGACAATCAAAAACAAGCTATGACTGATAGCTCGTCAGAGTCAGCCAGGATCTGTGGTAGCTTTCGTTGCCACTTCTCGAGACTTCCACATCACTTAAGAGGCCTTACTCTCAAACAATCTATAAACTTCCCAAATCTTCTTGTCTCTGGAACAACTCTTTTGCTTTTTTTTCTCTTTTGCAACTTATAAATCAACTCAAAAATCATGATACTGAATTCTACCATTTTTATAATATCATTTCTTTAACTCATAATGCTAAATTCAAATTAGAATATTAAAATTGCATCTCAGTCTATATTTCACACCACACCCACCACCAGAGTTTCAGTGCCCCTTACCACCACATTTTCCCACCCCACCACCCCCATAACCAGTTCTGAGTCGTTCTATTTTTGTTGGAAATTGTATGTTCACTTGTTTCATTATATTCTGCATATGACTGAAACTATCCTGCATTTCTCTTTTTTCTTATGACTTATTCATTCAACATGATCCCCTCTAATTTCATTCAGATTGTAGCACACTTTCTTTATTTGTCTTCTTAATAGTGACATAGAATCCCACTGAGTATATGCACTATGGCTTCTTTATCTAGTCATCTGTCGACAGACATTAGGTTATCTCCATATCTTAGCTATGGTAAGTTGTGCTGCTATGAACATAGGGGTGCAGGTTTTTTCCCGATTAGATTTTGCATCCTCTGGCAACTCCACTATTGTTCTCAATATTTCATATTAGGTAAATTATTTATTAACATAAGGTTTCTAAAAAATGGCATTTTTCAAAAACTACTTGATAAGCCTAATTTTTTAAGTGATATTGCTCTCACTATATTACCATCCAGAGCCTGAAGATGCTCCGATCCAATGCTTGTTTGTAACTCAAGAGATTCTGCCAGAACGCTGTCATTGTTGCTCAACTGCCAGTCTTAGTGGCTAGAGCCAAGAGACTTAAGTCCCAGTCCCACCAATGAGGATTTAAGTCCTGGCAAGGAGACTGTCCTGACCATTAGGCAGGCTCTATAGTATTTTATTTTTTATTGCCAGTTGAGGACCAGAGGGGAGGAGTGGAGTCAGTGAGTATGGAAAAGAAGACCTGATATGGAGTAAAAGAGGGATTGCTGTGGCCTCTGCTTGAGTCTGTGTTCACACAGGCTCCAAATTGTGTGCCAGTGTGCATGCACGCACACACGCGCACACACACACACACACACACACACACACTACTTCTATGAAGACAGAGGAACACGAGAATGAAGAGCTACAAGCTAGAGATTCTCTGCAACCACCAAGAGCTGAAGGATGCATGGAACAGATCTGTCCCCAAAGATTCTGTAGAGAGAGTGACTGGCTGCTATGTCCAGTATAGGCTAAGGAAACTGGTTTTGGACAGCTGCCCCCCCCCCACCCCAGAACGAGGTGTAAAGAAATGTCTGTGATTTGAAGCCACCAGTGGTGTTAATTCTTAACAGTGACCATGGCAGATGAGTACAGTGGGTATTCTGTCCATGTGCAGAAAGAGTAGAGGGCAGTTAAATGCCACTGGTATGTTCATGTCACCCATCCATTGAGGGTTTGATGTTTCTGGACATTCTGGGGTGTAAAAGCTCCTAGAGAGGCTGTCCAGCTGTGTCACCAGCTTTTTTGCTTTTCATCCCTCAGTGCATTTGAGGATACTCAAAGGAAGAACTGTGGGCCTGTGCATTGTTGTTTTGAAATATGTGCATCTTGAGTGATTCTCCTGGGCACTGGCTTGGAATCTGCCCAACTCAGGTTCTGGCCATCTCCAAGATGACCAGCTGGAGCTGAAAGTTGTGAGCTAGTTTGCAAAATATATTTGGACCTTTGACCTTCGAAGGAGGTCAAGTTTCTGACCGCAGAGACCTCCCAGCTACTCCTTCCCCCTTCCCTATCCCCAGAGCAAAAATACCCAGGTGTCCCAGTCCCTTCAGATTTGACTGCCCTTCTAAGAGTCATTCTCTTTCATGGATTTATTCTGATTTGAGAATGAGCATCCCATTAAGCAAGAGGGCCCAAGTATATTTAGAAGAAAAAATTCCTCCTATCAACAGATTTGTGTCGTTCAAATTTGCCTATTTTTGAGGATCCCCTGGATTCCTAACTGATGGACCTCAACAGCAGCCCTCTGAGGTATGCAGACTAGGTCTTCTCCAGTTTTTCCAGAATAGTCAGAAAATCTAAAAAATGTTAGGACATGGAGGGACCGTTCCACAGATTCCTATTGACCATGACAAAGGCTCCTGGACAGCAGGGCACCCACCTTCTTCAAACCCTGAGCATTTGCAATGATTGCTAGCTCCTGAGGACCTGCGCATGGATTGTCCCAACATCTGGGAGTCTGGAAATGTGTATACCTTTCTCTACCAAATCCTTGAACAACATGTGACAGGAAAACAGGCAGGTGAGATTAGAGAACAGATTACTAAACAGAATTTTCTTCAGAAATCCAAATAATTCCTAAATCAGCTTCTGAGGAACTTTGCTACTGACCCTTTGACTAACTGAGAGTGACAAAGTGGCCCAAAACTCGTGTTGAAGAATTGATGAGGTTATCAAATGAGGTCTCCACCTTCCCCTTGGAGAGGAGATAGGTGGCAGCATTATACTCCTAGAACCCTAGCAGGCTTGTCTTCCGTAACCCACTGTTAGAGAACAATCATAGAGCACACATTTCAGGGAGTTTGGGTGAGAAGTGTGGGTGGGGGGAAGAGAGCAGAATTGACTTAGAATTCTGACTTGGAGTGCTGGCAGACACCTTGTCCACTGGGGGGCGGTATGGTTCTGAGGCTGAAGATGCCTCAAGCTATTCAACTAGGTCAGTGCTTTTGACTTAATGGCTGGAGTAAGAGATTTTGAGCCACAGCCTTGTGGATTTGAGTTCTAGTGGACAGAGTGAAGATGTACTACAGCATTTTATTTTTATTGACAGTCGAGGACCAGAGGGAATGGGGAGGGCAGTCAGTGTGAAAAGCACTAAATGAAGTAGAGTAGAAAACAGAGCAGCAACTGCTGCCTGGGCTGTTGTGAGCACCAATGCACAGGTGGGGGCAGGGAAATGCAAGCGCACGTACACAAACACGCAAAAGTGATGTGGCCATAGAGACAGGCATGAGAATTTTCAGCAATCATCAAAAGCTATAAAAAGGAAGGAATAGATTTGTCCCAGGAGCCTCAAGAGGGAGTGAGTGTAGTCAGCTTCCACCTCCATTTTGGCCTAAGGAAATGGATTTTAGACAATGACCTTGAGAACTAAGAGTGTAACACTGTCGATTGTTTGAAGCCACCAAAGTATTGGTCATTATCAATAGTGTCCATGGAAAATTAGGGCAGTAGATATTCTGTCCACATGTAGAAAATGTAGAGGTGAGCTCCATGTTGATGTTATGTCCACTTCACCGGTTCATACACTGAGGGTTTGATGTTTCTGGACCAACTGAAATGTTGAAGCTTCTTGAGCTGGTAGCCCAAGTCTATGGCCCATCGCATTTTTTCTTTTTTTTTTTGCTGGACGACCAGGTTTTTACCCACCTATGCACATGTGAACACTCAAACAGGGGGCTCTGGGGCCTGTGTGTTCTCATTTTTCGAAAAAGTCACTCCTTGGTTGATTCATTGAGGCAGCTAACTTGAAATCTGCCTAGGATAGCTTCTCCCTAGATACTGACCATCTCCATGGCTCCTGTTTTTTCCCAAGGACTTTAATAAAAAACTGTAAAAAAAAAAAAAAAAAAAACCTGTAAAAACAAAGTCTAGGAGCGCCCTAGTAGAGTAACAATTAGGTCAGTCACCTCCAAAGGAGCAAGCTACATACCCCTGGGTTCAAGTCCTGGGTCCAGGGGAAAGCAAGCAGTGTGAACAATAAATACAAATAAAATAAAGATGCTTCTTCCTTCTCTCTCTTCCTGCCTGCCTACGTACTCGCCTTCATTCCTGTCTGCACCTTTCCTTAAAATTTTTTAAGTGAAATGCAATGACCGACTACAAATTAACATACAAAAATCTCTTACATTTCTATATGCAAATAATCAACTAACAGAAAGATAATTCAGGGGGGAAATCCCATTTACAACTAATCAAAAAGAGTGAAATACCTTGGAATAAATTTAATCATAAAAGCAACAGATTAGTACTCTGAAAATTAAGACATTGTGAAAAGTAATAGAAGACAAAAAATGGAATGATATTACATGTTCATGAACTGGCAGAATAAATATTGTTAAAGTGGTCACAATACCTAAAGCAGTATACAGATTTATTGCCGTTTCCATCAAAATCCCCAAAACATTCTTTACAATTATAGGGGGAAATTATAAAATGTATTTGGAACTACAAAATTATGACTAGCAAAAACAATGCAGAGGAGGAAAATAACTGGTAGTTTCATACTCCATGACTTCAAAGGATACTACAAAGCTATAATAATCAAATGCACATTAGAATAAAAGTAGATACACATATTAAAGGAACATGATTGAGTGCCCAGAAATAAGCCTACACATACACATACAACTAATTTATGACAAAAGAACCAAGAGCACCCAATGGGACAAAGGTAGTCAATAAATGAAATTGGTAAAACTGGACAGCCACCTGCAAAAGAATGAAATTAGATCACTACCTAACAACATACACAAAAATTAATTCAAAATGGATTAAAAACTTGGATGTAAGACCTGAAACCATAAAACACATAGAAGGAAAACAGGCAAAACCCTCCTTGATATTGGCCCAGAGATGTCTTTGGGAACTAAACTCCAATGACAAAAGAAATGAGTCAACAGAAACAAGTGGGACTACAGCAAACTAAAAACTTCTGTCATCAAAACAAAAGACATCCTTTAGACTGGTAGAAGACATCTGCACATCATACATTCAACAAGGGGTTAATCTCCAAAATTCATAAAGAATTCAGAGAATTCAACAAAATAAAAATAACAGCCAATTAAAAAATGGACAGAAGACCTGAATAGACATTTTTCCAAAGACACCACACAGATGACCAGTAGGTATGTGAAATGATGTTTCATAGCTTTTATTGTTAGGAAAATGCAAAGCATCCCACTAATGATTAGCAGCTTACATCTGTGAGAATGGCTATTATCCAAAAAAACTGAAAACAGCAAGTGTAGGAGAAAATATGAAGAATAGGGAACCCTTATATGTGTTGGTGGAGTGCAACTTTCACTAAGTATGGACATACCTCAAAAAATTGAGAATGGACATTCCATATTATCCATGTATCTCACTTCCGAAGAACACAGCAAAACTACTTCAGAGATTTATGCATGCCTGTGTTAATTTCAGCATTATTTACAATAGTCATCATCTGGAAACAACCCAAGTGCCCATTAACAGTAAGTGGTGATGAAAATATCGTCTATATACACAATTAGATACTATTCATATATTAAAAAAACATGAAATCCTGTCATTTGCAACAACATGGATGAACTTAGAGGGAATTATACTTTGAGATAAGTCAGGAGAAAGACAAACATTACATGCTCTCATTTATGTGTGGTCTATAGAGAATGCAAACAAATGAACCAACTCAAAAATATTTTTTTAGCCTATAGAATCAAAATAATGGTTAATAGAAGAGAAGGCTGAGGTTCGTGTACAAATTTGGTAAAATGGAAGCAAACTTCATGTGGTATATGCAGATATTGATTTATGATGGTGCACTCCTTAAACCTTTGTGCTATGACGTTTTGTTCCTTCTGTAAAAATTTTAAGGAGTAAAATAAAAATTAATTAGTTTAATGAAATAAAGTTTCTCAGAGATACAGTGAATGAATAAATGTGTACATGTAAATATTTATGCACCTAAACAGTTATATTAGAATACCTAAATGTGTATAGCAAAGTTTCACAAAACTAAAAGCACACTACAGAGCAATAAAATAATAGGAGGAGATATAAATATCTCACCTTCTACATTGGACAGATTATACTGACAGCAAATCAGAAACAATTGTCTTGTACAACAGACAAATGGTCCTAACAGATTTACATAGAACATTATATTCAACAGCACTAGAAAGCATATTCCTCTCAAGTGCACATGTAACATTCTCCAAGATAGATCATATGTTGGGCCACAAAGCTAAGCTTAAAAAATTTAGATTAAAAAAAAAAATCTCATAAATTACTGCAATAGTGTGAAACTAGAAATCAATAATAGCAGGGACAATTCACAAACATGTAGTAATCAATACACTCTTAATCAACTGAGTCAAAGAAGTCTTTGAGAAACATGAAAATGAAAACGTAATATTCTACAACTCAAAGGATGCATCTAAAAATGTTCTAAGAGAGTTATATGTATGCTTATATTAACAAAAAAAAAGAGGCACACTCAGGTGGCCTAGCATGCTTGTACAACCCGAGCACAGTCCTCATGCATCCATAGATCCCAGATTCAAGACCCAAGGGCGCGGGGAACAACTTAATCCTCCTCTCTCTTCCTGCCTGCTTGCCTGCTTGCCTTCATTCCTGCCTGCACCTTTGCTTAAAACAAAAGCAAAAATAAAAATAAAAAAAACAACTCAAATAAACAACCTAACTTAACACTTCAGGGAAGTAAATAAAAGAAACAAAATCCAAAGTTAGCAAAATAAAGGAAATAAAAGTCATCTATCCCACTTATCAGGGAAATGCAAATCAACATCAGACTGAGATATCACCTCATACCAGTGACAAAGGCTTATATCAAAAAGTGTGAAGAAAATGAACTCTTCAGTCTTAGTGAGAATGTAAATAGGTGCAATTATGGAAAACAGTATGGGGATTTCTCAAAGAAATAAAAACGCAACTACCATTTGGTCTAGTCATTCTACTTCTCCATTTACTTCTGAAGAACATAAAAACACTAGTGAGAAAGGATATTTGCACCCCTAAGTTCAGAGCAGCACAATTCTCAGTATCTAAGACATGAAATTAAAAACTTGCTGGGTAAAAACCTGTATTTATACTCCTCAATGGAATTCTACTCAACTACTTAAAAAGGTGAAATTATGCCTTTGAAGCAATCTTGATGAAACTCAACATACAAAAAATAAAGCAATGTAGTAATGTTGGCAGGCCTTGGTGGAGTAGTGGTTTGGTGAACTGCCTCCAGCCAAAGTGCAGACCATATACATTCCAAGGACCCAGATTTGCATCTCAGACTGGGGAGAACAACAAAATGTACCACTAAACAAAATGAAGTAAAATGCTTCTTCATCCTCTCTCTTCTTGCTTGCCTGCCGGTCGGCCTACTCACCACCATTCCTGCCTATACCTTTCCTTAAAAGACAAAAAAAAAAAAAAAGAAGAAGAAGTGTCACACAACATAGACTGAAGAAAAAGAAAGCATATGATCATCTCAATATACACAGGAAAACATTCGGCAAAATTCAATATAGATTCATAATAAAAAGTGTTAACAGATTAAAATAGGAGGAAATTGAACTGAACATTAAAAAAAGACTACACACGAAAATTCCACCAACCCAGGATGACAAGGGTGCCCACTTCCACCACTTCTGTGCAGTGAGATCCTGGAAGTCTGAGCCAGAGCAGTGAGAGCAGTAAGTCAAGAAAAAGAAAAGGAATCATAAGGCATCATAGTTGAAAAAGAAGCAAATTCCCTGTTTAAAGATGACATGATTTTGTCTATAGAAAATCCTAAAACTTCCTTCTAAATCTGTATGATCTAATAAAACAAATATGAGAAAGAAAATGATGTACAAAAATTCATAATATTTCCATATGCAAATAGGGCATGATTGGAAAAAAATAATAGTGATTCCATTTATAAAAGCATAACAACAACAAAATACTTAAAAATAAATAAATCCAGAAAGAGAAAGATCTATTTTTCCAAAACTACAAGATATTGAAGAAAGGTGTCTTATGTTCATGTCTTTGAAGAATTAATATTACTAAAGTGTTTAGACGACACAAAGCTATGTATTGATTCACTGCAATACTTATCAAGATTCCAAAGACATTTTAATAGAAGTGGGAAAAAGACACCCTAAAATTTATATGGAACCAGAAATGTCCCTTTATGGCCAAAGCAATCTTGAGAAAAATGAACAAAACCCTTCCTGATTCAAACTGTATTAAGTTACAGTAATCAAAAGAATATGGTACTGGAATAAAAACAGACATATACAACAATGAAACAGAATCGAAGGCCCAGAAATAAATGTATCGGTATATGGTGAATATTTGATAAGGGAGTAAAGAACACTTAGTGGAGAAGAGACAGTCTCTTCAATAAATGTTGGTGGTACAATTAGATATTCACATGTAAAAGAATGAAATTAGATTATGTCTTACATCACTCAAAAATTAACCAAAATGACTTAAGTGCTGAAATGTAAGACCAGAAACTATAAAACTCATTAAAAATTAGAAGAAGAGCTCTTAAATGTGGGTCTTAGAAATGATATTTTGGATATGACACAAAACACAAGCAATAAAATCAAGTTTAAATCAGTGGTACTACATCAAATCAGAAAGCTTCTGTACAGCAAATGAAATGATGAACAAAATTAAAAATAACTTCCAAAACTGGAAAAATATATTTGAAACCATATACTTGACAAGGAGTTAATATCGAAATTTTATAAAGAAGTATATATCTCAATAGTAAAAAAATAAAATAAAGACCAAATAATCCAATCAATAAAGGGACAAGGGATAAGAATAGACATTTGCCAAATAAGATAGATGAATGACACATGAAAATGGTACATGAAAACATAATCAATTTCACTAACTACTTTGAAAATTCAAATCAAAACCATGATAAGATCTGACATGTTTATTAGAATGATTACGATCAAAAAGAGAAGCAATGCTGGTGAGGATGAAGAGAAAAGAGAACACTTGTGTCTCATTGGCAGTAATGTAAATGGGTACAGTCACTATGGAAAATACTATGGAGATTACTAAAAAAAATTTTTTTAAACCACCTACTACTATATGATCCAGCAATTCTACTTCTGGCAATATAGCCAAAGGAAGCAAAAACTATATTGAAGAGATATATGTATCCTCATTTCATAATAGTATTTATTTATTTACTTATTCATTTTAGTTTATGATATTTTTATTAATGTTTCATTAGCTTGCAATACTATATAAGTTTCAGGGGACCAGATTCACACCTCAGTCAATGTGTGTACCATACCACACCACCCATCAGAGTTCAAGTGCCCATTACTATTGCAACTTTTCCTCCTTCAATCCCAGTTTACCGTCCTCCTTTTGACAGACATAGTCTTGATTTCAAAGTCTAAGAGAATTTGTGTGTGTATGTTAGCAATTCATTTGTTTTCTTTCTTTGCTCTATTGTATATATAAAAGTTATTAAAAGAGTAAATCCTAAAAGTTCCCATCACAAAGATATCTATAACACAGTTATTGTTATACAGTGTCATTTTTCTATACAATCTAAACTTATGCAGTGTTATATGTCAATCATATCTCAATTAAAACTAGAATAGAATCAATATGTGGAAGGCCAAGTAGAAATGTCATTTTATTAAACATACAAAATTCAGTTGTTATCAGTTTATATCCAACTAACATAAATATATTTGATTTAAACCTCATGTAACCAAAAAGCAAAAATACAAAAAAGCTACACAAAAGATGAGGAGAAAGAAATCTAAATGTAACACTATAGAAAATCATTAACTTAAGGAAGACAGTACGAGAAGCAAAGGAGCAAAGGGATTATAAAAACAATTATAAAAACAGAAAACAATTAGCAATATGGCAGTAAAGTCCATACCTATCAATAATCACTTCAGATGTAAAAGGAATGAATTCTCCAATCAAAAGACCACATGTACATTGCCTGTAAGAGACTCACTTCAATTTTAAAAACACACTGAGTGAAAACGGAAATGGAAGAAGATATTCTATGAAAACTGATACCAAAGTCAACAGTTCTATTTGTTTCAGATAAAACAGACTTTAAGCTAAAAATGAATAAAAGACAAAAAGGTCATTATAAAATCAAGTGGTCAATCCAACATGGGGATTACAAATATTGATACACACATTCACAGAGGACCTAAGTATGTAAATCAACTATTAAGAGACACAAACTTAGAAAGAGACAATAAAAATTAGTAGAAAACTTCAATATTCCTCCTTTGATAATAGCTAGATCATCGAGACAGAAATCAATAAAGAAACACTGGATGTAAAGTCATGATAGCAGAACATTCAATAGCAGCAGAAACACATTATTCTCAAGTGCACATGGAGCATTCTCCAATACAAATCATGTATTAGGCCCCTGAATAAGTCTAAATACATGTGAGAACATGGAAATAATATCACACTCTTACAGACTCATGGCTTGTATTAGAAATCAATTGCAAGAAAAAAATTAGAAAAATCACAACTGTGTGGAAATGAAGCAACATGTGGCATTATTCATAATGGCCTTGACATGGAGACAACATAAGTTTATTTGGTGAGAGAATGACAAGTGTGTAGTGTATGTGTCCATAACACACTGAGCATAGCTAACAATATTGTGTTGTATATCTGAAAGTTTCTAAGAGAGTAAATCTTTGAATGTTTTCATCATAGGAAACAGTAATTGTAAACACATCCACCAGAAATATTGTGGGTTTACTTCCAGACCAATGCAACAAAGTGGGTATCACCATAAAACAAGTCATGCCTATTGTGGTTTTCCAGTGCATATTAAAGTTATCTTTAAACTATACTGTAGTCTAAAGTGTGCAATAGTATTATGTCGAAAGATAACATATGTATCTTAATAAAAGAATTCCCGACTGCTGAAAAATAATGTGAATACATGCAGTTGAAAACATGGAGCCCATAGACTTGCTTGAAGCTGGGTCGCCACAAACATTTAATTCGCAAAAAAAAAAAAAAAAAAGCACAACATTTAAACTTCAATAAAGTGAATCAAATGAGTTATGCTTCTAAGTATCTGAGGTACTGGGCGTTACCTAAACTTGCTGTAGTGAACATTTCACAATATAGTCACATATCAGATTATTATTGTGTACACCATAAATATAATGCCATGCATCATTTACATTTCAATAGAATTAGAAATCAGTTAAATAAGCAGATAAGTGGTTGCTTAGGGGCAGGAGGTGATAGCTAGAGAATGGGTTTCATTAGTTGTTAATGAAATGTTCTAAAATTATGGTTTGGTTTTGCATATATCTGAATATATCTTTAAACACCTGTAAACTGTAAAGCTGTAGAGTCTAAATGGGTTAATTGTATTCGTGTAAATTCTATCCCAATAAAGATGTCTGAAAATAACCAAAGATGATATTATAAATGCCAAATTGAGAAAAATGAGTAAATGAGTGCTATGATAAATATGGAAGTCTGCATAGGTGTCCTCAAAACACAGCAAAGTAAACAATTTTCCTCCTCTTATCACAACCAGAAATCAACTATTTTCACTGGCAATTAACACTGGCTTTCAAAAGACACCTGTTCCAACCAAGCATGTAAAACTGAAGGAAAACAAGAGAGCAAAACCAAAGCCACAGTGCCACCTATGGGAAAAGCATGCGGCTAGCAATGAGCAAATCCAAATCTCAGAAATGCTCCAGAAGACAGCTTGAGTCTCTAAATGTGGAATCTGAAGACTGTATGGGGGTATCCTGCTGGCTTAGTGGCTAGGTCCGCAGGGCGTAATCCACATACATCCCAAAGACTTGGGGATGGAGGAAACAACCAGGATGAACAACTAAATTAATTAAGTTAAATGCTTCTTCTTCCTCTCCGTCTGCCTATTCATTTTTATTCCTATCAACAACTTTCCTTAAAAAAAAATTAAAAACATTAAAAAATAAATAAAAACATTATGGGTCAAACTAAGAAAGGAGGTAAAAGATTCAGAATTAACCACTCAAAGACAAGTTCATCATCTTAGAAAAAAAATGAGAGATTATTGGAACTGCTTTGCCAAAGAGATTGAAAATATATGTATATATAATGTACATAATGTACACACACTTTCATTTTATTATTTATTTTGTTTACATTGTTGTATTTATTTTAGGATATTGAAATTACACCTTGATCTGTGAGAATTTCACATCACATTCACCACCAAGGTTTAGGGCTCTTTACCACTACTTTGCTCTCTCTCTCTTTCCTTTCCTCCTCTCTTCCAACCCCGCTGGGAACCACCATCTTTCAACCTGTGAATTTTGTTGACGTTTTGTCTGTTCATGTGTTTTGTTTCTCTATATGCCGCATATGAGTAAAACCATCCTGTGCTTCTCTCTTTTCCTCTGACTTATTTCACTTAACATGATCCCCTCTAGTTTCATCCAGATTGTTGAAAAGGGCATGATTTAGTCCTTTTAAACAACTGCATAGAATCCCGCTGGGTATAGATACCACAGCTTGTTTATCTGGTCATGTGTACATGGGCATTTAGGTTATTTCCATGTCTTGGCTATTGTGAACTGTGTCACAATAAAACAATAAACATACAAATTCAGATTGTTTTCTGATTCATTTTTTTCATTCTTTTAGTATATGCCTAGAACTGAGAGTGCTGAATCAAATGGTAGCGACATCTTTATTTGGGGGGAAAATCTCCACACTGTTTTCCAAAGAGGTTGTGCCAATTTACATTCCCACTTTAGGGTGGTTCCTTTCTGATAAAGTTTATTCTCACTGATATAAGGTGGTATCTCATAACAGTTTTTATTCACACTTCTCTGATAATGAGTGAGAGCATTTTTTCTTGTGTCTATAGGCCATCTGTGTGTCTTCTTTAGATAGGTGTCTATTCAGGTCTACTGCCCATTTTTTGAGTGGGTCTTTTTTTGTTGTTGAGAAATATGAGCTCATTATATACTTGGGAGATTAGTCTCTTGTCTGATGTATGTTGTGCAAATATCTTCTCCCATTCTGTAGATTGTTTATTTGCCTTAACAAAAGCCCATATTGACCCTTCCTGTGGCTCAGGCTAAAGTATAGCATATGAAAGCCATGGACCTGGGTTCAAGACCCATGACCAGGGATGGAGGAGGGATGCGGGGAAAGCCTGAATATCAAGCTTGGATATGAAGAATACAGCAAATAAAATGAAGATAAATTTAACTGACTCAATCACACAGAGGAATTTATTTCAGAAATTAAAGATAAAAACAGAAATGACTCTTATGAATGAGGAGAAACAAGATTTAAGAAAATAAACTATGAGATATATAAAAATTTTGTAAGAAGAACATGTACATGCATAATGGATATTCTGGAAAGTGAAGTAGGAAGAATGGAGCTAAGAAGTTACTGAAAGTAATAGCTGAGAATTTTCCAATCAGAAGACAAGAATTGAGCGCAGAAATCCAAGAATATGATAAAACACCCAAGTTTCTCTATGTGAAAGAGCTACAAAAGATACAGCATTATAAAATTATCAAAAGCTAGCAATACAGAAAAATTACTAAAGAACTGCAAAAAAAAGGAACATAACATACAAAGGAACCCCATCATGCTATCATCAGATTTCTCAACAGAAACTCTAAAAGCCAGGAGAGAGTGGAATGACATATTAAAACCATAAAGATAAAAACTGACATCCAAGAATATCCAACAAAGTTATAATTTAAATATGATGGAGAAATAAGTATTTTTTCAGATGAACAAAAGTTAATGGACCTCTACCAGACCTTCCTTGTGTTGAAAAGAAGTATTCAACGAACAAAAAACAAAAGCAAAAATAGTTCACAAAACATTGAGAAAGGGGATAAATAATGGAAAGTCAAGAATCAAAAGCACAGACGGGATTAACAGGAGTCAACACAAAGCATTAAAGGGGAAGGGAAAAAACAGCTTTTGTAAAGGCAAATGATGATGATTCAATATATACTCAGAAAAGACTGAGGTTTGTAATGTTGAATTCAATCCTTGTGGTAAAAAAACAAACCTAAAACCAGAGAAGAGATACATAGCAAGGAAGATAAAGAAACTGAGAGTCACCATGGAAAGCCATCCAAATGAAAGCAAATAGAAAAACATGGAAGCAATATATTAAAAGAATTATATAGCATGCCAAGTGATATTAATTCTAGGAATACAAGAATGGTTCAACAAATGCAAATCTATCAATGCAATAAGCACATCAATTAAAAGAAAAATGATATCAATACATACAGAAAAAAAATTGACAAACATCAACATCCATTTATGATAAAATTATCACTAAAATTTGAATAGAAGGAATGATTATATATGAAAATATGCAGATAAAGAAATATTCCATTGTAAAAACCTGAAAACTTTTCCCCTAAGACCTGGAAGAAGCAAAGGATGTCTACTCTCATCCTACTGTTCAGTACAACTTTGAAGTCCTAGCCAGAACTATAGGCAAGACTTCAACGAGTAAAAATTGGAAAAGAAGAAATAAAATTATTACTATTTGTAGATAATACGATATTAAATTTATGAAACCATAAAAGTGTCACTAAAAATCCAATTGAAACAATAAATGAATACAGTAAAGTGGTTGGATACAATGTATGCAACAAATCAGTGGTATTTCTATATTCTAATAGCAAATTAGAAGAAAGATAAATTTAAAAGCAATCCCATTTACAATCTTAACAAAGGATAAAATACCTGAGAATAAACTTAAACAAGGTAAAAGTCATGTACACTTAAAACTAAGATTTTGTAAAAAGTAAATAAGACACAAAAGAAGGAAAACTAGTCCATACTCATAGATTGGAAGTCTTACTCAAAGAAATATGCAGATTCAATGTCTATAAAAATTCCAATCACAATTTTTAAGGAAATAGAAGAATAACAAAAATTTATATGGAAGCTTAAAAGAGCTCAAATAGTCAAAGCTATTCTTATAAAAAAAAAAAATGGAAGAATCACGGTCCCTGACATCAAACTATACTACAGAACAACCATCATAAAACAATATAGTACTGTAATAAAAATAGGAACAAAGACCAATGGAATTAAATTGAGACTCCAGAAATCACACTACAGCTATACGGAGAATTCATTGACAACAAAGAAGCCAGCGCATACACTGGAGAAAGGAAATGCTCTTCAACAACCGGTGCTGTGTGTGTCCAGCAAAATGTATCGCCACCTGCAATAAGTGACACTACATTACCCTTTAATGCCATACATAAAATTAACTCAAAATGGATTAAAGACTTGAATATAAGATCTGAAATGAGAAAACACATAGAAATAAACATAGGTAATACACTCCATGACATTAACTTCAAAGAGGCCTTTGGGGAAGTGATACAAATAACAAAGAAAACAAAAGCAAAAACAAATAAATAAGACCACATCAAACTAAAAAGCTTGTGCACTATGAAAGAATCCACAAAAATTAAAGACAACCTATAGATTAGAAGACACTTGCATATTATATATCGTGCAAACTCATCACCAATGTTAGAAAATATAAATGACACATTCCTATAATGCCATGCCCCCAAGAAAATTACAAACTCATCTATGTGTAGTAGTTTCATTCACTATGTAACCTAATTCTAAAGATGAGGGAGACTGTGGCAACCAGGCTAGAGGAAGAGGACATTACCTTCTTTTCTTCTTGGAGAAACATTAACTCTCTAATCAAGAGATATCAGAGAGATAACTCCATAACACATTGGTAGGACTGAGGTACACCAACGCCTCTGATGCCAACTGAGACTGCATAGGAAAGTACTCGCAAGGAGATCCATGTGTTGTGTGAAGGAAGGTGGGCAGGAAAAAATGTGCCGAGGCTACTGCAGCCTCAGTCCAGGTGGGCAGAGTTAGCAGCACTGTTGGCCCAGCCTCAGGCCCTGGGGAGAAGAAAACAGATTCTATTGGTGTTGTACATGCTTGGTTTTGGTGAAGCCCAAAGAGGATGAATTGAGGAGCAGAGTTCAGTAGTCACACCAAGTGGGACCCCAGCAAGAATAACAGAGAGAGCACACTGGACCGTGTTCCCTAGCCCCAAGCTGTGGAATCCTTACTCATAGCGAAGTATACCAGCAGCACAGCAGATACTCTACTGAGAATTAGATCTGGTGATCCAAGAGAGAAGTAAGCGCTCACCGGTGCACACATAAACTGGCCCCATCCCTGGTCCACAAAAAAAGCTATTTCCCCTCCGCAAAAGACGTGCTCCTCCTTCTCCTTGGGGCCTTCAACCACCATTTACTACAGAAGCCCACAGAGGTCAAGAAACAAAAGCAAAATAAAGCCATAGTGTCACTTGCTGGTTAAACAAGTGATGACTCAGTTGCTGAGTTTCCAATGAGAAGAAAGAGATACTTCAAGATCATCTAAATACCAAAAGAGTATGGCATCACAAGGAAACAATGATACCAGTCCAGAAGTCATATTCGAAGACATGAAATGTTATATATATATATATATATGTGTGTGTGTATATATAAATATATACAGATAATTAAAAGCAGCAATCATAAAGAAAATCAAAGAGATTAGAAATAACAAAAAAGTGAAAGGGTTGATTCCAAAATTAATACACACAATCTGTTGCATTTCTATATGCAAGTAACAAATTAGAAAAAAGGGGGACTCGGGAAAATAATACCATTTATAATTACATCAAAAGCAGTAAAATACTTTGAATAAATTCAACCAAAAAAGTGAAAAACTTGTGCTCTAAAAACTACAAGATATTGTTAAAAGACATAAAAGACACAAAAAAATAATATTCCATGATGAGGTTTTAAAAGAACTAATGTCAAAATAGCCATATCACCAAAAGAATTATCAGATATAAGGCAATTATCATAAAAATAATGATATTTTTCACAGAACATTTTTCTGACAGACATTTTGGAAGAATCACAAAGACGTTTTTCATAGAACACATAAATTTATTTAGCACTACTAAAGACTAGAAATAGTATAAAAAATCCTGAGAAAAAGATCAAAAATGGACATACCATGTTCTCTGACTTCAGCTATACTATAAAGCAATAATAATTCAACATGGTGTAGATATAAAAACAGACACACAGATTAATGGAATAGAATTGAGAGTCAGGATATAAACTCACACACATAGAGGAAACTAATTTATGACAAGAGCCAAAAGTGTACACTGGGGAAAGGACAGTCTCTTCAATACATGGAGTTGAGAAAAATAGACAGCCCCAAGAAAAAGAAAGAACCTAGACTACTATTAACACCATATACAAAAAATAAATTCAAAATGAATTAAAGATTTTTCTGAAAGACCTGAAACCATAAAACACATGGACGAACATAGGTGATACGCCCCTCGACACTGGACTAAAAGATGTGTTTGAGAACTCAACTCCAGAGACAAGGGAAATACAAGGCAAAATAGGCAAAAGAAGCCACAACAAATTAAAAATCTTCTGCACAGTGAAGGAAACTATCATCAAAATTAAGATATCCTACTGAGTAAGAAAACATATCTGCACATCACACATCCAACAAAAGGTTAATATCCAAAAACATAAATAACTCATAAAATTCAACAACAGAGCAATAAGCAACTCAATTTAAAATGGGAAGACCTGAAACAACATTTCTCTAAAGAAGACATATAGATGCATAACAGACACAAGAAAAGAAGTTCCACTTATCTTCCTATTACAGAAATACCAATTGAAACCCATTTTTTTCCCAAGATTCTCAGTAGTTCTTCTGCCCTCAATATCAAATATCCCGAAAGAAGTTAATCCTTTTTGGCATACTTTGTACCTGAACCCATACTACCCGTAGTGCCCTGTGGTCCCTCTGTGAACTTTAACCATCTCACTCTTACACTTTGTACCCTATGTCTCCCTACATCCCCTAGCTTCCTGTACCCCATCTATTCCAGATCTTCCCTTTCCCCGTGCCTTTCTCTGTGTCTCTTTCTTACCCTGCCTGCTCTATCTCATACTCACATTGTCACTTCTATAAACACTCCAGCTTCCCTGCCACACTTCATCTTAAAGAGTCAAGGATCATAGCATTTTCTAAATGATACAAATTGCAAACATTGCTCTTGTGGGTGGTGGAATGTTTAGAAGTAGTACAAAAGGTACAGAAGTTCCATTTTCCAGTCATCGTGAGCTCTGGAGGCACTACTGCTCTTCTTCATGTGGACATGCTATTATGATCTACACAAGCACTGTGATAAGGAGTGTGATCATGTGAATGTGTGATTGCAAGAGTGTATGTGTTATTGTTAGTGTGAATGAATATGGTCTGAGTTTTGGTTAAGTGTATGATGAGGGTGCTTTGATAGAAAACGTATGGGCATGTGCGTGTGAGTATAGGTGATAAATCTGACTGCACATGATTACCTGTGATGTGTATAGGTATGGTTTCACCACAATTCTGACTCTGATTCCTGACCTACAATTCCAGGGTAATTAATTGGGAGACGGATCAACTTTAGGAACTGTTCATTGGGAATATTATAGATACTTTTGTCCTGTGTTTTACATTCTCTCAATTTGTCACAAAAGCAATGGATGCCCACCATACAAAATTTACCACCCACACCAACAACCAAGTATAGAGGACCAGGGTAAATGCTCAGTGCTCTTCAGTTGAATAAGGTTAATGGAAATGACTCATATTATTAAAAGGGCGTAAACTGCCTATTAAACAATATGAGGGTGCTTTTGTTTACTTATTTATCTCTGTCTTTTCATGGTTCAATATTGCTCACTTTTTCCTTAAAAAATCCTACCATCTAACTTTCAAAATCATTGACACTGAGTTGTGCCAAAGAGTGCTGTAGAATCTAATGCACATTAGTGCCTTTTACTATATTTCATTAAACAGCCTTGTCAGGTACTTTGTAAGATTCCAAATTTCAGTTCCCATAAATTAAGAGATGGTGCATCTCAGGGGTCCACACATTACTGAAGACTCTATTTTTAGGCAGAAGACTAACTAAGGGGAGCAGAGAATCTAGTGGGACAGTGAGCTTTGCCCTCAGTCCATCACAGGTGCGACCTTGGTACTTCCTGCTTCCTCTGAATGAGACGCTGTCTTCCTACAAGGACCCAGGGAAAGACATCTAAATGTGGTCAGGGTCTCTTTGGAGGTGTTAGAAAGAAGGTGGTATCTTTTTTTAATTTTTATTAGTTAGCAACTAGAATTTTTTTTCCCATAAATGTTCCCAGGTCTCCAGGACTTCTTGCCGTTATCCTTTCTGGTGCAGTGAGTGAAATTCAGAAGGCAAGAAATGTAAATCCATATCTCAGGATCTGGTTACAAACATAGCACACATTCAATGACTGTTACTATGTTCACACTAAGCATGGTCCTGGCAGCAGCCATGTGTTTTTCTGTTTCAGATATGTATTTTCTGTTTCAATATGAGAGATACTCTATAAGAGGAGGAGGCATATCAGCAGCTGGAGAAGTTAATGTTAGTAAAGGGGATTCTTCTGGGATGAATATGTTCCACTCCCACACTATAAGGAATGAGAAGATGCTTGAGGCCTGAGCTGAGCCAGTAGAGACAAATGGGATTTCCAGATAACTCAGCAATCTCTGAGAGTATTTCTTGTAATTTACTGTAGTTATAAACTATAGTGACAGCATTTAATCCAAGTAGTAATAAAATCTTGTGTAAGATTTTTAATGATTTTAAATCAATTATCTCTTTAACATATCTTAAAGAAATCATGGATTAAATTTTAAGTATTATTGGAGGAGTGCATGTGATATACCCATGCATAGTAGAGAGTAGGACCGAACTACTGGAATCATGGAGGCTCGTGAGCACATAGAGTCGCACAAGGACAGGATAGAAACAAGTTTTTCCAATTCTGGGTTCTGATGAGCTTCTGCAGACTTTCATTTTGTCACTACTAGAATTCATTGTCTGGTGGTTATTATTATGACCAGATTCTTTGCCCTCTTGAATTAGAATAGAGGCACTAGCAGAAATAAACTGTGAATTTAAATACTTCAGAGAGTGGTCTCCAGGCTCACATTTATTTGGTGATACTTTTTCCTGATTTAACATTGTGTTAATAAAAATCTCAAATTCAATATGCATTTTTTTAACCACACACAAGATTGTACTAATCTTGTCATATTGTTTCACTTCAGCCAGTATGAATTGGTTGGTATGTGATGTAAAAATGGTAATAATTCTACTTCCATAATATATTTTTTTTTAATTTTAAAGTTCAGTGTCTCATAGTTAGGATATCAAATAGAATGTGTCATAACGTGATGACTGTTCAATTATCATGACATCAGACATTGCACTTTTGATCCTGGCATGAAAGGAAATGTTTCCTTTCTGATATCAAGTCATGTGTTTATTAAGTCTAATTTGGTCAGGCCAGGATCTTTTACTATTTTATACTGCAATAAACTCACCCCATTTTACCAGGAATGCTCAACTTTTATTCATAATTAATATTGACCTAGTGACTGGATTTTATACATAAAAGAAAATCTAACAAACAAAACAACAAAAGAAAACTATCAAGCTAATATAAAATGACAGGTATTAGAAACAAAACTAAATGCAAAACTGAATAATTTGGAAATCCACTGACAGATTGATGAAGTAAAGTGGTCAAAAAGCACAAGACTTCACTACAAGACTAACCACTCTGCTCCTCAGCATTCTGACAAGTTGACTAATAATTCTGCATCTAGCATATCTTCTCCTACAAAATAAAAATTATGCAAGTGCCTATACCCAAGAGTTGGAACCATTTAAAAACCTACCATATGTCCAATGATTATACCAGTGATTCATAGAAACTGTTATTTAAAACAACTTGAATTTAAATTGTGTGGATTCACGGAAAGCAGATTTATTTTTTAACTCAATAAACACAGACCTTCAGCTCCACATAATTCTCTTTCCCCAAAAAGCGTCCTATGGCAACAGAGGGTCTAACCTAAATGGATTGTGGCATCTGGGTATATTTCCTGGGGGGTAGTGGTGGGGTAAACCAGCAGGTAGGCATAACCTCCCCCAACTTATAATTCAAGGGTCAAAAGTGAAGGTAAAAATACACATTGCAAATTTTGAGTGGTTAAAAATTTAAGCATTTCCCAAGGGTCTTGGAAAAGGACAATGTCTAGGGAGACCCTTCCCTAGGTAGATATCAAGTCAGCTGACCTGGCACACCACCTGAGGTACAGCGATTTTTTTTTTTATTATAGTAATTATTCTACACATTATTTTCCTATGTAAGGGGAGCCTTCCCCTTTTCTTAGATATATTTCAACACACCATGCCCTTCACCAAATCACTGAGTGTTCTTCCCCATTGTCCAGTGGGCTCCACCACCATTTGCCCCCACCCTCCCCAATCCCTTTCAGTAATCTCAGTTCTCTTGCAAATGTTCCAGGGTTGGTTATGTTTCATCTGTTCCTTTGTTTTGTCTATTCACATTCCAACTATAAGTGAGGTCATCTGGTCTCTATCTTTCTTTTTCTGACTTGTTTCACTTAGCATAACTCCCTCTAGTTCCATCCATTTGATTCAAAAGACCCGGTTACATCTCTTCTAAGGGTTGTGTAGTATTCCATTGTATATATGTACCATGTCTTTATCCATTCATCTGATGTTGGGTACTTAGGTAATTTCCAGTTCTTAGCTATTATGGATAAGGCTGCAATAAACATAGGGATGCATGCATCTCTGTGGATGGGTGCTTTTGTATCTTTTGCAATCCCCACAACGGTACAAAAGTGTTCCCTTTTCTCTACATCCTAGCCAGCATTTGTTGTTTCCAGACTTTTGGATAATAGCCAGTCTATCAGGTGTAAGGTGATATCTCATTGTTGTTTTAATTTGCATTTCTCTGATAGCCAACAAGTAGGAACATAATTTCATGTGCCTATTGGCCATCGTTATATCCTCTTCAGAAAAATGTCTCTCCAATTCCTCCTCCCATTTTTGATTGGATTGTCTGTTCTTTTGTTGAGTTTTATGCTTTCTTTGTATATTTTAGATATTAAGCCTTTGTCAGAAATATTGAATGTAAATATCTTCTCCCAGTTAGTAGGTTTCCTTTTGGTTTTGATGATGTTTTCTTTTGCTGTAAAGAAGCTCCTTAATTTGATGTAGTCCCAGTTGTTTCTTTTTCTTTTTGTCTTCCTTGATGGTGGAGTAGAGCCCCCAAAGTCTTCTCTACGACTGATGTCATGGGAAGTCTTTCTTATGTTGTCTTCTAAGAACTTTATGATTTCTGGTCTTCTGTCCAAGTTTCAATGCATTTTGAGTTAATTTTTATGAATGGTGTTAGAGTTTGCATGTGGCTGTCCAGTTTTCCCAACACCATTTGTTGAAAAGACTTTCCTTTTTCCATCAAATGCTTTTGGCTCCTTTGTTGTAGATTAATTTATTGTATGTGATGGGTCAGATTCTGGTGATTCAGCTCTATTCCACTGATCAGCACCTCTGTTATTATTCCAGTTCATACGGTTTTGATGACTATTGCTTTGTAATATAGTTCAAAGTCTGGAAGTGTAATCCCTTCAGATAGTACATTTATTTTTCAAATGACAGATAGGCCCCATCATTTGAATATTCTCTTGTGTACTAGGAGAGGAAAAACTGACCATCAGGCAAAAACCTGAGCTCGATGATAGACTTGGGTTATCTACTCAAGAAACTTCCATATTCTACTTGGTCCAAAGACATCCAGCCCTCAGTGGACAAACTAGTGAAATAGACATAGTGTCGGCATGGAACTACCCCCTATATTTTCTTACTGTGAACTGAATATCTACTGATTCATGCCCCATGGCCACTGTAGAGAGTAACCACCCTATTGGTGGCTTCAAACCATAGACATTTCTTCTCTCTCTTTCTGGAGGCTGGCTGTCCAAAATCCATTTCCCTAGGCTAAAATGGAGCTACCAGTCAACCACACTCCTTCTAGTGACTTTCAATCAGATCCGTTTTGTACTCTTCTGTTCCTGGTGGCTGCTGACAATATTTAGTTTATGACCTCACTCCCTGGTGTGCCTCTTTCTTCACATCACTTTCGTGTGTATATTCTGCCCTGCTTCAGTTCCTCTCCTCCACACTGACTATATTCCCCCAGTCCTCTGGTCCACAACTGGCAATAAAAGTGAAAAACTGGAATTCAAAGTCTCTTGCTCAAGCCACTAAGTCAGTTAGTGGGATACTCTGTTTCTCTGAGTCACAGCCAGTTACAGCCTAGGGCATCTCCACACTCCAAACCATACTGCCCCCTCCAGTGGACATGGAGACTCATGTTCCCTGCTCTCTGATCTCAACTTCCTCTTCTTCCATCAGACATTATTCAGAGACTAGAGAAAACTGTTCACCTTTACTCACTCCCAGATCTCAAGATAAGTCCTGTGCCCCTCAACAGGTGTTCATATCATCCCCAGAGCTCAGGCAGCGACGTACTTTTCAGTCCCAGGAGCACTCTGGGAGGTCCAAGATTGGTGGAAAAGCCCCTACATTTCCCTACATCTCCTGATTCTTCTGGAAAAAGTCAAAAGGACCCACCATTAACTCCTCAGATGGCCACTGTGGGAGTCCACTGGTAGGAATAGAGTAGATCCTTGAAAAATGTTGGAACCACACAAGTCTGGTGATAGATGGAAATTTTTCACTAAAGAGTTCAGCCCATAGATTCACTTTCCAGAATGCACAATGAATTTGGGGATTCTGAGGTGATGGAGTATCTAATCTAGAGGAATGTGGCACCTGGATAATTTTGCTTTGAGGACAGAACATGGGTTGGGGTCAGTAGGGAGACGTCAGTTCCTCTAACCCTGACTTGTGCAATGTGTCAAGTCCCCAAACAGACATTTCAAATTCTGAATAGCTCACACACTTTAGCTCCCTCTGAGCAGTGTCCAGGGAGAATTAAACCTATGCAGATTTCAAGTAGGCAACACAAGAGCATCACCTGAGGCATATCCTTTCATAAAAATGGCAACACACAGGTCCCACAGCTGCTACTTTTAGTGTTCTCATACACACTGGCTCGGGGAAATACTGGCCAACAGGCCAGAAATCTGAGCTGGCAACAGACTTGGGCCACTCTCTCAAGGGTCTTCTGCCATCCACTTGATCCAGAGACATCAAGCCCTCAATGGATGGAGAACAGGCATGGAGTTCCCTTCTACATTTTCTGGTTGTGGACTAGATACCTACTGTACTCATTACCCACGGTCACTGTGAAGAACGAAGACCACCAGGTGGCTTCAAACCATAGAAATTATTTCATTCCCAGACTGAGGGGTCAGCTGTCCAAAATCCATTTCTCTAAGCAAAAATGAAGGCAGTAGCTGGTCACATTCCTGAATTCCTCAGCGATGGAGGGGTGACTCTAAAGGGATTGGGACATCTGGGCATTTCTGCTCTGAGAGAACAGTGGGTGGAGATGTGGGCATGATGGAGGGATATCAGTGCCCTTACCCCTGACTGCACATGAGAGTCTCCTGAGGCACTTTTCCTAACATGGAAACGCATTGGCACCTCAGTCTCTCAGTTTCTGAATTCCAATGTGCACTGGACCTGGGACCGGGAGTCGGGGTAAAAACCACTGGACAACTGGCAAGAAAGTTATCGGCATGCAGACCTGGGCATACTGTCCAGGAAGTATGGACAGCTGACTTGGACCAGAGATACCAACCACTGAGTGGATGGATCAGTGAAGTGGACATCATGTCTGCATCTAACTCCCCTATAACTATTCTCGCCTTTTGTAAGGCCCAGTGTTACCAATGGCCACCATGTTATAGGTGACTTGAAACAATAGATGTACAACTTCACATGTAATTTAATTAATTAGCTAATGTATTATGAAACAACAGATGCTATTTCACTCCCACTCTGGAGGGGTCATATGCCCAAAGTCTCCTTCCCTGGGCTAAAGTGAACCTCCAGAGTATTAGCACAAATCCCTTTCTTGTCTATTTCAGCTTCTGGTGATGTTGACATCCTCTAACCTATGGCCTCTGTCTTCACATAAACTGTGTGTGTTTGTCTGAGTGTGTGTCAATGGCAAGTCAATGAGCATCAATACCTATTCCATCCATGGCAGTGGCAGAAGATTTTAATTACTGGCAGGAAATAAAGGTGAGCAGGAGTGGAGAGCCGGAGAAGTGACTGGTTATAACAGATCTGGGAGTTCAGTCAAGCACAGGGGTGGCAAGGCCTACCTGCTATAAAGAAGACTAGTTTCAAACGAACTCGTGTGTATGGGCAAAAAACTTAAGGACTGAATTTATGACTAATTGTATAACAGGTTATCTGAGTGTCTATTCTGTGAAAAATGTAAAGCATTCCAATATAGTTTTGATATAGATATTTTCAGCATCTTTATTTTACTTTACTTAGTTGTTCAAACCAGTTTTTACCCCTGGGCCTGGGATTTGAACCCAGGGATACATGTCTTGCTCCTTCAGAGGAGAATGACCTAACTGTTGCTCCACCAGTGCGCACTGGCATATTACTTTTTCATTTTTACACATTAAAATAAACTCATATGTATATGTTCCTTATTCCTCATACAGCTGACATTATTTTTATTACTTATAGTTTAAGCTTTATCTTACTTGGGCTCCTTTGTTGCCTATTTTTAAAATGTCCTTGTTTTAATTGGTTATTTCTTCAATTTTTGGTCACTTCACTTACATTAAATCAAGCTCAAAGAGTGCTTTTAAAAAAGGAACCAATGAAACAAGTCTTAGCCCCGTGCAGGGAGTCAGATGCTGGGCACTGTCCTGGACACCCAGGTATGATGGTCAACAAGCCAGCATGGCTGTGGTTTCCAAGAAATCACTATCTGGAAGAAAAAGGAAAAACAAAATACAGGAATCATTTCAGTAGATGATGCCAAACACAAACATCCCTATGGATAAAAACCCTAAATAAATTTAAACTGTCAGAGAAATGTTAAATAAAATATTGGCTAGTCTATGAATCAAGGCTCTCTCTACAAAGTAGAAAACAAACAAAACTGAGAGGAAAAACACATAAAACAGACTCAAAGAAGGTTTTTGAAAAGGTGCATGACTACTGTTATGTAGTAATATACTTTAAAATCTTAATGATGGTGGCTGAGAGAACAGAAATTTTCTAGATTGTTATAAGAAAGAGTGAAAAATGTGACGAAACCAATAACTAAACTTGGAAAAGATGTCAAAGAATTATTATTAAAAAAGCTCTGGACCATAAGATCTTACAACTAAGTTCTCTTAAATTCTTAGAGATGCTTCCTGATTCCAACACCAATAATGATTAAATACATTTAAAATATGCAAATATGTATCCTCTACATAAAGAAAATGAAAATTTTCTCAAGTGACCGAAAAGATAAGAAGATGCATATTCAAGACGACACTCTTAGTAGCGTAAGACACGCCCCGATCTACACGTAGGTTCAGTGTGTTTGCAGAGAGAATGGGAGCTGACTTGTGGTATGTTCGTGCCAGGCCAGGTAGAGAAGCATTGCCTCTTTGGTTCTACTTTCTGTTATATACACACAAGTGAAACATCTAGAACTGCTGATTTTTTAAAAAAAACCAGTTAATTTACAAATACATGTACAGCACCTGTACTATCTCAAGCGTGACTAGTGACCATCATTTCACTATTATGTGAATTTTGACCAAGTATCAGTAAAAAGTTGAAAAGGTCCATCATCTTCCAACTGCTCTGATTCTATTAACAGAAATTACAGTAACACCAATGTATAGTTTCATTGTCAAGTGCAGTGTCTAGAATCAAACAAACACTCGCCTGAAAAATCTGTGTTATCTAGATAGGCAAGCCTGAATAAACATTGCCCCAGAATAAATTTCAGCTTTCATAGGTCACATGCTGCAGCCACCACACTTAGGCAAACCTGCCGCCCTTGAGTGACCACATCTAGTTGTTTGGAGAAGCATGCAAGCAGGTTCTGAAAGCTGCCCGTCTTATGTCAACACTCACAGATGTCGACCTTCTGGTTCATGTACAAAAGTTCAAAAAACATTCATGCATGTGGGAGACCTAGTGCCGGAACAGGCAGGAGTTTTTCCTCAATATTCTTAAAAGATTGTTTGATGTTCAGCTCTCCAGTCTAATGATTCATTGCCTCTCTTCCTTAAATCTTCATAAAGGAGTTTAGCTACAAGTCTGAAGTTGGGAATCCAAATACAACAAAATCAGTCATTCCCCCAAGTCCTCTGACTTGTGACTTAGTGGTAACACAGTTATGCAAGCAATCACTTTTCTTTGATCTGACAGTAGGTTTCTCTAGCCTTCAGATAATTCGAGTCCAAACTATTATACTATAGACTGTGAGATTTGAACCTGCTTTTTAGAAACTCTTTATCTCTATTCTGCTGGAAAATTGAGTCATAATCATATTCAAATCAGAAGGTTCTTTAGTTTAACTGGCAATCAAAATAATATCCACATGTTGTCACAGCATTCCTCCCTATAACTGAAGTGCCCTTGAATCTCTAGATAACATTCCCCCCCCAACACCCCCAATCCCCCACTAAAAAAAACTAGGAGCATTTTTGAACCTTTGGGGAAATACTGTCCAGAAAATTATTACCTCTGATTTTTTTTTTTCTCTGCCCATACAAAGATAAATACTTTTTGAGCTTCTGGGCTTAAAAGGTTACAATAGAAGACATCTTTTAAATTAAGCCCTGTAAATGAGCAAAAGTCTCCAGATAAAGTAGTAAGCAGAGTATAAAGTAGTAAGCGGAGTATAAAGGTGATATCTTCTACAATTTGGTTAATAGCACTTGGATCTTGTACAAAGCGACAATCATTGGTATTTAGTTTTTGTACTGGAAAATATGGGTATCATACGAAGATTAGCAAGGCTGAATTAACTGAATTTCCAGAAAAGTAACTATTAATGGGTGGATACCTTCTTTTGCTTGTCTTTTTTAAAGAGTGTTGCTTTAAAGAGGTGGCTCTGCTTCTCCAGGGAACTTTACTTGCAGGAGGCCAGCCATGTTTGCTCTTCCCAACAATTTATTGATTCATGTACCTGACTTCATGCTTTGGTAGAATTTCTCTGGAAATTTCAGGTTGAGGTTCAATCTGTTTGCAGTCGTCCTGCCTGAAAAGTACCAGCTCAATCCAAAGGCTCCTCAATAATTGACTTTTTCTGATGAAAATGTGAGTTTGGCACATGGAAGAAATTTTGACATCTCTCCCATTTGACAGTCCAGAGGTTGTAAAAATGACTTACAGGAAGTTTCACCAGATCCCTGCCATTGGTATAGTTGAGAGAGAGCGAGCCTGGTTTTGTATTCAGAAGTTGTGGCTCCTATGTCCATTGACAAGTCTATAAATTTCTTTCACACCGTTATTTTTATCCTAGCACTTCCGGTGGGTAATTGTAATTGGACTAGCTGTTTCAAAAGGAGTCCCCAAGCCCCATCACTTGTGATTCACCCTTTTGGGAACATCTGAGAAATTCTTGTCTCCAATTGTTATCCTGTTTGCAGTAGGCACACTGTTTCCATCTTAGAAATGAGCAGCCCTGTAGGTGGGTTAGAGAGCACCCCTCACCCCCAGTCTTACCAGGGGTGCTCTCCGCAGCTGATACTTCCCTGAGCTGCTGATTAAGTGTGATTGTGAGCAGGGTGGCTTGTAGTCTGAACTCATTGTTCAGCTCTTCTTGAACTAAGTCTCAGCCATTAAATACTTCAAAGGCAACTTCAATGAATTCCAATCTCTGTAGTTTCTTCTGTATGTCAGGACCACTCTGTCTGATAAAAGTCATAGTAACTAATCTCATTATCTGGATGTTCCAGATCAATGTCAGCATCTTGTCTATAGATACCGAATATTTTTTCAAAGAAGGTGGAGAGACATTCTTAGGTCCCTGCTGTATTTCCTGAATTTTTCTTAAACTCTTTGGCTTTGGCACCCACTTTTGCATTTCAGTTATAATATACTCCTTATAATTATTCACTGGAACCCTGTCCCTACGGTCGCTGAGGTCCCATCCAGGCTCAGTTCTAGGTGTAGCTGAAATGGCTGGGGCCTGGGTTGGATTATTTGGTTGAAGTTTGTGAAGCCTGTCTGCTTCCTGTTGAGCCTTTTCCAAAACCATTCTTCATTCCTCTGGAGTAAGGAGAGTATTCATAAGAGCCTGGATATCTGCCCAGTCTGGGTTAAGATTAGCAAAAATGGAAGTAAAGAGATTTTCCATCTTTTTAGAATCATCACAATAGCTTGGCATATTATTCTTCCAGTTATACAAATCAGAAGTGGAGGAAGAAAAGTGCATAAATAAAAGCCCTCTAGGACTTCCCACATCATCCTAGCCCCTGGGAACTTGCCCTAATGGAAAAGACCAAAATGGGTGTGTACTAGTTGGGGGATGGGGGAGTGACATTTCACTAGCAGGCCGAGAGAAATATGAGGCTGAATCTGTGGCTTTAAATGAATCAGAGTCAGAACCAGAACCAGAAGCCACAGATCTGTTTTCCTCTTCTGCATAAATTTCCCCTAAATATTGTGGAAGTAGCATGGGTGCAGAAGAGAGCATCAAATGGGGTAGATAGAATAAGATCATGATTATCCTGCTCAGGATCTGGTGAAACAGATTTCCCTTTAGTTCCCTCCCTTTGAACCAGTATCCTACATTATTTCAGCAATTTTATCATTCTGATACAAAGTCATCAAATGCTGCACATTCGGGATTTCATCCCATTTTTCTTCCTTCTTGCAAAACAAAACTACTTGCAGAATAGTACTATAGGTTAAAATCCATCTTCTGGCCATTTTCCTTCTGATTCCAATTGATATGAAAGCCATGCATTATTACAGAAAGATACAGACCAATTCTGGAGAACGCATTCTGGAGGACTACACTCAAGAGAGCTGACATTATTTCCCAGAATTCAGGAAAAGTTGGCCAAGGTGGCTGAGGCAAAGTTTCCAACTCAGGTGCTTTGGGTCAGTAAATGTGCTGCTTCTGCGAATGTCTTCTCGAGTGTCACCTACAGCCTGAGTTCCATCCTATCTGTCAGGATGACCAGTCCCTTATCTAAGACCCTGGTACCAGCATTCCAATGTTCCCTTTGACCCAAGAACTGGAGTATGCTTTTTGAGTAAAGCCTCTATGAGACCGTAGCAGTTCTGGACGATGTGCTGGCACACCTCTACAAGCCCCTCTGTCACCTAAAAGTATCCTGATGGACAGGAAGGAGTTATATTTCTTATCTTTGGAGTCAGATGACTGTCCTGTGGGGGTCTGGGTGGAGGGAGAGGATTTTGCCACAGTCACCAAACTCAGACTTCATTGTGCAGCTAGGCCACGCCAAGAGTTAGCAAACGACATACATATTCAGTACAACAGCCACCCCAACTAGACATCAGACTCATAAAGAAAAAGGACGGACAATACCAATGGGAACTGGTATCTCCCTTCACTATGCAGGCATCTTCTGCACTGTAAACCTTTGTACTGTCTTAGTTCTTGGGACTTGAACTCGGAGAACTTGAGAAACTGCTTTTGATGTGTGTGCTCAGATGTCCAGTCTCAGCGTTCCTGTACGCCACTGGGAGCCCCGAATCTCCAGTGGCGGGCTGGGACACCCTACAAGGTGTCGCGGGGAGAAAGACTTTGAAGGGCTCTGGACCTGGTGGGGCTGGGTTCAGGGTCGGGGGTAGGAGGAGGGAGTCGAGGCCGGCTAAGCACAGAGCGCCCCCCGGCCCACAGAGCCTGCTGGAGTAGCAAGGCTAGACGCACAGGTTGGGGCCATGGGTGGCGGTGGCGAAACTGTGGCAGCAGTCCAGGGGCTTCAGCTTCACAGCAAGCTGCAGGTTGAACTAGCGGACGAGGCCACCTGCTGCCCAGGCACCTGCTAGTCACGCACAGGTGACACGATGCGCGGCCACCAGCGCTCAGCCCTGCGGCAGCGGCCAGGACGCCACCCGCTCCAGCCGCGCATCCTGCGCGCCCTCCCAGCGCCGCAGCAGCAGCTAGGGCGCGACCCTCTCGAGTTCCAGCGAGAGCATCTGAGGCTGCAGCGACTTCCGATGACCACCTCCCAGACGCCCAAGGCCATCCCAGCCAGGGGATCGCCGTTGTCTTGGGGCGCCCTAGCGGTGGACAGAAAGAACAGTAAGTCACTGTCTCGAAGTCACTTTCAGGCATCTTGCTCAGACCTCCCAGCTACGCCACGTCCAGCGAGTCGTCCCCTGCAGCAGCTCCCAGCTCTCGCCTGGGCCGTAGGGGGCGTGGGGGAAGGGGCAGGATGCCAGCGCGCCCCAGCAACCAGGGCGCCTCCTGATCCCACCGCGACCTTTCAGCGGGCTAAACGCAGCAACTGCTGCCTCTGCCTTCTTGGGCCTGCAGGGCTGACTCGACTCGCTCGCCCAAGCTGCCATCCTCCTCGCCGCCGGGGCCGCCGCTGCAGCCTTCCGCCGGGTTGGGGACCACGCCACTTCGCCCAGTCTGGGCCGCAGCCTCAGCGCTCGCACAATAAGGCACGCCTTCCTGGCGGTGTGGGTGGGGACCGGGCAGCGGTCGCCGCTTACTAGCCGGTGGTTCCTCCGCTGGGCGACTGCGCTGTGCGCCGCAGGTCCGCGCATCTCTGCTCCCCTGCGCGCGGCGCACCACGCGCAGCCTGCGGACTAGGGGCCGCGGGCCAGGGCACCCGCGCAGCTCCGCGCGGCGCTCGCGTTCCGCAACTCCAGCCTGGCGCTTCACGGGAACTGCAGGAGGGGCGTTGGCAGAAAGATTCCCGCACCGGCCTTCGAGGCTTCTGAAGCTTTCCCTGCAGGGGAGAAGGCTTGGTGATACCCTCAGCCTCCTTTTCATTCCAGAGAGAGAGAGGGAGAGGGAGAGGGAGAGGGAGGGAGGGAGAGAGAGAAGACCCGGATGCCGGCTGCAGTTGCACTTTCTCCTAAACTGGTGTCAAGACAGGAATAGAAACTAAAAATCCTGAAGAGCTTTTGGAAACCCCGGATCTCAAAAATGTAATCCCCTGGCCTGTGCTCTTCCTCGCGCCCCGCAGTTTCCACTGCTGAGGGCGCTCCCTCTGCTCCCCGCTGGAAGTGCGGCGCGAGGGGACCCGCAGGCCGCTTTTGAGCTGTCTGGGGAGCTGCTTCCCGGCTCGCCCTCTTTTTTTGTTCTCGGAAGCTCTCTGAGGGCCCCTGGTGGAGCAGCCCTGGCTCCGTCTCCCGCAAGAAAGGACGCTCCAGCGGTTCCACACCCTAAACGAAACAGCTTCACAAACAGGTTTCAAGTTTCTTAACTCTCAAAGGAGAACGTCCCACTGGAGGACCCGAGGATCTGAGGGACCGAAGCAGGGACAGGAGCAGCCACCCTGGCACCCCAATCCTGGGCCTGACAACCTCCACTGCCCTCTCTGACTCGGGTGACGCTGCCAGAGAGCACACGGGCAGGTGTATGTCTCACACACACACACGCACACACACACACACACACTCACGCACACACACGGTTACACGAACTAGGAGAGTGCGTGAGGACTCAGTCTGTGGACTCGCTGAGACTCAGATGTAAACGCTGCGTTTTGCCTCTCCCTGGCTTGTGTACAGACTTACAAACGCACACTTTACAGTTGGTCCAAAGCCCTATTTCAGCGCAAGCGGATAAAAAATGGGTGTGCAAGTTTGCCTTCCTGGCTCGCAAGTCCTGGAGCACCAGCGGCTGATTTGTTGCAGGTGGCAGGATCTTCCAACGCTAGAGGTCTTCACACCCTGTGAATGGTAAAGAGTCACTGTAGGGCCAAAGGGGAGGGTACCACTTGGGAAGTTTCTTGCAAGGGGGCTCCAGCCTGCCCAAGTAAGGTATTTACTGAGGATGAGGTAAATGTGGGGAGCTCCCTTTTCTGGCTCCTCTAAGCAGCCACTGCTCTCCCTGGGAGCTAGGTGGGCCATCAACTGTCCCAAGTCACCCTGAAGGCCTTCCCCTTCCCCAATTTATTCTCTATCCCAGGGAGAGAATATGGGTAGAGGTCCTGCTTTCCCAGCAACATTGCTCCTTGTAATTAGGGGTAGGTTGCTGGTGGGGGTCCCTCACTCAGCCCAGGCTGGCTGGCTTCTCTTGAGAGTATTCAGGCCTGGAGTCTGTGTGCTGAAGAAGGGATATCTGCAAAACGGACTCAGTCCATTTGTTTACTGAACTTTACCTGGAGCCAGGTACTGTTCCATGGACTTTCCAGGAGGGGCAGTTGCTCTAAGAAAGACCTCGGCTGAGAGTTTTCCCTCCTTTCTTCCCCGACTACTTTGAACAAGTAAAATAGCTGTTTGGGCCTCAGCTTCTTACTTGGATGATGATGACCACCCTGTGTTCTTCACAGAACCAGAGATCCTAGGAAACAGTGCATTTAAAGTGCACAAATAACAAGTGAACAGTAGGTGGCTCTCACAAGGTAAAAATAAATCTGTGTAACTCAGAAGACAAACTGACCCCCCACAGCAGAAAGCATTGGGAAATTCTATGTATTTCCCTTCCTAGGATTATGTGTGGTTTTAACTTTCACGACGAGTCCTTACTGGCAAGTCCTTATTACCGGCCCGTACGAGGAGCTAGTCTTTCAATTCTCATGGTAACCCGAATAGATGTTATTATTATCTCCACTTTATAGATTAGGAAACTGAGGGACAGGAACTTTCCCATTACATTTGCCATTGAAATGAAGATAGTATTGAGAGTGCATCCATGCTTGAATCTGAGAAGTGTATGTGCTCACCTCCACGGAGAGAAAATCTGTGTTGCTAGAGCATTCCCTTCAGGGCAGTGATTACCAAAATGTGGTCCATGGGACCTGCTGAGTCAAAGTGGGGCGAGTCCTAGACGCCATACAACACCACGCTGGAGGTAGGTATGTTATTACCACACTTTACAGATAAGGATACTAAGTATAAAGACATTAAAGAATTGCTCAAGCAGAAACCAGTTCGTTTGGCTGGGTTTGGGGAAGGGGTATGTGTGTATAATGGGAGGCAAAAGGAATGGGATGGAAGGCAGGAGGTGGGTTACCCCAGGTTTTCCACAATTGCTCAGTACCCACACCTGGGGAAAATACATGGCCTGGCTCCTCTCCCCTTCCCCCCACCACCCTACTACCTGAAATACAATGGCTTCACTTTCTGGGGTCCTGGAGGAGCACCCTGAGGGATGTCAGGCCTGTGCTAGGGCCTCAGGCTGCAGAGAGACTGAAGAAGCGACGCTCCTTGGGAGGGCTGTCTTCTTTCCTGGCATTAATTCTGGACAGTTTTGTTTCAATCGTGCTCATCCAGAGATGTGGCACTGAGGGTGGGGCACCTTTAGGTGGCAGCTGGAGGACACCTGAAGAGCCCTGAAACCAGACTGTGGTAGGCTTGAGTTCAGAACTAACCTTCCTTCAGGCTCCTCAGCTCTGTGAGCCTTAGGGAATATGAACCTTGCCAGAGGTAGTTACCAAATTGAAATTATATGAGGGGCCAGACTCAGGCCTCATTACAAGAGCACTGCTTTTGACAATAGTATCAGTTGGTCCCACTGTCCCTACAGTCCCAAGGACCATCTAGCCAAGCAGCAGCCTTGTGCTTTGTGACACCAGAGGGTGTGTGGTAGGCAATGGGGGCAGGGCTGGCGCTAGAGCCTAAGGGCACCCCCTAGACAGTCCTCTAAAGAACAAGTTCCAGTTCCCTGAGGGAGAAGTCTTGCTGCCAGTTGCTGCTACTCTGAAGCCTCATTAGTCACAAAGTAACTCTCAAAAAGTAATTCCTCCTCCTCTCCTTTACTCGTGTTCCAGGAAGCACCTGCACTTCTGCTTTACTGCATGTCTTCCAGCTCATAACCATGTAAATCTCTGTTCCTTCTCTGCTCTGGGTAAACTGGCAGCCACCTACCACCCACAGCAACACTGAGGAGAGTCAGAAAGAGGCCATATGAAAACAGTCTGCTGTGTCATCCAAGAAGCTAATCCACACAGGACCCTACCTGCCCCTCTTCTTCTCCCCAGTCCCTAGCACAACGCTAGTGAGTCGCAGTGGACTCAGTAACTATTCATAAGGTGGTGTAGCTCAAACCACTCACTTCACCAAGCTGCATGTTCAACGTCATCCTGTACCAAACACTTAAAAGCACTCTCATCAAAACACCCTGACAACAAAACAAAGTTAGTTGCCATTCATTCTAGACCTGGTTTTTTTTGGGGTTTTTTTTTTTTTTTGAGACATAAAGGTAAGTAATTTGTCTCTGGTCACAACCAGTAAGTGGCAGAGTTGAACTGCTTGAGGTGGGTTTATCCTTTTTATTTTTATTATCCTTTTAATTTTTTTTTAAGGAAAGGTATGGAAAGGAATGAAGGCAAGTAGGCAGGCAGGCAGGGAGCGAAGGAAGAAATATTTTTATTTACTTAATTTAATTGCTTACACTGGTTGCTTACCCCCAGAACCCAGGACTCAAACCCAGGGGTATGTGGACTGTGCTCTTTTGCAAGCAGTTGGCTAACCGCCACTCCACCGGGGTACACATTATTTTCTTTTAAAGGTAGGTGTTTATCTTAACACTGGGTCCTAAAAAATAAAATCAGCAACTTTGCCATTGGTAAGTTTCCACATTACCCGGGAAGACACAAGGCATAAAACATCAAAAACTGTTTGAGGCAGAGCTTTCTTCTTGGTGGCGAGCTCTAGAGGCCACTGATTATGAACAGAAGCATCACAGAAGGAGTTTGGGCCACCTTTTAGGCTATCACCACATGGGCAGAAAGGGAGACTGATCATTCTAACCCACTTCACAGGGAACTAATGGATAAACCGAAACCCCACATATTAACTCTCAGGGAGAATACCTATAGGTCTGACTGGCTAAGTGGTATTGTCTATCCCTTTGGAAAGCAAATCTACTTGGTCAACCTGGTCCCAAATGGGGAACTGGGGGCACTGTTAGCTGGTAGCCAACCCTTCCAAGGTTTTGATAAATGCTGAAAACCATCTCTCTTGAAAAATGTACATGTTCAGGCATGGATTGACAAATACTTAGTAAGCTTCCATTGTGTTCCAGTCAGTGTTCTAGATGCTATGGATCCTACATTAAACTAAACACAAACATTCCTGAGCTCAAGTTGTCCAGTAGGAAGCTGTCCATACCATAAAAATAACGAGGTGGGCAGTACGAGAAGAAAAGGATACCATGATCAAAACTACATCAGAGAAGAGGGGAGTAATTCCAGAGAAGGTGATTGGGGTTCAGAGAACGTGATCAGGCAAGTCTTCCCTGAGAATGTGACACCTGTGCAGGGTTTTGATGGGGGAAGAACTTCTAAAACACTCTGGAGAAGAATGTTTAATGAAAGTTAAGAGATCTACCCAAGACACATTAAAGCCAAGTTATCTAAGAAAAATTTGTTAACAGCAAGAGGAAAGAGACACATCATATAGAGGGATCCATATACAATTGTCAATGGATTTTTCTGAAGAAACCTGACTGATTAGGAGAGAGTGGGATGATATATTCAAACTTCTGGGAGTGAAAAACTGCCAAGTAAAAATACTAGACCCAGAAAGGCTGTTCTTCAGAAATGAAGGGCAGATAAAAGACTTTTCCAGACAAATATATGGTGAGGAATTTCTTGAACGTTAGACTTGCCAGACACGAAACACTAAAGGGAGTTCTTCATAAAAGGGCGCTAATTAACATCATGAAAACATAGGAAAGCATAAAACTCACCAGTAAATGTAAATACAGAGTCAAATACAGAATACTCTGATGCTATAAAAGTGATACAGGAATCATTTCTGCCCCAAAGTGAAAAATCAAAAGATTTAAGGATAACGATAGCTACCATCATTTGTCAGTGGGTACACACTGTAAAAAGGATGGACACTGTGACCTCATAGAGTGTTCGAGGAGTGATGTCACCAACATGACATAATGAACAGTTACCTACATGAAAAACGCTGCTCAAATGCAACCAGAATTTAACTATATTTGCTGAAATTTATCAGCAACTTCTCAATAGAAGACATCTGGCTGACCTGTATGCCTGTATTTCTGAAGGTGGGCAGACAAGTTCCCAGAGGTGCTGGGGTAAGGAGGAAGGAGCCAGAATTGCAGTGCTATGGTCATTACTGCAGCCAGACTGGGCAGCAGACAAAGTGGGGAGAGCAGATAGTGAGTACACCCGTACTGGTGTGAACCACACACAGGAGATGAAAATCTGTGCTTACTGGTGACATTGGGCTCTGGTGCTGGTGAGTTTGGCTGGAGACACCTGGGAGACCTGAATCTCATTCCCTTGGGGATTTCAGGAAGACTGAGATGGGAGCTGAGTCACTGCAGACTGCAGTCACCTGAGGTCAGCTTTGAGGTTGAATCTGGAATAGAAGTTTTGTGCACAGATCTGAAGTGATCCAGTCACAACTGTGGAAGGAAGAGCATAGGACTCTGGGATGGTCCTCCTCTCTTCTAGGATTGTGACTGATGGAGGCTGCCTTCCTCAGATACTCTCCCCTTCCCACCCATGGTCCTGATAAACAAGAGATTTCCACCATCTAATGCCACAGTCTACCTACCGGAAAACCAAAAAAATGTAACTATCTGACTGGGAACCTTGGCATTTATAACAAAGTCAAAGATATATCTCCAGAAAAGAAAGTCATGGACAGAATTGTGGAGTCTAAAGAACAGTTAATTTAAAATAAGCATTGCAAAATTTTAAAAAATGCTATGCATTCTAATATAGTACAAAATATAGACATAAAAATGGAAATATAGGGACACAAGGATTTCTACAACAAAGGATTTGTAGCTATAAAACAAATCCAAATATAGGTGCTGTATATAAAGAACACAATTAATAAAATGAGGATGACCATGTTAAAAAATAAATAATAAAAACTATATAATAATATCAATAAATGCAGGAAACAGCGTTTGACAATATTTAATATCCATTTATGATTGAAAAAAAACCTCCATAAAATGGGAATGGACGAAACATACCTCAACATAAGTAAAGTCAACATATACATGTAATTCACAGCTAACTTTATACTCACTGGTGAATCCAGCAAGTTTTTCCTGTAATATCTGAAACAAGACACAGATGTCTACTCTTCCCACTTCTGTTCAACACAGTTTTAGAAGTACCAATCAGAACAAATTAGGCAAGAGAAAGACTTGAAGTGAATCCAAATTGGAAAATTATTTGTATATGACATATTTAGAAGACCTAAATACTACACACACACACACACACAAATACTAGAAATAATAAATGAGCACATCGAAACTGTTGGATTCACAATCAATATACAAAGTCATCTGTGGTGTTTTTATATACAAATAATGAATTAGAGCAAAGAGAAATAAAAAAACCAACCCCATTTACAATCACATAAAAAAACTGGAAATAGACATAACATAGGAGTTGAAAGACCAGTATACTAAAAACTATAACATATTAAAAGAAATGGAAGTAGACACAAAGACATGGAAGACATTCTGTGCTCAAGGACTGGAGAATTAACATTTTTAAATGGTCATCATACTCAAAATAATATACAGATTCAATGTAATCCCTATCAAAATTTACATTACATTTTTCAAGAAAATAGAACAAATATACTAAAATTTGTATGGAACCACAAAAGATCTCAAACAGTCAGTGCTATCAGGTTGGGGGTTAAGAAAACCGGAGAAATCACACTTATGACTTCAAACTATATTAAAAAGTTATTATAATCAAAAAGTAATGGTATTGGAATAAAGCCAGACACACAGATCACTAGAATAAAATTGAAAACCTACAAATAAATGCACACATATATCAACAAATTTACTATAAAAGAGCCAAGAGTGTACAATGTAGAAAGAAAAATCTTTTCAACAAATGGCATTGAGAAAACTGGACAGCAACATGGGAAAGAATGAAATTATATCACTATTTAATGTCATAGACAATATATAATTCAAAATGGATTAAAGACTAGAATGTAATACCTGAAACCATCAAAAACAGAAGAAAACTTAGATGATATGCTCCCTGTCATCAACCTCAGAGACAGCTTTCAGGACTCAATTCTAACAGCAAAGGAATCAAAAGCAGAAATAGAGAAAAGGGACTACATCAAAAATTCATGAAAAAACCAAGCAAACAAACAAACAAACAAAAAAACACCACAAAAAATTAAAGGGCAAGCTACATATTGGAAAAAGATATTTTCACATCGTATGTCTGAGAAGGGGTTAATAAGCAATATATGTAAAGAACTCATATACTTAATAACGGAAAACAACAAAAACAATAGTGCGCCCTGGTAGAGTATTGGTTTGGTCAGCTGCTTTGCTGGCACAGTCCACATGTATCTCAAGGATCCTGATTCATATCCCAGGGCCAGGGAAGCAACCAAGATAAACAACTAAATAAAATAAAATTTAAAAAATGCTTCTTCCTCCTCTCTCTTCCTGGTTGCCTGCCTCTGCTTACCTTCATTCCTGCTGCAGAACTGCTTTCCTTTAAAAACAAAACAAAAACACAAATAACCTTATCGGCAGAAGTTCTGAATAGACACTTTTCCAAAGAAGACATACAGATGGCTAACAGGCACATTAAAAAAAAAAAAAAAAATGCTCAAAATCACTTAGAGGTGCTTCTGGTGGAGCAGCGATTAGGTCAATTGCCTCCAAAGGACACAAGCCACATACCCCTGGATTTAAGTGCTGGGTCCAGGAGGAAAACAACCAGTGTGAACAATTAAAATGGAAGTAAAATAAAGATGCTTCTTCCTCCTCTTGAACCTTTCATTAAAAAAATAAATAAGCCGCTTAGAGAAAAGCGAATCAAAACCACAATGGATATTACTTCACATCTTTGAGAATGACCTATTTCAGAAAGAATTGAAAGAAAAAGTGTGTGTAATAGTATAGAGTCAAATGACCTCTTGTACATGGTGGGTGTCAAAAATTGGTGTAGACTTTATGGAAATCAAAACAGAGGTTCCTCAAAAAGTTAAAAGTAGAAGTACTATATGATTCAGGAACTCCACTTTCAAAAAGAAATATCTGCAATGATATATGTGTACATTAAGAAAAAAGTTCTCAAAGAGCCTAATTTTGCAACTCAAGGCACACAAAAATGAACAAACTAAACCCCAAAATTTGGAGAAACAAATCATAAAAGATTACAGCAAAGAAGAAAGGAAGAGAGACAAGAAGTATAGTAGAAAAGATAAAGTTGAGGGGTTTTTGAAAAGATAAATTGACAAACTGTAAGCCAGAATAAATAAGAGACTACTCAAACAAAAGTACACATTAATAATGATGCCACAGAAATACAAAGGATCATAACAGAAAACTATTAAACATATTTTAACACACTGAATTACCTAGAAAAAAATGGATACATTTCTAGACTCACAATCTACCAAGAATGAACAGTGAAGAAACAGAAAATCTGAAGAGATCAATAATGAGCAAGGAAATTGAATTAGTATTTTAAAATGTCAATATATAAAGTCTCAAGATAAATGGACTTACTGGTTAATTATCCTAAATATTTACAGAGAATTTAAAGGGAATACTTCACATGCTCTTCCCAAAAATGAGGGAATACTTCCAAGCTCATAAGGTAGGTATCACCCTGATAACACCACCAGGCAAAAGAGCTACAAGAAAATTGTAGGTTATTAACTCTGAAAAACATGGATGTAATTATCCTTAACAAAATACTGAGAAACCCATATCCACAGCACACTGAAAGGATCCTACACTATGATTCAGTGAGATTTATTGCTGGAATGCAAATATATCCAGCATATGCAAATCTATAAATATAATATACCACATCAACAGAATGAAGGTGAAAACTACAGGACTGCATCAACAGACAGAAAAGCTCTTTGACAAAAGTATTTCCTTTGATGATAGACTCTCAATAAATTACGTATGTAAGGAATGCACTTCAACATAATAAAATCATAAATGATTAGTTCGAAACTAACATCGTATTGCATGGTGAAAACTGTAAGCTTTTCTTCTAAGAACAGAAACAAGAGAAGATTGCCAAGTCTTACTGTTTATATTCAACATAATACTGGAAGTACTGGTGAGAGCAAATAGACAGGTGAAAAAAACAGTCATCCAAATCATAAAGGAAACATTTTAATTGTTTCTATTTGCAGACTTAGAAAACACCACGCACTCCAAAAAAAACTGTTCATACTCATAAATGAATTCAGTAAATTGCAGGACACAAAAATCTACATACAAAAATCATTTCTGATTGTATACATTAACAACAAACTAACAGAAAAATAAGCTAAGAAAAAAATTCCATTTAAAATAGCACCCCAAAGAATTAAATACTTAGGAATAAATTATTGATGAATGAAATTGAAGATTACACAAATAATTGAAAAAGATAACCAACATGATGGATTAAAAAAATGAATACTGTTAAGAATTATGACACTACCCAAAACAATCTAGAGATACAATGCAATCCCAGCCCAAACTGCAAAGATAATTTTCACAGGAAATGGAAAAAACATTCTTAAAATTTACATAAAAATGCAAAAGACAAGAAATACAAAAAAAATCACAAAAAGAATCTCAAGCATGAAGGCAAAGCTGGTTTCACACTGAAAAAATTAACTTAAAATAGACTATAGACCTAAATTTAAGATTTGAAGTTATAAAATAACTTGTGGAACAAGGGGAAAATCTTTTTGACATAGGGCCGTAGATTTCTTACATTACCCCAAAGCACAGGGTTTTTATTTTTTAAAAAATCGAAAATAGAAAGAATGCATTACATTAAACTAAAAAGCGTCTGAACAGCAAATGAAACACTCAGCAAAGGAAAGATACTACATACAAAATAGGAGGAAATATTTACATGATATATAAAGTAGGACTATAGTCATAATATACTAGGAACACGACTCAATAGAGAACAATTTTGAAAAAGCTAAGGACAAATGATCTGAATAGTAATTTCATAAACAAGACAAACAAATGGATAACAGGGACATGAAAAAATATTCAGCATCACTAATTTTAGGGAAATGCATGTCAAATACACAATGAGACATTGCCTCATACCTTTAGAATAGCTATTATTAAAATAATAAGACCTAACAAGTGTTGATAAGAATATGGAGAAAAGGCCTTGTGCCCTGCTGGTGGGAATGTAAAGTGGTACAGCCACTATGGAAAACAGTATGAATATTCATCAAAATTTACAAATAAAATTACCTGATGATGCAGCAATTTCACTTCATGGTATATACTGAGAGGGAAAAATAAAACATTACCAAGAAGAGGTGTCTGCACTCACATGTTCATTGTAACATTATTCACAATATCCCAGGTATGGAAACAATCTAAATATCAATCAATTAATGATTAAAGAAAATGTGCTGTATATATAAAATGGAATATTACTCAACCATGAAAAGAATGAAATCCTGCCATTTGTGATAACATGTAAGAATCTTGAGGGCATTACCTGAGGGCATTAATAAGTCAAGCAGAGAGCGGCAAATACTGTGTGACCTCATTTACATGTGGAATATGAAAATATAACTGAAAATATAGATACATAGAATAGATTGTTGGCTATCAGACCCAGGGACTAAGGAGTGGACAAAATAGGTGAAGGGAATAAAATGTATAAATTTCTAATTATAAGAAATAAAACCTGAGATAAAATAAACAGCATCATCACTGTCATTAACAATACTGAATTGTATATTTTAAAGTAGTACTAATGGAACTTAACATTTCTCATCAGAAGAAAAGAAGATAACTAGTGATATATGCTAATTTAATTTACTGAGGCAATCATTTTGCAATATACATACATATCAAGCAATCATTTTGTATAGCTAAAACTAATAAGACACACACACATATATATGTGTATGTGTGTACCATGTGTGATTCTATATAACAACAAATATATATACCAATTATATCAATTTTTAAAGGGTAAGGAAGTTTTCAGTGTTTCAAATATTTACACACATAAAAGAATATGCATCACCAGTAAAACATGCAGAATATTTATAACACTGTAGCATAAAATCTATTAATGTAATATACATAGTGTTATATGATTATCATATTAAATAATCTTCATTTTAATCAGAAGAATGATTAAATTACAATAGGCAAAGTTTTAAAATTTGTTACATTTTAAATCATTATGAAAAATATAGAAAATACAAATATGTAGATTCACTATTGAAAACTTACAGCAGACATGAATCTTCATGGTGAGATTTAGTGTTTTTTACACACAGATCAAAGGACCAAAATTCATCTTTATTCTATATCATTCTGGCAAATATAACCAGTATTCTACAAAATAAAAATAAAGTTGTGCAAATGTAATTTTGGAAGTCAAGTGCAAATGGTTTCATTTTGGGCATATAATGTGATTATCTACATGAAAATGGAAGAAAACAATGTAAAACCTATTAGAACAGGACATTTTAGCAAAATTATAGGGTACATGAACAATTTATGAAAATCACATATTTACATTCAACTACTACATGATTTAGCAACCATATTTAAATGATTTGAGAAAAAATTCAGAAAAATCTATGTAAAATATTATGACAAAAATAAGATATTTCTGGAAGACAAACAATAAAGAAAATGGAGAGAAATCCATATCTGGAGATAAATATTTATGATGGAGTGATCCATCATAAAAATATAAATTATTCTCAGATCAATATATGACTTAACAGCTTCAATCAGCATATCAATGAATTCTTATGTGAACATGCCCATATCGCTCTAAAATTAATAGAAGTACAGAACCAAAAATAGTGAAGATAAAGTTAAAATACAACACTCTAAAGGATGTATCCTAGCAGATACCATGATCAGTAATGAAATAGAGCAATACAGAAAGGTAAAGATGGAATAATGTTAGCCCTAAAATTAATGAGACAGACTATGTAGGCCCTAAACAGAACTTGCATAGTAAATACTGAAACATCTGAGGTGGTTTTCTTGTCAGTAAATAAGGAACTATGAAATAATCTTAAGTGGGTACTATTTTTTTTGATCCCTACATTAGATGATTTACAGGGACAAATGTTTCTGGCTCAAGTGACAACCAGGAAACTGAAAAACATTAAAGCATTCACTGAAAGTATGGAACTGGCACACCTTGGTGGAACAGTGGGGCACAGTCCATACACATCCCAAGGACCTGGATTCTCAACTGTTGGCCAGGTGAACAACCAAGATGAACAACTAAATAATAAAGAAAACATTTCTCCTTCTCTTTCTTCCTTCCCACCTTCCTACTTGCCTTCATATCTGCTTGTATCTTTCCTTTAATGAAAAAAAGAAAAGAAACAAAGAAACAAAGAAAGATTAGAATAAGCATTATGATTGCAGAGCAAGGGACAACGGTTTTAGGAAAAAATAAAAAATGAACTACAAAAGGATAAATCAAATTTGATTTATTAAAATAATAGATACTGTCTGAAAACAGACGCTTAAATCATCTATAAAATGGAGGGATGCATTTTCAATGCCCATCACCCAAAACAACACCCAGAATAGCTTTCAAAAATACTATTCCATAAACAAAATAGAAATGGCCCCACAGTAGAATTATATGACCAGGCAACTTACAACTTCAGGTCATACAGAGCATGACTACTACTCTAAGAAATGCAAACATAATCAACAATAATACACAATTCATAAAAATTCAAATACTACACGATGTGGAGTTGATCTGGAGAAATCTATGTTCTCTTTTAGGTTCATGGGGGTGAAATGTATTTAAATATTCTGTAGAATAGACAAAATGCTTACATGTTCAACAGAATGTTCAAATGCATTTCACCCCCATGAACCCTGAAAGAGCAAAAACTGTGTTGCAACAAATAAATGTTTCTCATTCTATTCCTAGGAACAAAAGGTATGTCCAAGAATAATCACAGAATCAACATCATTAGTGAAAACGTAATACTCACCCATGTCTATATAAAGAATAAAGAATGACGAAACTCAATAACCCAGAGATACATGTGCTGACATGTGATTCTTGAGAAACAAATATTTGAGCTCAAACACAAGAGGTAGATTGAAACAGTGTATTGGCCAGTGCACAAAATGGGTATTAAGTGTGGGGTAAAGGCAGTAAAAGATGTTGCTTAATGATTCAGTGAGAGGGATCTCATCCCCATTGAATTAATAGGTATATAAGGGATTTTGTTTCTGAGTCTAAATGATTTTTTCCCTTTCTCTTGTACTTCAGAAAATTCAGTGATCAGGCACACCCTGCTGGAGCAGCAGTTAGGTCGATCACCTCTGAAGGAGCAGGCCATACACCCCAGAGTTCAAGTCTCAGGTCCCGGGAAATAACCAGTGTGAACAACTAAATAAAAATAAAATTGAGAGTTTCTTCCTCCTCTCTCTTCCTGCCTGCCTGCCTACTCATCTCCATTCTGCCTGCACCTTTCCTTAAAAAAAAAGAAAAAAAGGAAAAAGTGATCAATACCTGAAGACTGACCAGAGACCAGTGACACAAAGCAGATCTCAAGGTCTTTAGATGAAATATCCAGCCACAACTCCCCAAAATCTAGAGTCTACAAAAGCAACAGAAGGGACAGAAACACTTTAAAAAGGGGTGGTATCCAGGTACTCCCTACATCCATTACACACATGCAAGGGCTGCTACTACTTCCACACTGACCCACTGTCCTGGCAGCAGACGTGTTTTTTGGTTTCACCTGAGGGAAAGAGTCTTTAGAATCTGGAAGGGAAGGAGGTATATCAGGAGCTGGAGAGGTGGTCATGTCAGTAAAAGGAATTCTTCTTGGAAGGAAAGTGCTTCAATTCCAAAACTACAAAGAATGCAGAAGATTCCTGAAGCATGGCCCGAGCTGGTAGAGAATTGGAGCTTCCCACCTAATCTCTGAAAGCACTTCCTGCACCTGAACGTGGCCCTTGATGTAGCACCTGGTGAAACTAACAGTCCTTGAAGACAGTGTTTGTTGGTATTTGGTCTAAGTAATAATAACTGACACGTAAAAGCTTAATTATTATAGTGCTTTAATAATCTTTTTAGTATATTTATAGAAATCATAGATTCAGTTTTAAACCTTATTGGACGGGTATTTTGATATATTTATAACAGTGGGATTGACATACTGGAATCATATAATCTTATGCAAAAAATAGTGTGACCAAATTACAGTTTTCTGGGATAGAAATGTTTTTCTCCAACTCTGGATTCTGATGCACTTAATGCAGACATCGATTCTGTCACTATGGGAACATTCATTGTCTGCTGATTATTCAGATTGTTTTCCCCCTTGAATTAGAATAAGAGCACTCATTCTTTCTGGCCTATTTCACTTGGTATAATCAACTCAAGTTCCAGGGTGGCTTCGCTCATATGTAGAAAATAAGAAATCAAACAAACACACAGAACTCAACAAACCTCTCGGGAATATGAATGCAGGACTGTGATTACTGGAGTGTGAGGAGGGCGGGAGGCGGGGAACCAGGATTGAAAGAATAAAAATGATAAAGGTGACTGGGACTAGAACTCTGAATGTGAGTGTGGTGTGACAGGCACATTGACTGGGATGTGAATTCTTTCTCCAGGAATGTAACAGGATTGTAAACTAATAAAATAGCAAAAAGCAAAAAAAAATTTTTAAAAAGAGCACTTAAGGAGAGGTCACTTTATGATTGTGCTTCAGACAGTGGTGGTCGAACTCAAATGCATCTAGTGATCTATTTTTCTGGTTTAAAGCTATGCTAATATCAATTCCAAACTCTATAGATACTTCGCCACAACTTTATTTTACATGACATGTACGATTTCACAAATCTTACACATTGTTATTTGTTTCACTTAACTCAGGTATGAATTGTCAGTATGTGATATAAAGACAGTTAGCATTTAATTTCTACAATATTCTATCGAAGATTAAAGTTTCATTTCTCATAGAACTTCACATAGAATGTGTCATAATGTGATGACTTTATTTTCTGAGGTATGTGACATTGCACTTTATGTCTTGGCATAAACACAAATGAGCCTTTTCTAATATTGAGTTAATCATATATTCATTCACCTCAGATTGTTGAGGGGCAGGTTCCTTTCATGTTACACTGCAACAAGTTCATCTAATTTCACTAGGAACATTCCATCTTTATTCATAATTAATGTTGACCTATATAATGGATTTTATAAGAAAGAAACTTTTAATAAGCAATATTATAAATTAATAAAATCAACCTGAAATAAAATACTTGGTATAAGTAACTAAACTAAATAAAAAACTGAGTAATTGGAAAAACCCACTGTGTAACAATTGATACATGGCTAGAAGCACTACTTTTTTCTTTTTTTTTTAAGGAAGGGTACAGGCAGGAATGAAGGTGAGTAGGCAGTCAGGCAGGAAAAAAGAGAAAACACTTTATTTTTATTTAGTTGTTCACATTGGTTGTTCCTCCAGGCCTCAGGTCTTGAACCAGGCACCTTAGAGGGTATGTGGGGCTGCTCCCAGGTGTACTAGACTGTTAGGTCACCAGGACATGCCCTAGGAGCACTATTTTTGCTACACACTCAAACATGCTGCTCATAAGTAGGGCATGCTTTCTGACAAGTTGACTAAATCATTCCGTATTTAATATATTTTCCTCTGCAGAGTTATGAACACTTGAAAAATCACCACATGACCAGTGATTGTATCAGTAATTCATTCAAACTGTTACTTAAAGGTTACTACGGTCAAGGACCAGAGGTCTCCTAGCAAAAATAGAAAACAAAACAAAAGTTAATTTAGAAAATACTGTGGAGTGGGAATCAGCAGCACGTGCCAAATAGTGGATTTCAGTTCACATGATACCTATCCATAACTCTTGCCTCATGTCTCCTTAGGAAACGCTGACCATAAAAAGGACTATCAGTCATCTGGAAGCTAGCAAAACTTTCTCTAGGCAGTAGGGATGCTAGTTTTATTATACACATTAGTTAGAATCCTGGGAGATTACTTCCCCCATCTGTCACTTGGCAAAAGTTAAGGTCCACAGACTTGATTCTCAAGCACCTGAAGGTAGCCAACTCCTTGGTTCACTGATATGGTGCTTACGGCGCATTATAAGTAGCAGCAGGACAGGACAGGGCACTCCATTTCCATAATATGCAATTAGTCCAGTGAGGGTAAATCTCTGCTTCCTTCAAGACAGAAGAGATGCAGTGTAATTAACCTGCCACCAGACGGTTCATCACTCTGGGGAACAGTGCCGTATCAAAGTCCTTCTCGGCTTCATACAAATTAGGCACCTGACAGTGACATCAGCAAGGCGAGCCATGGGAAGGGTACTGAGCACATACATACCCTGCACATCCACTGCCTTGGCCATTTTGTTTCTGAGGCTGAGAAAATCGACTGACTGACACCACTGTGCCATTTTGTCCACCTGCAGATTCTCCGCTAAAACAGATACTTTAAGAGTGCATTCATATGGCACACAAATATCATCACAGTTTGTGTCCTTTCAGAGAAATCCACAGATACCTCTTCCCTATACTACCTTGTCACTGATATTTCAATCCAAGTCCATGTGCATTTATGGAAAACCATTAAAAAACAACCCATTCTTGTCATTTCTCACTCCATACATGGCAGACAAGCAATATAAAGTTCAAATTATGTCCACTAAGAAAACATTCTTTTATCACTGACTGTCCTTCAGACCCCTAAGTGAATCTGGAGAAGCCACCTGTTCTGTGAAAGTCTCGAGAGGCTTTCCATGCACTGGGAAACTGTCAGGGGGACACACAGGAACCTGGAAGCAAAGACCTTTCCCATTTCAATGTTTCTCCACCAATTTTTACCAATAAAATTTAACTGGGATGACTAGCAAAAGAAGAATATTTAAAAGGTCCAGATCCATATTCAGAGAGCAGGAACAAAAAATTAATTTAAGCACTAAAACCTTGGTGGTGGGTATGGTGTAAAAGACACACAAAAAGAGATGCCTTTTTAACATCCTAAAATTAAAAATTTTTTAAAGAATTATTAACAGAGAGCAATAAATCCATTTCAGTACAGGTACTACTCACTTGCCCCAGCTTAGCTCAGAAACCCACCTCCCTATTAATCACTGTGGCTAGTGTGCCTCCCATTTGGACCCACATTACATTGGAAGTAGGCAAAAGTAGTAACCTAAAAAGGGAGAAGAGTACACTTCCCAAAAGAAGAAAGTGTTCTTCACACCCTTTGACTGCACAAATACACACATATATACACACATGCATATACACCACATGCTGTTTTCTCTATATCTAACTTCCTAACATAGAACAACTAGCCCACATGCCATTGAAAATGTACTTAATTCTCACCTAGTAGGAAGAGAAAACTCAAGGTCAAATTCAGCCACTAAATCCAGTTCCGAATTCAGGATCTTTGAATTTAGTAAATCTTAATCACGTCTAGATACATCTGAAAGAGGAGTAATAAATGTATCACCAATGCACAAATACACAAAACAGGAGCGGGAAAGATGAGATCACAAGGGCCGAAAAGGAGTTACAATATGCAGGGGATGTGAGCATATGCCGCCTTGCTGGACAATAAGGGAAAGAATTCCTCTTGCCTAGCACAGAATCGAAATCTTTGATGAGTCAAAGTCCCAAGTCCATTATCCTCAAAGACTCTAACCTTAGTGGAGCACTGAGAAGGATTCTCCCAGAACCATTCTGGCAACAGAATTCTTCTAGAGCTATGAAGGCTAGATGTCTTTTTGTCAGCCTGAAGACTTTCTGGAAATACCTTAAAAACTTACTTGGCTGCCAGTCAATGTCATTTGGAAGAAATCCATTAGTTTGTTATCAGAAATACCATTGAGGCGTAAACTTTGTTTCTATCACTTGGAAACTGTTCTAGCAATTTTGTCAGTCTTCCTAGATCTTAACACATGACTGCCATAGACTCTCTAGGAAGGAGAACAAATTGCGATCACAAAGCCAGTTTACAAGATCACACTCCATACCCTAAGTTGTATATGACTCAACTGGCATAACAGGAGGAATTGCATTTTTCAGGTGATAAGGGGGCACATCAGAACATATTTGGGAAGAGTCCTGAGGAACGAACCATCCGACTCCACTGCTCTGCTAGATCTCTGTATTTCTAGCTAACGTATTAATTATGTGGGGGCAGAATATTCAGTTGTTTCAATTGGTGGAGCAAATGTTCTGGCTGAAAGGACTCCTCTTACCAATGTTGTATAATTATGACCCCATTATGGCTTATCTCTTTCAGAAAAGTCCAGCTGAACTACAGTTCATCTCATAACACTAACATAGGCAAAACATAGCCACATTTTCTACATGTATGACATTAAATAAAAAAAATAGCCCATAAAGCTAGAGCCTCGGTGGATGTAGCAAGTGATCTACCAGTGCCTCAATTATCTGTGGTAAGGGATCAATCTTTTTTTGTTTTTAATTATCAACTCATTACAGACAATGCCTTCTTAAATAAAAAACTGCATGCTAAGATGTTATATAGCAATGTCAAATTATTAAAAATTTCAAAATGCTTCTCTCAATTTCTGTAGTTAATTCTGATCAAATTAGCTTTGGTCCATTCATCACATTTCAAGTAGTACTGATCTAACAAATAAAGTTCACTATTTTCTCAGCCTGGGATGAGTGGTTCCTTACTGTCTCCATTTCAGTTTTACTCTTTAGGGCCAGGAAATTTCCCATTTCCAGGTATGAATGTCTGTATTAATCAAGAGTCTTGGTTCAGAACATGTATTATATAGTCTAACTTTACCTGGCACCTGAATGACAGAAGCACATCATAAAACCAGTGATGTCCATTGCTTTTATCTCTTTACTTCTTTCATCATGATGTGACTACCTTGGTCAGAGGAATATGTATGGGTTAACATGATAAGGTATAATTTCAGTAAGTTCACAGAGTATGGTGCTTGCAGCAAAACTGAATCCAATTCCAGAATGAGGAACTATTGTATTGAGACAAACTGTTGACCCATCTAACAAAAGGAAGTACAAAGTAATTGACATACTTGATACCTAATCTTATTTCCCTGGAAGAAGGGTGCTTCATAAAGAGCTTCACGATTTGGTCATTATTGCTGTAAAATTGACTTTTCAGCAGTAGCAGTAATCACTGAATAGAAACTTCCCCTTGCTGTTTCCTTGGTAAATCAGACCAGGTTACTCTACAGCTAAAACCCTTCACTTCCCACTAAAACTCGGAAGAAAATCCAAACTCCTACTATGGTCTTCAAGGCACTGAAGGCTCAAAAAGTTTAAGATTTCTCTCTCACTTCATCCCATGTGATTTTTTTCTTTGCTTTTAGATGTTAACTGAAACGTTATCTTCTAAAAGTCATCTCCCCGCCACTACACAGCAAGACTTTCTAAACCCATCTCTCTCATTTTCTTCATTTCACCTAACACAAGCCATCATTTCTCAAAAAAAAAAAAAAAAAAAAAAAAGTTAGTGCATAAATGGAAACAAAATGGAAATTTCATATTCTTCAGGGCTTGTAAGTGCTCCGATATATTTCTGACACTCAAAATAGAAACCAAAAAATCAAAAGGCAGACTTGGAGACTACCTAAGTAATGAAATACTCAAACGGTAGCTACACCCAAATCTCTCAGAATTCAGCCCATGTCTTGTCTTTCAAAAGGAGAGGGGCACTATCGTTTTTCATACACAATTCATCTCAGAGGCCAGACACCCAGGAAACCACCTCCTGGCCTTTCATTAAATCTGATCGGCCAGTTGGCCTCAGACAGGAGCAGAAGACTGCAGGGCCGCCGCAGGGTTCCAAGCTGCCAGGTGCTCCTGGGTCACGCCCCCGCCCGCCGCGCCTCTCCGGCCACTCCCGAAGGGCCCCGAGGGCACTCTGGGGCCCCAGCTTGTCCGTTCAAACTGGCGAGTGCGAGCCTCTCGGGGGTCCCCCGGGTCATTCCAGGGCTATTTGGACGCAGGTCCACTAAGAGTCTCCGTCCCCAGACGCCTACGTGAGCATCGTATGCGGTGGGCCTGAGCAGCCGCTCCTCCAGCCCGGAGCCCAGTCCCGCCTGCAGCCTCTCCCAGCTCCGCCCCCACTCCTCATCTGGCTACGCATCGTAAAAGCCTCTGAAGTGTCTTCGGCTCCCACCAGAGTCCTAATCGCGAACCCAAGTTGAGTAAAGAATATCGAAGGGCGACAGAAGTGGGACAGAAGCTCTATGCTGTTTCTCACCCCCCTCCTACCCCCAGCCCCGCACAGTGGTCTCCCCGTCCATTCTCCATCTATCATCTCCTATCCCTCTATTTTAGAACTAGGATTAAATCCCTAAATCAGAACTCAATCGCCACGTCCTAAATGATCGCGTTAATTTTAACCGCAAAAACAAATAGGGCTTTTTGCAAACAGTATATCTTAGCTAGACGTCGAAAACCAATTTAGTTGATTAACTGTGCTAGACCGGCCTTGCTAAAAGTTAAATGGTGGACCTTTTATAGAAACTGAATGAGCTAACGAGAAAGTTCTAAGGTTTTGGTTAAAAAAAAAAAAAAGTCCATTTATAATTACTTCAGAAAAGACGGACTCATGGTTAGCTATCAGCTAAAAAATAATAAAAGGGATATATAGGTTCTTTTCTTTGAAAGCGTGTCTCAAGGAAAAAAGTCTAGCCGAAGACCACCCTACTCCCGCCCGCTGAACCACAACTCGCCGAGTTGGGCAGGAGCGGCCTGATTGGGGAACCAGGAAAAAGGAAGGCAAACTAGAGGAAGGGGCGGGGGAAAGTGACGGGAGCAGTGAGAGCCGGAAATAGATGGCTAGCGAGGAACCTGGGGGCTCCCTGTCCGGTGGCGCTCTAGCCTCCGCTCTCTGTCTCTATGCTCCCCCGTGTCTGGTCTATTTATTGTCGCGGGTAAGCAGCGGCCGCCTTGTACCCGGAACAACAAAGCAAGGGAGACCGAGTCGGAGCCTCGGGGGCTCCTAGCAACGGGCCGGGGCGGGAGTTCCATGGATACTAGGGAGCTCGCCCGCCTCATCCTCCTCCTTGTCCTCCAGCTTATCCTTCGCATCCGACGAAACCGGCAGCAGCGCTGCTACCGCGACCTCGGCCGCCACCCCTTCGTCCCACGGTAACCCCGTAGGCAACCCTGGGCGGGGGGAAGCTCAAGCGATCGGGCTGCCCTAGTGCTGGGCGCTGGGAGCCGGGCAGGCGAAAAGCGGCTCTGGGGCTGAGCTCCCGGTGGGGTGCGCGGGGGCGATGACTGGAGGAGAGGAGCGCAGGTGGGGGGAAGGAGAGTCCAGTTCCTCCTCGGACTGAATCATGTTTGGGGATCTCTAGGGATAACGGGGTGGGGGTGGGGCGTGCCTGCCGGGGAGCGTTATCCAGCGGGGTGTAGAATAAGAAAAGAGGGATTTCGGTTTCCGTGTTAGCCTCTACTGGGAGAGACAGGAAAAGGGAGATTCCCCATCTGTTTCGGTGGAGCCCTCACCCAAGGGATGAGGGACCGTGCAAAGATGCTGTGGGTCCATTGCCTCCTAGAAAACTTCCAGCGGTCTCTGGTTCCCTGGGCGGAAGGGCTCCCTTGCTCGGTTCCTGATTCTGGCAATGCCAACAGCCCCGCTTTATTTTATTATTGCATTTTTAACCAAAATTAGGTCTGATGAAGAAAGATCTAGAACCGAGGGAGAAAGAATGAAATGTGGGTCGAGCGCTAAGTAGAGATGGGAGTAGGAATAAGGATTTAATATTAACCAGTAAGAACCCAAAAAGTATATTTAATAGGGAATGACGGGTTTTTAAATTCTCCCCTTCTGCGGGCTCTTTCAGTGTGCTCATTGCAATGAGACTCAGGGTGCAGCCAATCCACATCTGTGAGCGTTCTCGCTGCATCTGTCACCTGCACTTCCAAAGCGACACTGGCAGTTTACCAGCGTGGGCTTGTGTAGCTAGGGTTAAGAGCGGTGCCTTAAAATTGTCTTAAGAAAAGAAAACAAGCTTGGTGTGATCATTTTTGTGTGTGTGAAATAGCAATGACAGCCTCTAGCAAATTGAAAAAAATAAGATTCAACTCTTCTAGCATAATCTGCGGTCTCTTGAAAGTTTGAGAAAATGCTAGTTCACTCAAACCAAGAAGGCACTTAAAACTATCAGGTCTTAAAGAATTGTTTACAATTGAATATGTCCAGTCAAGTGCATATCGGTTATATCACTATTTAATGATTTTATGCTTTCCAAAACAATTCTAGGTCAGCAAATGAGATTGTCCTCTGGCTTACTGAAAAGGCCACATAGACGTACTACAAAAAAAATAATTTTGTGTCTTCTGGGAACAAAGCTCTTAAGATAAATGTGAAGATTAAAGATGAAAATAAAATTAAAAACCACAGAAGAAATTATATCAAGCATAGCTTTACTTTGTCTTTCACCTTTTTTTCCAAACCCACCTTCTCTGAAGCAAAAAGCTGTCATTCTTTTTCCCAGCATCTGTTTTTGTACTCTCTGCCCTTAGAATCAGTCTCAAAAGTTGTAATGGTCTGCTACTATGTGCTCTGAATTGGTTGGTACTAGAATAGAGTTTTTAACTCCAGCATTGTCATGGGATTGAGGTCCAGTGTCTATTATTAAAAGAATTTCATGTGTGGGCAAAGAGTTGGGCAGTTTCCTTTAATAAAGATGGAAAGTATAAACATTGGGAAATTTACAATTTCTAGAAAGAAAAATCCCAGTATCTTCAGGTTAATGAATTAAGGACTGTTGCTTTGTTTTTTCATATTGCTTTCCTGTGAAGGATAAACTGGGAGATGACCACATTTGAGGTTGTCCGTCCCAGGGCTTTTCTGTCAACTAGGAGGTTTTTATGAATTCCTTCGATCTCTAGGCCTCCATCACACAGAAAACCTATTTGTTGTTGCCTCTATATCTTCCATATTTGAGGTGGGGGAGGGAGTGTCAAACCCTAGCTTCCATCTTCATTAACTATTCATTTCTGCTTTTCTTGCGCTTTGCCTCAATACTCTCAATGTTTGGTGTTAACCTCTCCTTATTTAATCAGGTAAAAAGTGTTTTTATGCTATTTGTATTATTTCTGTTTCTTATGGAGTTTTCAACATGTTGCCCTTGGTCTGTATGTCCTTTTCATTAATGATACTTTGTTGCATTTTCCTTCTGTATCCTTCCCCTTTATTTGGAAAAATGGAGTGGTCATGTCACATATTCTGTATTCATTCTAAATAACTGTTGGTTGTATAATACAACAAGTAAAAGAGCCTTATGCTGACAATCAAGACTTTTGAAATCAGACATGTAAAAATATTTGAACTTTTCAGAATAAGTGAAATTTTAGATGTCTACTTAGTAATACTGTAATTGGCAACATATACTCACTTTGTTAAAGGTAAAAGTATTATCGAGCCAGCTGTGTATTTTAAACTGACCCTTCAGTTTTCATAATTATTCTAAAAATGCTTAACATCAGTTTTATATCCTTCAGTATCTAAATATTTGAAATTACATTTTGCCAAATTGGAAGCAACTGATTTTTTTATGTAGTAAAGTCACTTCAAATTTTTTGTGTATGTTTGCATATATAGAATGTGAATAATTTGCCATAAAATAGAATGAAAACAGCTGAAGTATACAGATGAATATTTTTGGAGAGTTATTTATCATAGATGTGGTACATTGCTTAAATATCAACAAATACTATATAATCCATTTGAGAGGGTGTCGGCGCTGCCTTTAGGCGAAGGCCATAATAATCTGGTGATTGATTTCCTTCTATTGCATCATAGACCATGTGATGAAAGTTTTATTGCTATGAAAAATAAAGTTTAAATTGATTTTGAAAAAATTTTTAATAGAATGTTTTCTCCATATCTCTGACTCAAAACCTGTGGTGCTTTGAAAATGTAGTTATGTTATAACACTTGAACAAATAAAAATGTCTTGAAATGATACATTTTTTGCCCTGTTTGTGGCTGATGTCACATGCAGTGTATAAAGCTGGATAAAATGTGTTTCTCTTCATATGCTTTTAGTGCACTTGTTGGTGGAAAGAAATTACATGATACCAAACCATGGCAGACACAAATTTGAATTTTAAATCCTTGAGTACATACTGCCTGGTGCTATAATTGGTGTATGGATTTCATGATGCCTGCTAAATGAGAAATTTCTTGAGGCTTGACTATGAGTTGCCATCATATTGTATGTTCATGGAGTGTGTGTATTTTGAGCATTAACATTGTTAATAGAAAGATATATAGATTTACATATATTTCACTTAAGGGGCTTACCTAGCGGATGAAGGGAATTTTTAGGCATTTAATTAATAAAGAATCTAATTCTTGATTCCTAAAATGTCAGTGTTTTATCCTGACTGTAGGGATGCAAGTTATAAAGTAGCAAAAATTTCTGAAAACATGATTAGAGCTTTGTATTAACCAATTTAAACAGTAAAAATTATGGCTTACTGCTTTGAGTAGATGAGCATTTGCTCTTGTTATATTTATACTCTTATTATTACCGGTTTGGGTAATGTCAGGAAGGTGAAAATATATAGACTTGTCTGCAGCCTTTCTAGCCCTTATAAACAGATTTGATTATTGTAGTGTGATGTAATCAACCTTTTGTTTAGAAGAGTGTGTTTGTATAGTGTTTCGAAAAAGAAGAGTCCAGAGGTAGGTCATTACCAGAAAGGTAATATCAGAAATTCTGCTCATTTATTCTTAACCAAAGGGTAATAACATTCATAATTTGGTTTAAGTGACTGGTTTTACTCTGGCAAGCATGCTTCTAGGTATCCCATTCATTAAATATTGAAAAACACAATGAGGTGAATTCTGGGATGATTCAAATTCGCCTTCATGTGGGAGTCAGTGGAACTGTTTAAAATGTCACTGAAAAATGCAGCACAAGGGTTTCACTGGTGTGATTGGCCATGAAGAATTCATCCAACAAGAAAGAATAGTGAAAATTAGATAGTGTGTTATGAGTGTTTTCAGGACTAATGTGTGATGACGTTAGTACTTTGTGTTCAGCACCACAGACATTGATCCCGAGATGTTTTTTTTTTTTCAGTCACTAAATGAAAACTTATATCATCTTAAAATAAGTAAAAATTCATTTTCACTAGTTCAGTGGTTCTAAAGAATCAGGCGTTAACCTTCCTGCTAATAAATTAGAGCTGTTTTTATTATGAGACAATGATTTTGATCAAAATTATTTGCACTTTCTGAGGATTAAGGTTAGTGTAACCCTAAAGAGTGTGGACTCTGGGTGCAGGCTGCTAGTGTGCAGTGTACTTACTAGAGATGTGACCAAGCTAGTTCTTGAATGCCCTGAGGCCATTTTCTAATATGGAGACTCAACTGCAATATGGGATTGTATCAGTACTACCTCAAAGAGTTTCTATGGAAATTATATATAAAACATTTAGAACAATGCTTATTATAGTTAGCTGAAAAAGAAATAATGCTAGTCAGTAGCAGTGATAGTGGTACTAGGTAGTACTTTAAAGGTAAACCATTAGACCATGTGTTTCTTCCATCTGAGGCTTTCTATTCAAGTATTGAAATTCTTTCTTTGTGATCACTGACTGGGAATCATCTCTGCTGTTAGGTCTTGGGAGGGGGAAGTACTTTGTTTTAATTTTAAATTGTCACACGGGCATCTGGTTATCACTTATGGCAGATGGACTGAGTCAAAAGAGACATCTCTGTTTCTTGGAAAAGGAAGGCCAACAAAGCCTGATCTGGCACAGTGTTGCAGCTATTCAAATGCTGTTTCCCTGTGGACTTGACTACTTGTTTAGCTGTATGGTACTTCTGAATAAAAGAATAGACCCTAATGGTTTCATTTAGCAGACTCAATCTTTCTTTATAAGACACTCTTTTTTTACTTGTATAGCCATAAATGATAGTAAACTTGAAACTTGTTGATATCATTGTCAAGCTATTTAACTTGAGTTTTCTGTGTCATTATAATGTTCTACATAGTTTTCTTTGTAATTTTAGAAATAGGTGAAACTGTTGCTTTATTTAGTAATTCAAGTGGCTCAAGGATGAGTGTACAAAATTATAAAATTTTGTTTTATGGTAAGGCTGACACCAAATCAAGGAAATAATTTGTGCATTGTAATTTTGTTTAGGCTGCTGTTGGAATGGCTAACTTTTTAATGTTAAGTCCACATGTTTTAGTTTCGTTGTGTGGACATTTGGAACTGCTGACTTGAAAGTAAATATTTCTGCTTAAAAATAAATTGCAAGCTTCTGTTTTGTCTAATATGCAGCTCTTCATTTTTAGTTGAAATATGTTTTATAAAATATAATAGAAGTTTATGTAAAATAGATTATTGAAACTAAGTTTTGCTTTACATACACAGGATAATATTGTATCATCCCCTTTCCATATTGTGGTATTGTTTATTTGTTTTATTTACCTTTTAGAATACCATCACCCCCGACACAGACACATACTCAAAGAAGATTGGAAAATATACTTGTATTTCGAGGTTTGGCTTTTGTTTTCTTATTTTAGAGAGAATAAAGTATAATTGATAGTGCTATTAGTTGAGTAATAACTACAATGAACAGGATAGATGTAGTAAGTTTATATTTCTGTTAACATTCCCATAGCCATCATGCATTCTGACTCTTAAAAAATATTGAGGTAAGAGAGTAAACGATCGTGGCATTTATCTTAGATGTGAAGTTAGCGTGTTTTTGTTTTGTTTTAAGAAGGAAGAGTAGAAAGAAAACTTTTCTTTTTAAGGGAGAGGTTCAGGAATGAAGATGAATAGGCATGCAGGAAGAGAGAGGCTGAAGAAGCACTCTTAGTCTATTCAGTTTTTGTCATTGATTATTTCCCCGCCCTGGATCTTGAACCTGGGATCTTGTGATGTATATGGACTGCTTATGGTTTAAACCCTTAGGCCACCAGGGCACACAGGAAGAAATATCTTACTTATTTAGTTCTTCATTTGGTTTTTCATCCTGGTCCCAGGTCTCAAACCTGGGTTCTTGGGTCGTATGTGGTTTGAGCATCCCTTAATTGCTTATGGAATGACCACATCTCAGGACCTCCGTTCATCTCAGAGTAGGGTGGTCATAGGAGGTATAACCACTGTTTAAGGCATAGTCACCGATTCATTGCACCTTCCTCAGAGCAGACTTGATATGCTAATCTCAAAGGTACAACAGATTTCTTTTCTCACTTCTCTATTTTTGGGGGGATGGAGCAGGGAGGAGGGCTGAACTAAGGGATGTAACATGTCTCAACATTTCACAAGTGATAAATAGCTATCTGAACAATATTTTTATTATCTTAGCATATTGCTAACCTAAGTCTTTAAATTAGTATAGCACAAAACTTCTAGCTGGTCAGTAATCTTGAAAATTCTGCTTCAGTGCACAGTACAAAACTACTTGGGTAGTTATTTAATTTGTGTGTACGTTAAGAATGTGTGCCTTTTTTTCACTCTGCCTAAGGCTTTTTTTGTTTGAGACCTGTTAAATTGGTTTCAGATTGAAATTATATTCCTAATTTTTTTGTCTTGTATTCTTACTCTCACTTTGTAAAAAGAGGAATAATGGCTTTAATAGTAAACCCCATTTAATTGAATGATCGATACATTGAAAGTGATTGACAGGGCAGCCATTATAACCAGCTATCATGGAATGACCTTGCTATGTAGATCAGATAGGAACCTTGGGAGTGAAATGGGGAGCGTAACTCTTAGGGAATCAGAAAGGGAATTATATTTCAAAAATGCTAAGGTTCTATAGATGTGTTTTAAGTAAAATAATTATTTCCATACACTGTAAATGTATTATTGTAGGTCTCTAATTTTTCAAAACTCCTGGAACACAGTTGCCCTGCAGGATTTTGGGGGTCAGAACTAAAACCAACAATAACTTTCTAGGGGCAGGAACACTGCTTGGGACATACCAGGAATTAATAGGAAACTGAAAGAACTTGAATGGTTTAGAGTTAAGATTCATGTTGTTCAGATGCCGTTTATTTACCAGCCCCATAGTTCTTTCTTTCAGTTGCTCTTAAAAGTAATCATTTAATTTAGCAACTATTTATTAAGTTTACAACTAAGTGCTAGCTACTGAGCCAAATTTTACAGACACATTTATTGTAAACCGTTCTCTTGGAGAAATTTGGTGCCTACAGCCTAGCAGACAGTTATACACATGGCATGTACACGTTTGCTGTGCTCTCTGCTTGGAGTTTCTTTTCGCAGTGTTTCACTTTAAGAATAATTTTCTCATCACTGAGGAAATAGAAGACCTCCCTGAACTTTCTTTGTGAAGTTTCTCTTTTGTTATTAATGTAGAACACATTGTCTCTTTGAACTGCTTGTCCGTTTCTTCTGTTGAATGTAACTGTCATGAAAGTTCCTTACTTGACCATTTTGTGATGAGCTGTATTCTCATTGTCTAGCCCCACACTGCTTGCTTGACATCAGCCGCATACTTGAATGAATGAAAATATGAGTAAGTTGTAGGAGTGAGAAAAGAGTGTTTTAGACAGATACAGAAACAGGAAATGGTCTATTAGAAGAGGAAAGGTAGAAGGTGAAGGTGTGTTTGAAGTGGAAGATTAGGTTAGAAAAGATACACAGGAGATGTGAAGCTTCTTACAAGTTGAGCAAGTTAGATTTTATTTTGTCCATACTAGAGAGCCTAGAGATGTTTCTTTTAAGCAGTCATGATACAATTAGGAACATTTGGGCAATTTATTTGGAAGTTGTATTAGCTTGTGGAGACTTGAAGCAGAGGATTCCGTTAGAAGACTGTAGCCATAATGACGTGTGAAACCTGAAATGCTGCTGCTTTGCATGCAGAAAAGAAGCCAGGTCAGAAGTTGGGTATTTAGAAGGTAAAAAGGAGGTGAAGGATTCTGAAATTTCTAATTTCAGGTGGGTGTTAGATCATGGCTCCATGAACTCAAAGTAAGTTAAGAATCAGGAGATTCGTAACAGATGGGAATACAGTTTAGAGATCTGCATGTAGGAGTCATAAACTCAAGGATAGGGATTGTAACCTGGAAAACTTAAAGAAAATAATTCAAGGCCATGGTTTATAACATTCCGGTGTCTTAAACTCATTTGAGAATGTGACAGGCACATATATTCCTCCTCAGATAACGCATCCAAATTTGTGTGTGACCATCTAGAGCGTTTCTCACCTCTGGAACCTATTGAGCTTCTCTGGCACTGTCTAGAACGTCTATGAGAATCTTTGGATTTAAGGAGAAGATAGAGAAATATTTGAGATGGGCAGGAGAGGTGCCTCAGAAGCTCTGGATAGGGAGTAGTGCAGATTTTGAGAAAAAGGTTCCCATTGCTTTAGGCTCTGGAGAGGGCCTGTAGGCGGGAGCTTCAACTGTGAATGACACCGCATTCAGCAAGGAGCCATTCATTCTTAGTGTACCTGACCATGAATAGGAGAAGGCAGATTGTAGCTGAAAATTTAGTGCTGAAATCCAAAGTTAAGGAAACAGTGCATGATAAAGCAGTGCAAAATCTTGATGGTCTCCATGAAAAATAGCTCCATGTAAGAATGTAGCCATTGTAAGACCTATTGAAAGGGAAACCCCATTATTTCGATGACCTGTTACCATGTTTCAGCCCAGTAGTGCTCAGCTAGCTGCCCTTTAGAAACAACATGGAAATGTTTTTAAAATTAGGGCCCTACCAAGGTTAGTTAATCGATATCTCTGGGGGTTAAGTCTATTCATAGTTTTGTTTTGTTTTCTCTTTCTTTTAATAGTTAAAAGCCAGCATTCTGTGGGAAAGCTTCCTTATCACTCCTGTTGTGTGTTCTATGTAAGAGCCCTTCTCCTTGTATATTATTATCAAATTACTCTATTTACTATTGCACTAGTTTAAAATCTTTTAGTCTTTCTCACAGACCTTAGTTTTCAATTTAAACACTTTCAGTATCTAATCTCTAGTCAAGTTCTCTCTATTATATCTATATATACATATATATATATATATATATACATACTGTATATGTACTTTCTGTTTATATGTATTTTTTAAAGTGACACAGCCCTCAATCAGTTAATAATCTGACCAGTTTTGAGTAAAGCATGAAGCTCTTAATGTGCTTACATGTGGAAAGAATATTTATTCTGTTATCCTGGTTGCTTTTAAGTATGTTACATTTTAACTCCCCCACCACTTTCTTTTCCTTAAGGAGGGAGAGGAGGAAGAAGCAGTTTTATTTATTTATTTGCTTATTTTGGTGTGCACCATTCCCCATCAGGAACTCAAATCTTTGACTTTGCATGGTTCACACCCCAGCCATCTCAGCTGCCTGAGCCACAAGGGCACGCCCCCTTTCTTCTGTTTTTTAACTAGAAAAGTTTCAACTCTATGCATTAGTTTCCAAATAACTAATCCTATATTTCTTCAACTAGCAGCCCTGCATGACATAGACCCCCTAGAGCAGACATTTCACAGGAAGAGTAAGCCTGGAAACGCAGTTGAAAGGACATTGTCCAAATGGAAAATTTTACCTGTTATGTTTTCACCTTTTAGTACTTTCTCTTGATTAAATTCTTGATGAGCTGTCCATGGCTCATGTTTTAATCCTGCATCCACACCCTTAAAATAAAATGCAGAATAGAGAGAAGTCTGAATTTTGTGCATGCCAATCCTGACACCAAACAGAAGCTGAAAGAGTGTTCATTAGCTACCTAGTCAATTAATATTTCTACTTGCAAATATAAATGATAATCTTTGAAAATTTATGCTGTTTTATTAGCATCAGCTCAATTAATGTCGGAAACTATAGTCACTTATTATGGGTCACTAGGAAAAGTATCGGGATTCACTATCAGGACATAAACTGTCTAATTTCATAAGTGATATCCATAAAGTGGGAAAACACGGACACATCTAAGACCCACAGAAGAAAACTGAATGAAACCTTATACTTTAAGTGAATTGATCTTGTACACATTAATTTTTTCTTTGCCATTTAGTATCCAAACCTCTTATACTTCTAATTTTTCTATTTTTGAGAGTACCTAGCTACATAAAGTTAGCAAAATATTCTGGGATGTGTAATATACTTGGTCACATTCTTTTTCCCTGTTTCTTCCTGATCCTCTCCCTTCTTCAAAACCCCATATAATCAAAACTACTATTTGATTTTAGACATTGATGTTATTATTGCAGATTGTTTTTAATTCACTGTCAAATTTAGTTGGTTTTTTGAAGTACTAAGTTCATTTAACAGATTCATCAAAATTGTATTCTTTATTTTTACCTCTTGCTTTTAGACTTAAAGGAACATGATCTGTTTTTGTGTTCCAAGGTTTGGGAACCACAGTGAATCACTGGAAATGCTTTTTTGAGCATGTCTTTATCTTGGAAGAAGAAAAAAGGGGGATAATAATAATAGTGAGAATAGCTGTATGTGACAGCGTTCACAAATAGGCAAGTACTGTGCTAATAAGTGCTTTGCATGAAATATAAATTACCACAATATTCTTGTGATAGTGCTGTTATCTACCTTATCTTATAGACGAGGACATTGAGACACAAAGGCTTAAATAACTTGCCCAGGGTCACGTGACTGAGTGGCAGCCTGGGTTTGACTGAAATAATCTGCTCCAGAGTCTGAGCTCTTAAACTGTGTGTGTCGACGTTTCTTTTTAATAATCACAAGCTAACCAGCAGTTACAGACATTTTCCTAAATATATTTAGTGCCTCAGGAACTATGCCAAGGCTGGGATTCTAAAATAAGTAACATTCGCTTCTACATCTGAGGCACTTACTGTCTACTAAGGAGACATGTAACACAGGATATTTCACTGTGGCGTGGGAAAATGTTTTGATAAAGGGGTATGCCTGTCAACATGGTAATGGACCTCATTTAGCCTAGTCTTAGTTCTTTTGATTTCTTATTTTACCCATCATGGTTTTAATTGTGTTCTATGCTAGGAAACCAAAACTTCACCTCCAAAGTATTTTTACTCAGAACACCTAGACCTGTCCTTTGCAGTGGATTGACTATTAATCCGATTGGCTCTTCTGTATCTCCTCGTGGATATCTCACAAATTACTTCAATTCATCATGTCCAAAGCATAATCCTTACCCCCTCCATCTTTTCCCATTTCTCCTGCAAACTTGCTCTCCTTCCAGTATTCCTCTCTCAGTAAATAGTTTCTTAGACCACAGACCTGAAGTCATCTTCCATCTCCCTTTTCCTCACCCCTATATAGTCAGCGCCTATCACTCTGTCTCCTAAAAATATCTCTCTCCTTTCTACTTTCCATCTTCATCTACCCTTATCCCCACTTTTGTCATTTCTTACTAGGCTTGCTACTGTAGATCCTGACTGAGTTTTATACCTATTCTTATTTTCCAGTCCATTCTCCTGTTTACAGAAGTGGCAGCCATACGTATTTGAAAAGCATGTGCGTCATGCCATTTCTTGCTTCTCTTTTAACTCACCATTGCTCTCTTGGATAAATATAAAAATCACTAGCACGGCTCAGAGACATGATTTTGTCTCCTTGCATCTCCTTTTGTCACTTTCCCATTCACTCATTCCACTCTAATCATGCTAACCCTTCTTCAGACCGAATAGTTCAAACGCTTAACTCACCTTAGAGCTGAGAGCACCTGCTGTTCCCTCAATGAGGTCTTGTTCACTGCAGGATTCTCATCTCCTAGCATGAGGCCTACCACTTAGATTTTCAGTTCATTGTTACAGAATTGATTGACTGAAGGTGATACTGAGCTATAGAACGAATAGGAGTGAGTCAGGTGTAGAAGTGGGATAGATCACTTTTAACAGATTAGCATAAGAAGCAAAAGGTAAAATATTCTTTTTATGTAAGAGCTTTCATCTGTCCTTAAGAACTCTCAGAAGGAGAATGAGCAAAGGACATAAGACAGTTAACAGAAATACAAGTCATTCATAATATCTGAAAAGTTCACCCTCATTAGTAGTCAAGGAAAATCTGTTAACTCAGTATTGCTATTTTTCATATCTTAGCTTGTTAAAGAATTTTATAAAAATTTTTGTTGAGTAGATACCACAGCCTATGAACACAATTCTAAGCTTCTTTAAAATTCAGTTATATCTTTGGATTTAGCAGCCTAAAAACATGTGCCTTAAATGATCATAGAAAAAAGTCTTAAGGATAATTATCACTGTGGTGGAATGATGGATGACTTTTTTTTTCCCTGAATATTTCTTGTGTAATCAGAAAATGGCATTATGATCATTTATCTTAAATACTAGAAATCTATCCAAAGTAAATTAGCTTTTAGGAATCATCATTATGCCATATTTCTCATCTTTGAATTTGAATCCCTGTGTTTCAAGCTGTATTCACTAAAATACTTTTTCTTGTTATCCTTAATATTAACAGTAGTTAATATTGTTAACATCAACAAATAACATGGCATTACTTTAATAGAGCAGGTTATAATTTATGAGGTACTCATTAATCCCTGAGCAGTCACTGGAAGTAAATGTGGTGTTTGCATTTTACAAATAAGGACAGGAACAGTTAAGCGAGAGCCCACAGTTGTGCCCTGGTGGTTTAGTGGTTAAATCTGCTGCCTCTAGTCATTGCAGTTCACCTTCATCCCAAGGATCCGTGTACGTTTTAGTACACTTGGAAATAATGAAATTCTTAAATAGGCTACTGTTTAAGCGTTATGGAATTGAGTATTGGATTATATATTCTTAAACTGCAACATACTTCATTTTTTCATCTGGAACTTTCTCTTGATAGCACCAGTTACTAATTTATTTTTCCTTAAACACTCATTCAAAAAATCAACATAATTTAAATGTTCGTCTATCATCTTTTAGACTCCATTACCAGCTTTTTATTGACTGAAGCATAAAATCTTCTCTCTCAGAGTTGTTCATTTCCATGTATAAAACCAGTATCTTTATAGTTTTCTTAACAATAATTTTTAAAAACTGTAACAATTTATTTTGATGTAAGTTATTCATATGAAAGCTGCTTGCTTAGTAGTCTTCAGAGCTGGTGTTTATGTTACATTGAGTCATAGAAGTAGGTTATAAAGGTAATTGAACTTTATTTTGTTCATCAAATGCCTTGCTTTTACTTAAGCATGTGTTAAATGTTTTATGAAATATATAATCCTTTCCTTCGGGAAATATTAAAGATTTTGTAAAATTGTCTTCATGTGGACTGGCTCTTAAAGTATAAGTTCTTGGGCCACCCACAAAAATGTCCTCATGATATAATGTCACCCTACCAAATAAGTTAAAGGTTTTGCAGTTTGCTCATCTGCCAGTGCTATTGCCCCCTGGTCTTTACTTCTCTTTACTATCCCTTTGAACACAAATGCTTGTGGAAAGAAAAGTCTGAATTTCAGAATTGGGACGTTAATTGAACTTAATTAACATAATAGCTCTAGAATTAAGGTAGAAATTTAGTATAGAACTTGTGTCTGTAGTAGATCTTCATTTTTAGAATTATTTAGAAACCATTTAGCCTCCCTGCCACCTACTAGCAGACTCATTCTGTGGCATCCCTAACTGTTGGTTCATTAGGTCAGCCTCCCCGCTTGACTGGTGTCTTCCTTGGAAGTACACTTGGCAGGTGTTTGGTTTGGGTGTGGCATGAAATCTGCCCCCTCTGACTGCAATTAATCCCAACAGTTTCCTTTTTATTCAGATATTAGAGAACAACTGCTTTTTCCCTTCTTGTGCTTAATGTCCTGAAGCTTCCATCACAACTATTTTTATATCTCATGCCTCCCTACTTTCCTCTGGATATCAGTTTCCTCGTTCAATGACGAGGTCAGGATAGTCTGTTTCTGTAGCAAAGGAGGCTGTTACTTGCTCTGGACATGGCCTATCTAAGGGTTTTTGTTTATTTTTTAAAGTAATTTAGCATAAATCCCAGTGTCGTCTTAGTATGTCCTGTTGTGAAGTTTGTTAAATGGCTTCAAAAATTAAAAATAATTAATAATTATAAACTAATAATAAAAATAAAAATAGCTTTAAAATTATTATAGAAATTTCAGACAAATAGAATCGTGTAATGAACACCCACACATATCTAACACTTTGAACAATTATTAAGGGGCGAAGCAGTAATATGGCATTTTTTATCCTAAAATGCAATTATTCCCACTATTCCAATTTATTCTGTGCCTCAAAATACATTGTCCAGATTTGCTTGGTTTCTGTGATAAGATTTCAGATATTGAGGAAATCCACCAAAACTTTATCCAAATCTGTTTTTTATTGATCTCAGAGAGTGAAAGACACCTGTATTAAAAGTAAATTACAAGTGAGCTGTGGTGGAGTTAGGGGTTGGGCGCAGTCCATAAACATCTCAAGGTTCCAGGTTGATGTCCCAGGATTGGCGGGAACAACCAAGATGAACAGCTAAATACAATAAATAAGTAGGGTGGTTCCTCCGCCTCTCTTCCTGCCTGTTTGCTTGCCTCTGCTCACCTTCGTTCCTGCCTGCACCTTTCCTTTAAGTAAAAAAAAAAAAAAAAAGTAAATTACAGATATAACATCCCCCCTGAATATTTCTATACACATCTCTTGTCAGATAATCAATGGAAATGAGGAACTCAAAGTGTGTATTTTATAATCTGCTAATTGAGGAGCTTTATATGGAATGAATTTAGTTTAGACAACATTTTCTAGCTTTCAAAAAATAATGATTTCTAGGAGACCACGTGGGTTATTTTTGTGTTTGCAGATTGTTCAGTATGCAGTCACCCCCTACTTCTGCCATTTCTAAAATCAAGGCTGGTTGTTTGTAGTTAAACCTATTGAGAGCTCTCTTTCAGTATCCTCCACTGCAACTTGAATACACTTTAAGTGCTTAGTATCTACTATTTTATATTCTTAGGTTTGTTTAGTTTTATTCTTTTGACTTTCAGTCATATTTTATTTTTACTTTACTTTGTTTTGATGAAAGTTTTCACTGTGGACTTTTAGCTTTAATATCTTTTCCTGGTGTGGACAATTTTAAATGCAGTAGTCTTGGCTGCAATTTGTCTCAAAAGCCAGGAGGTGGCAGTAGTTCCCAGTGCTGCTTTAAGGTTGCGGTTTGTGATGCATGAAGTTCTGATTTTGAATTCCACTAAAATACGGTGTGTCTTGTCTGTAAAGTTACTGAGTAAAAAAGAATCTTCAGTTTTTAAAATGCATTTTAATAGAAAGCTAAATATATGATACTTCCTAAAGTTAGGACACCTGCAGTTTGAACCTTTTTTTGTATTAGAAAGACTTTACAAACTCATACTAGGCATTTACTTGAGAAACTGGACAAAACTGATTAAGCTTTTATTAATAATTGGGCAGTGGAGAAAATGCTGATAAATATATTTAAAATATCATTATGTTTTATCGTAAATATAATATATATTGTTTTAAATTAAATCTAAACTATAAAATAGTAAAAGAAAAATATGTGTGTCAACTCTGATGCCAACTCTGAATACACTAAGTGTTGACATTTTGGCAAGTATGAGTATGTAAGTACATATATAGGTCTGTAAACCAAAATGAATTCTTAACAGGTAATTATTTCCCATTACGGACCTCTGTCTCTATATAGCTGTATAATTATATGCAGCCTGTTTAGTAGTCAGTTACTTAAGATTGTACTATACTTGATTTAACCAGTCCCTTCTAGATGGACATGTCTCAGTTAACAAATTTGCAACGTATAATCCAATTCATACTGCTTAGTTGAATTATTACTCAAGATGCATAAATGGTAGACTGCAGTTTGACACATATGCATATTGTTGATTATCTGAATACACATTGCTACAATTATCTCTTCTAGAAATTTCTGAACCAAATGATAAGAGAATGCTGGTTTATTTACTTACACCTCTGCTGGCACTGTTTATTGTCAGTATAAATAAATGTTATCTTTTTTAAGTTACTTTAAATTAGTGAACTTGGGAACCATATATTTCTAAAGACAAAGAATTCTAAATACATAATTAATCCAAAAAAATTAACAGTGAAAATTCAAATGTGGGAATTCAAGTATAATAAAAACATATGTCTAACTTCAGGCACACCTAGTGCACTGAGTTATAATTGCCTTACATTTTAATATAAGAAAGGAGAAAATGCTTAAAACTGAAGTAATAAGTGTCTAATTTACTTTACAATATGAAAAGTTAGAAAAAGCATAATTTTGTAGGAGGAAGAAAATGAAAAACATAAGGCAAAACATGTAATAAAGAGAATCAACTAACTGGCAATTAGTTCATTCTTTGAGGAACCTAAATAAAATAGAAAAACCTTTTGACAAGATTGATGAAGAGAAAATAAAGCAGAGATAAGTGATACTATAACAATAAGGTAAGTATACTACAACAGATATTTTTAATCTGTGAGAAAACTGAAAATTGCATGCCAGTAAATTTCAGAATTTAGAAGAAATGGAAAATTTCCCAGAAAATTTAACTTAGGAAAACTGACTCGAAGAACTGGAAGACATCAGTTGTCTTTAAAATCTTAAATTGAATTAGACTTAAAATCTACCAAACAAACCAGAGACAGGTTCAAACAATTTTCATGTAAGTTCTTCTGAATTTTCTTTGAACCACTCCCCAACTTGTCTAATGAGTCTAGTATAGCCTTGGTATTCAAACCAGTTAAGGACCTTCTGAGAAAGGAATATTATAAACAAATTTTGTTTTTGGAGGACAGATGAAACATTAGGAAACCAAATCCATCAGTGTAATTTTTTTTAATCATGTCTTGGGTATATATATGTGTGTGTATATATATATATATATATGTATATGTATATGTATATATGTAAGTGTAAGAGAAATGTATGAGAATGATAAAAGAACAATTCTGAGTAGAAATTTCCTTTGGAGGAAATGGGTGAGGGTGCGATTTGGTAAAGATTCATGAGAGGCATCAGTTACATTTTAATACTTATTTTTTGAACTGGGTGTTGGGAACATAGGTCTTCTTCCCTGCCCCGCTCCCATATATCATAAACATTTCATACTGTAGTGTTAGCAAGTTTGTGGAGTTACACTGTGTTTTGCCATGCATAATACACTCTTGTGTATAATGCACACCCACAATTTTGGCTCAAACTTTCAGGGAAAAATATTGCATTTTAATTTTTTAATTCAAATATTAATTTTTTTATATTTAGGTACTTATTTTTTGTATTCTGAGGAAATTTAATATTAGCACTTATTTTTTAACATTATAGTACAAGAAATTTTATGTAACAAATAATTGCAAAATATAAGAAGAGATACAAGGTACAAGAGATAAAATAATTTAAAAACATTTAGATATAGAGTTAGTACTACCCATATATAATATTCATCCTTATTTTTCCCTCACAAATTTGGGCAAAAAAATTGCACACTTTGCATTGCAAAATATGGTACATGTAAACTAACATGAAATATAAAGTATGGTGCCTGTTCATTTTCATGGATTTTGTGTTAAGGAATGTATCTGGAAGAAAAAGGGCTCCAAGCTCTCTCATATTCATATGAAAATTAGGTGATTTTGTGAGTAAAGTTGTAGAACTTACTAACTTTAAAGTTTTTTCCATGCCTACCTATATAAAAAAATAGTTTGGAATTCTAGCTAGATGAGAAATTTAATATAGACTGGTGATTGAGATGCTGGATTTTCTAGTATTTATTAGCCAAATAATAATTGAACACTTAATATTTGCTAGATATGGTGTTATGAACCATAGAACTACACACACACACACACACACACACACACACACACACATCCCTACTTCAAGTATAGTGTATTGATCTCAAGAAACTAAAAATTTAGTAGGGGAAATAAATGATGCATATATAGGAACCGTAATAGTCACAAGCAATTTGGATTATTTTTCCCTGCTGGGAATGTTTCCATTATCTTTACTATAGCAGTTCTTTCTTAATTTAAATGAAATTGTGTGTGTGTGTGTGTATTCTCCAGAATAACCTAAGCCTTTTGAACAACTTTTAGGAATAATCAGTTTTCATTAGTGCTAAAAAATAAAACTTACTCTACCGGTAGACCTTTTTCAGCTATTGATAAATTCTTTACTTACAGTTGAAACTGTAAGGCAGTGATGGGCTGTCAGACACTCTGGAACTGAGATTTGTCTGTTTCACCAGGTGCCATTCTAATTCTCTGCTGCATCGTATGCTGCTAGAGTTTCAGTTCTGTTCATCATGAAGGAAGGGTGAAATAAGCATTGGGGCAAGCAACGAGGAGCCAATACCTCACAGTATTTTCACAAATTTTATGGGAAATAGAAAATCTTGGAGCACCCATATGACTCAATATCTGGGTTATAACACAGTTATAGGATGCGAGACTGTTGATTTGAACTTACTTTATCCATAATTGCTTTCATTTTTATGTTTCTCAGATATATGTGCAAAATAGTTTTCATACATCTTATGTAATTCATGTAACACTACACTATTCCATGTTACAGATGCGAAAAGAGGCACAGAGAGGTTGTATAACTTAAAGTCCCCAAACTGAGTCAGACATTGAGACTGCTGCTTAAGATCTATATTGATAACTGCCTCTGTCTTCTGCTTATTCATCTGTCTACCTCCTGCCCTACCCCGTGTATATAAAAATCGCTTTGAGTTTGCCCAAACTTCTACAAAAAATAGAAAAGCAAAAAAGGTGAACTAATCCAAGGGAATGTAAGATTGAGAAAATTGCATGAAGTTGAGGTACATTTGATACACAGAATTGAATGTATGATTTTAGAGACACTAGAAATCTTGGTTTGATTTGTGACTAAGTTTTGTCAGGTTTTATTCGGACTCTGGGTATCTCCATTATTTTCTTCAAATGACAATTTGAAATCTTTGTAAAGGGTACAAGTTTTTCCTATTATGGCTTCAAGAAATCTTGAAGGTTAATTGTAGCAGTATTGTTATGATTTTCTGATGTTCTCTTGGTGAGTAGGTAAACTGAATTACCATTGTTTTTTAAGATGTGGAAACCCAGTCAGAGAAATTTTTTGCTTGATATGGATCACATGCTTACTTGGCACACCCTGCTGTTAGGTTAGTCACCTCCAAAAGAGCAAGCCACATGTTCCTGGGTTCGAATCCTGGTTCTGGGGGCGGCGGGGGGGGAGGGGGGTGCGGCGTGGGAAACAACCGGTGTGAACAACTAAATAAAATTTTTTTTTAAATAAGTATGCTTCTTCCTCCTCTCCCTTACTGCCTGCCTGCTTACTCACCTTCATTCCTGCCTACACGTTTCCTTAAAAAAAAAAAAAAAAAAAAATTTGTTTTTTTCTGTGTTTATGAAAAATAAACATTTCAGAAGAGAGTGATTTTGATTTAAAAATTTGCTAGAGCTCCTTCCTACAGACGCAGGTTTGAACTCCTTGAGGTCAAGACTTTGCCTTATTAATGTTTTTCCCAGTGTCCCCCGTGTATAGAAGATATTCAACAAGTGAATAATGGGTGAAAGACTAGTAATGAGAAACATCTGTTCGTATTACAGTTAGTATATCTGCTTCTTTAAATTTAAGTCAATTAACTCTATTCAAAATAGATAAAAATAGTTCATCCTTTTTATAGCCCCAGCAAGTTGTATGAGGTGGGTTAATACTATTTGTTGTTGGACCTCGGGGCCACAGTCTCGCCAGCCACTGAACATGCTGTGTCTGGAGAACTGCCACAGCTCTGATACCCTGGAATATAGTGGTTGTAAAGGTATATAGCAGGAGGTGGTCTGGCAAGATCCTGACATGTAAAAATTATTACTAATTTTGAAGAATGAAAGCTAGGTCCGGATTTCAATGACTTTCATATGGTGTTATGTTTCTAAAAATGATGTTTTAATGGGGAAAAGAAGAAACATGATTTGATTTGGTTAACATTTGAAAAATAAATAATAAATAAATTGCATTTTAGTTTTCAGTGTTGTTTGTGGCAAATAAATTAACACATTTACGTTTAATTATTTTGTTTTGTTTTGTTTCTCAGGATGTGATCTTCGTGGTGGGAAGCTAAGTTTTTAAACTACCCCAATGGAAGCAGACAGTGATGTTGCACTGGACATTCTAATTACAAATGTAGTCTGTGTTTTTAGAACAAGATGCCATTTGAACTTAAGGAAGATTGCTTTGGAAGGAGCAAATGTAATTTATAAGCGAGATGTTGGAGTAAGTCTTTGAATTTTGACACGAATGCTACCTGGCCTAATTTTGCAATGCTATGAATGATAAACTTACTTATTCTACAGATAACTTACGAGCACCTTCTCATGTACTAGCTTATACTGAATATAGTAATGACACCTCGTAAAGTTGCAGTTTTTGGAGATGCCTGTTAGCAAGTCTCACTCCAAAGAACTCACTACTAGATATTTTCTTGTTTTCTCACTTTCTTTCAGTTGAAGTAGGGACATTTATACTTTGTATGTTATCATACCCCTCTTGAATTAACCAAGATAGTTGGTATTCTTTAGTAACAAATTGCTGAAAATAGTAAGGATCACATCCTAACAGAGATGTTTCGAATTTCATTTTTTGTTAAATCTGGTATTTAAATTAAAAGCTGATAATTTGCTTTTAACCTTAGCGTGTTGAGATTAGCACTGTAAAGGACAGTGAGTGTTCATTTGGCTTGTATAAACCAAAGACTTATGAAATGCGTATCTCACACATTTATTATGAAAATTAAGAATGTATGTGAAAACTGTGTTTAAGCCTGAAAAATTAAATGCTGGTATGCCTACGCAAGTTACTAGTTCTTTAAAGATTAATTAAATTCATTTAAACATTTTAGTCACCCACAATTAAGAAAGACGGTTCACTTAAAAAAAAAAAAGGAATAAATATGTCTGGTAAAAAGTTTTAAAGAGAAAATGCTAAAACACCTTTGGAATTTTTTAGCATTGCTGTGTAGCAGATAAGTCACTTTTTTCCTAAAAGTTAACTGAAAAGACTGAGTTGATGGACAAGTTGGTGATAAAAGACAATTAAATATAAAATAAATCTAGCCAGTGTTTCTTAGGCACTGTATATGAAATTGTAATAAAAGTATTTTGGCTTAAGTTTTATTTTGGATCTTTAGAAAATTTTGTCTTCCCAGATTTAATAGCTTTCTAGTTTGATAATATGAAAGATGACAGAAATCGAGGAACAAAATGTTTGTTACATATGTGATTTGTGTTAAAATACTCAGTAAATATTTATCTCTCACACATAATGAGCATATCATAATAAATATGTCCATAAATGAAGTTATAATGAAAATTTTAATTTGCGTATTATCTTGCACCTTAATCCTTCATGTATTTATACTCTAATTAATTTCATTCAAACCAATAGCTTTAAATTCCTTTCATATGGGTGAGCCCTGGTGGTGTAGTGGTTATGTCAGTTGCCTCCAAAGCAGCACAGGCCACATAGCCTTGGGTTCAAGTTCCAGGTCGGGGGGAAACAACCAGTGTGAACAACTAAATGGAATTAAGTGCTTCTTCCTCTTTCTTCCTGCCTGTCTGGCTACTCTCCTTTAGTCCTACCTGTGCCTTTCCTTTAAAAAAAAAAAAATTCCTTTCCTATCTAAGGATTCTTAAAATTCCCTCTTCAACCCCAGCATTTCTCCTGCACTCAGGAGTTGCATATTGTACTTGAATGTAGAATAGGCACCTGAAGCAGAAAAAAGTCGTAGGTTTAAGAGCTAAGGGTGGCAAAGGAATGGGTATTCTTAGGGAATGGTCAGGATGGGCATATCTTTGGAGTTGAAGACCTGAATGAAGTGAAAATACTGAGGAATAATCCAGATCAAAGTGACCACTACTGCAAAGCTTCTTGAGGCATGAACACATTTGTGTGGATCCATGCAAGTTGAAATTTTCAATTTTGTGACTGGAGTAGAATGAGAATTGAAATGTTTCCATATTCTTAGTACACTGGTTTCAAGTATATAGTGAGGAATTCATAGAGACTTTACACTTTCAAGGAATAAAATGTCCTTTTGGATTAGTGTGGTCATTGTGGTCAGTGCAATATTTATTTCAGAATGGGTGACTTGGAAAACAATTACTCTAATCTTGTGTAAGCTTGAAGTAGTATTTAGGGGTTAAAATGACCTGACCACATAGAGCAGAACCGTATGTGAAAAATGCTTATTATGTATTCAGGTTGGGTTTTTAAATTTTGTTTTGTTTTCCTTTTGCAGAAAGTATTGATGAAGCTGAGAAAGCCTAGAATTACAGCTACAATTTGGTCCTCAGGAAAAATTATTTGCACTGGAGCAACAAGGTAAATGCTGCTTGCATTTCTAATTTTTGTTTTTTAATTTTTCTCTCACGGAAAGGATCTTTTCCTAGACTAAAGAAAAATCATATGTGCTATTTGTCATGTTTGTCTCAATATAAAATTTATTTTGTGTAATGATAATCTTTTCGTTTATTAAAACTGTAGTGAAGAAGAAGCTAAATTTGGTGCCAGACGGTTAGCCCGGAGTCTGCAGAAACTAGGTTTCCAGGTAACATTTTCAAAAAATGCAAACTGCAAATATTCAGGTTTTTTACTTTTGTAAAGTTTAACTTTTTAAAGACTAAGGAAATCACAGAAACTCCTCTTATGATTGAGCTTTTTTTAAGTTTAGTGTTGGGTTTTTTTTTTAATACTGTCCTTTACTGCAGAAATTTTGTAGCAGAACTTGACCCTGGGGTGATTGTATTCTCCTGGCTTTTTCCAAGTTCTTTTTCATAAAGAAAAAGGCTTATTTCCTTATATAAGTTAACTACCTTTTCAACTAACTCTTTAAGTTTTTTCTCTTCACACACACACATACACACACACAGAATTGTGTGTTTTTGATCATTCCAAGAGGATATGTCACTTCAAGAGTGACGTGAGTAGAGACCTAAAGGACCTTGTTAAATGTACACACGGGCTGATAGGCTTTCACCGTGTGCTCTCTGTCCAGTAGGTTAAACACCCCATTTAAAGTATTCATATTTCAAAGTAAACGTTCAGAGTCAAAAGATCGCAGATGTGTCGTTTTTGTCATGCAGTTATCGCAGGCTTTATTTTTTTATGAAATGTTTGGGCTTTTTTCACCCCTTGTAATTTTAGCATTAAGGAATCACCGATAACTTAAAATAGTAAATCTGTGCTTAAATCATTTGTTTTATCTTGTTTACTCTTGGTCTTAAACATGTAAAATTTATAAGGATTGCCCAAATAAGCAGTTTTTTTTTATTTTTTAAATAATTGAATTTACTCCTTTCCTCTAGGTAATATTTACAGATTTTAAGGTTGTTAATGTCTTGGCAGTGTGTAACATGCCATTTGAGATCCGTTTGCCAGAATTCACAAAGAACAATAGACCTCATGCTAGGTAAGTCTTCGAAGAATCAGGATTAATAAATTTGAAATAACTTTTCAGTATTTATATTAATTGTGGGTTTTTTTTGTGTGTGTGTGTGTATAGTTATGAACCTGAACTTCATCCTGCTGTGTGCTATCGGATAAAATCTCTGAGAGCTACATTACAGATTTTCTCTACAGGAAGTATCACAGTAACAGGTATTTTATGACATTGAAACTAAACTTGTCAATGATAAATTGAATGAGATAAGAAATGCCCATACCAAAATATAGATGCTGTTTGATTTGTCCTCCTCAGCCGTATTTGCCTCTCAAGGCAGCCAGTCTCCTGATTCAGCAATGTAGATTAGTTCTGTTTTTATATACCATTTTAAATCTTCTACACATTATTTTGTATCTATCTTTTTTTAGTTATCATTCTCTTAGTGAGTTTCATCCATATTGTCCCATGTAGTTGAGCTATTAATATTCTGCTGTATATTTTTATAGTATGATATTTTTATTTATAATATCTTGCATTTAAAATACTGAAGGAAAACCCATCTTATAAACTCCATAGAGACTTTACACAAACAAAATATTTAAATATAATTGGTACTTGTGTTATATGTGTATTTGGTTACATCTTTAGAGGGGATGGCACAGAAATCAAAGGATAATATTAGCATGAAGGATGATTTTTGAAAGTACTGAGATTATAAATTCTGCAGGGGCGTTAACTTGTACTCAGGTCCAGCCTTAGACAAAATTTAGTTAAGAAAAATTTAGTCCTCTAATTTTTCCTTTTATTCTTCTAATCCTTAGGGAGAAATTTAAATTATTAACAACACCCTTAAACCTTCAACAAATGAGCTTTAGTTTTGACTCAGCACGTGGACGTTTACATCTTCCTTAGAGACTTGAAACCTATTGCAAAGGTCATACCTACATCTTAAATGGAGTGCCGGGCACCAAGTCTAATTGTTCCCCTTTCAGCTCTTTCTAGACTTTGGGGCACAGACTTCGGAGAGGTTCCAAGGTCCATTGATAGGCCCCTACTAAGTAAAGAATAAAATGATGAATATGTAAAATACATTAACAGATCATTAAACAACACAGTAACCAAACTGAAGACATTTGACCTTGTTACTTAATATGCAGTCTACATTTACATGTGGACCATGCTAAGAGAGACTGAACAGTTCCGTGAACACATAGTGACTAGTTCCCATGGCACAGCACTGTACCTGTGGAGGGGGGACGGTAAGTCAGGAAAGCACGGGCCAGGATAAGGTGTAGTCATTACCTTCAGAGCATTTACACTGGTGCTTAAGTCCATATTTAGCCTCATTCAGAAGAGGTATGGGTACATTGGTGAAGCCACTTTGATTAGAAAAATATTCTTTTTGTTTCTTTTTAGTTACTTAAAACATTTTTGAAAAGTTAGTTATTATGAAATTAACAAATTAATATATAATGTCTCCTCATCCCCTTAATGCTTTTTTCCCTCTATTTACTGTGTAAGCTGGAGAATGAAGACGGCCAGATTAGTACTAAGCATGTCGATTTCAAGTAGTAAATCTGTGGGGCTTTTTAGACTATTTTATTCACATCCTTATTTTGTAGTGCTTTAGTAACAGCTTTATTTCACTCTGCTGGGTTCATGCGAGCCTCACCTAAAGCTAGAATATAGTGACTAAAAGGAAAATTGTCATCTGGTCCCCATTTGTCATTTGTTCCGTTAGTAATCATAGAGCTTTTTATTCTCTTATTCTCTTCTGCAACACCTTGTGTGCAGTTTTGTGTCTACACTCTTCACCCTGGTGCCCTGAAACAAGCATTTTTTATTTCAGATTTTCTTTGTCAGGAAAAACAAATTTATCCTTTTGGTTTTTATTGTGACTATGTATAATTATGTACACGTAAATTTCTTTAAAACATCGCCTCTTGCTCTAAACAACGTAAATGATTTTAACTCTGGAAACTCGCTCCTGGGAGTTTCTCCTGATGTTCTCTTTGCCTCTCGTCACCTTCCTCCTCTGTTTGTTACAGGGCCCAATGTAAAGGCTGTTGCTACTGCTGTGGAACAGATTTACCCATTTGTGTTTGAAAGCAGGAAAGAAATTTTGTAATCCATCACTTAATTGGTTAGAATCTCTAACTGAGCACCTTTGAAAACCTGCTGCACATTGGACTCAAAACAAAAGGAAAACTGGACCAACAGTAATTGAGGAAATAGACTCTTTTTCATTCACGGCTACAGTGTAAGCGCCAGTCCCTTTGGACTTGATTTCAAACCTTGCTGTAACATAAAGAGGAAGTTTACAAGACATGACATTGCTGCTTTTACAAAAGGACATTCTATTTATTTTCGCAGTAATTCTCATGTCCCCATAAGCAGAGCTGTCAGTGTGCACTACCTTAAATTGTTTTGTTGTTATTTTTTCCAGTTTGAGCTAATGTGTTATTTGTGAATAGTCTTTTACATTTTTGTATGCTGAATATGGGCACCAAAGAACCTGTAAAAGTTATCTTTTTCAATTGAATATGCACAAATAAAAGTTTGGAAAAGATCTCTCTTCATATCCATTCTGTAACTTTTATTCCCCATTTTCTATTTTAACAAAAATTGTATTCATAATTCTTTTTTTTTTTAAATCTATGCAAGCTTCAACTTTTGCTAAAGTGTTTTGGCTTCTTTTATGAAGTGTATTTTGTAAATATATATGCCACCTGTGTATAGTATCTTTTAATGTTACCAAATATCAATTAGGATTTTTTTTTCTTGCAGATTAGAAATAAAAAACATGTATATAGATTCTAGGGGACTGGAGTAGAACTTTATAGATAAGTATAATGTTTTATGTTGCTAATTTAATATGCTAGAAAATGTTAAATATCTTTTAAAAGTTAAGAAATTGTAGTTTTAAAAGAAGAAACCTCTAACCTACAAGACAGATATGAGAAAGAAGCTGTGATGGATGGGTTGTACCTCATATATACCTTTGTTATTCTAGACAAATTCACTCTAGAAGGAAAATAATAATCTAAGGTTGGTGCTCAAGGCTATACTAAGAGTCTTGTCTGAAGTTGATACTTTGTTCTGTTTTAACAAGAAGTGCCCACATGCTGCCTCTGTGCCACAGTGTAATTATCTAGTTCAACGTGAACTTGAAAGCCATTTTACAAGCTATGTCTTTCCCCTTGCTGTGTCTTAAAATTTAATAGAGCTAAAGAGTGACTTCAGTATCTGGGATAACTACTTTTAAAGTTGTAATAAATATGCATTTGTGAAACAATGACTCTAGATCTAGCTCGCCTGTGAGCCCCGGAATGGTAATAGAGAATCAGTTCCGCCATTTGCATTTTGGAGTTTAATATAGCCTACAATGATTTCACCTAGAAATAAAACTGAGTGGAGGGTTGGGTTAGCTTCTCAGTAGAAACTTTTTAATAGAGACAATCTTCCAACAGAGTCTTCCATTAAGACCTGAATTTCCACATTGTTTTAAAAACTAGAGGAAAAATTGAGACATCTTAACCTCAATATTCTAGTACATTTTCCCCTCCCAGAGTATGAAATCTTGAAAACCTAGCTTAAGCACTGCACTGAATGAACAATAAACTCTGTTTTATTTTTATGTTTATTTTATCTTCTCAATGCCTTCATCTACCCTGCTTATCATAAGCAGAGGGCAAAGGCTAGCTTTTATGTTTTCTTTCTTGTGAAAGATTTTATTGTGATTTTCAGGCTTAGTATTGTTCTCTTAGTATTTGTGTTCTTTTGCTTCACTTTAAAACCATTAGGATAGGTAATCTCATAAAATACATAGAGAATAAAACTCAGTGGTTTAGAGTGAAAATTTGAGATTTTCCACTTAGTTTTTTATTGAACTGTAATAAGTGACCCTCTCTTTGCAATTGTCACAAAAAAGGGGAAAGAAGATTGATTAGATGACCAGTATGCAAGTTCAGATGTTACCACATATCCAGTATTGGAGTGATTTGAAAACTGGGTATATCAGGAGCTCGTTTGAAAAATGTATTTTCAAAAATAAGACAATCTGACCGGTCTGATTTTACAGCTGCTGTGTGAGCATCACCTGTCAAAGTGTCATGGGTAACCCACCAAACTTTTAACAAAGCTGGTAAGAAATGAGTGTGTCTGGTGTCTTCTGCTGGCTTTTCACAAGTGCTGTAAATTTTTTTATAAATAAAAACTGTGAATATATACATACGAATTTAAAGTATTCCCCCTTTTTTTAATTTTTGGAAATCAGAAGACTTTGGGATCATGTGGGTGAACATTAGTTTGAAGACAGAGTTGTTTAGTTACAGACTAGATAATAGAAGAAAAATATGAGAGAATGTTTTAAGATACTGAAACTGAAATGACTCATGATAAATCTACTAGGCTTATAAACAGTTTCCTGCCCATTGACAATGAAGGAGTTAAACCAAGAACTAGCTAACATGCACATAGGATTTGAACTTCAAAGGAAATATGTAATCTTAATCTGTGATGCTTGGCAAAGAAAAGAAATACACTTGATAACTTGAGTTTTTCTTTTAATCAGCATAAAATTCCACTGAAGATTAATAATACATTTCTTAAATTGAACCTTTCCTAGAACACGCTTTCTCTTTTTCGAAAACAACCAAAAAAAAAAAAAAAATCACACTCTCAATTGCATGTAGAACAGTATCTCAAATCTCCTTCCTCATAACTTCTACCAATTTAATTAAGCTAGTACATTTTAGAACCAGGACCTTCAGTCATTCTCCAGAGTCTCCGATAATAATACACTTTTATTTTTGCTTGCATAGACAAAGTCTTTCCACTTTAAAATGATAGATCCTATTCCCTTACATTGATCTGGGACAGTTTGTTAGGAGCTGATAGGAAAATTCCCAGCTAAATAAACAGATTTCATCCCTTAGAATTTTATTTTCTTCAGCTTAATCATATTTAATTTTTCTCCAAAGTTGTTCATGGTTTAAGTTTTATGTCATAGCATATAAAATTAGCAATTTATTGGGTTACTACTTAAGTTGTTTGCGATTATTATAGTTTTCTATTTATCAGATATAAATTCTCTTGGTAAAATGCCTTGCCAAGTCTTAAATTTCAACTGAGAAATACAGAAGGAAGCTGTTTCATTGTGTGGGCAAAAACTCAAGTTTCTGCTATAAGCTGGCCATCTTTGTTTCTTTAGTGAGTACAGCCTATATGCCGTAATCTGAGGTAGTGATGTTCCTGAGGAGTGTGAAGAATTGCCAAAAATTGGATTGCTATTAAGGTATCATGAAAGCATTACAAGGAGAGAATTTTATAAACTTGATTTAAAACTCAAACCTAATTGCTTACAAATACGGGTAAATAACCTAATGACCTGATACTTTTCTGATATTTTCCTAGCAGCTGCTTCTAAATAAATATGGTCCCAAGATTTTGAAATCATTCTTTCTGCTGATATTTTTTAAATGGATGGAAAATGCTTATTTTTCAACTATTGCAGAAATGTTTGATATTTTATAGTACTATAAAAATTCATAAAATAGCCGTGTAATTTTTGTACTTGTTGATCTAAAATCCTAATAAGGACTCTATTCTAACCTAGAACATGTGTGCAGCTCTCCACATTGTGTCCTGATTCTTAGACAAGACTCAGTTCAGGCAGTGTCTTAGTAGGCAAACAACTGCAAATTCAGGTTCAGATCACTTATGTGTCTAAGTAATAAGGCTACATCTGGTCACTATACATTCTTTAAGGCAAAAGTGGATCGCATCACAAGTTCATTTTCAAAGACTGCTCTGTGAAAAAGTACTAAACCACCCGGTATTATTTTTACATGTTACCTTGATTTAGAAAAGGAAATCACTTGGTAGCTTGTACCATTGGGGGATTTGGGGGTGGGGGGGGTTGGGGATAAAGATTGTCTTTATCATTTCAGGGTGTTGCTTTAAAACTAACTCCATGACACTGAAGAGAAAACTTGGGAATAGCAAATATGTCAGTACAAAGAGACCCTACTAAGTGTTCATATACTGTTTCAACATGGGGACAGTTTTGAGCCCGTTAGGTCTGGAGAATTCTGACTTTGTTGTCCCCTACCACACAGTTTTTTACACTCCATGAGCTGCTCCTGGGATTTTCTTTTTTGAAGCTCTTTTGGCACTAAATCCTGTTGGTGATGATTCATAAAACAAATGTTGTTTTTCACATAGTTCCTGAAAGAGAAAGAGGCGCTAATGAAAATGTCATTCTTAGTTTACAGTACTTGAAAAAAAAATGTGCAGGCAATTATTTTTAAAAGCACTCTGGGGCTTTAATGTTTTAGCTCTGCCAAAAATGCATATTTTAATTGAAAAGCCATGATGTATCATGAAATTCAGTTTACCACAGAACTTTGGCCAATCTCATGCAGAGTAAGGTGGGTGTCTTCTCAGAACATGATCTGAACATTCTTGTCTACGGGGAGCAATTCCAAGGATAGTACCTCCTAGAACTAAATGGAGATGTCATCCCCTTTTCGTTTTATCCCTTTCTCAAACTTGACCAACACGCCTACATTTATATTTATACAGTCCATCTTCTGCCTGATCCCCTCATGCCTGCATTAACAATTATTTTTCTTCAGGACTATTCTCATCAGCATACAAATATATTCTAGCATGTAATACTTATTTCATGAGAGAAGATCGCCGTAAGCCTTCCTCCCCTTCAAATTCCTTTGCTTGTAAATTTACCAGTTACTTGAGTGACCTCGGTGTGCCTGGGATTAGGGTGTAGGTACTGTGACTAGAGAGGGTAAAGGATCCTACTTTCAAGGAGCTTACATTTTAGTAGAGAAGACAAGACAGAAGCACATAGTTTCAAGTAGGCAAGTTCTAGTGAGAAAAGTAAATAGGAAAATGACTTAGTAAGGGGGAGGAGGACGGGCCATAGCAGATGTTGGGCATCTCTAAAGATGATATTTGATCAGAAGCTGCAATGAGAACTGACCCCAAAGCTTGATAACTTGGAAATCATAAGTAGCCATGGCAGAAATAAAGTAGGGAAGCTGAGTGGAGTAAGTTCAAGAATGGAAGGTGCAAACAAAGAACATACAGCATATAACTCCAGAACTGAAAAGTGGGGGCAGGGAAATGATGTGGTAACCTGGGGGGAATTTGCTGTCTAGGTAAGGATTTTGTTTAGGGTGGAAAATACATGACTATGAATGTTAATCCCATTCTACAAAAAGGGAACTGATGACAACCAGCACACAAATGGAAGAACTGGTCTTTGCCACAATGCGGAGAATGGACATAGATGTTGGTCGGTTCATAGATGGCATGAAGGATGGGCTGGTCTCTCTCTCCTCAGTGAACTAAAAGCACTGGCAAAGCATGAGGAAGTGGGAAGGCGTGCTAGAGGCTTGAGGAGAGAGTGTACAATTTGAAGTAACCGTCAAAAGAGTAGGGAAATAGGGTGGAGTGTACATTTTGAAGTCCTATTTGCGATTTGTATCCATAAATTTGAACAACTTGTCAGCATAGTTTGTGTTTTTCCCTTTTCCATGTTAAGCTCGAGACACAGGAATAAGATAAACTAAGAAATGTGTTTAATCATCATTAATTAAGGTTTGCCTGAGTGGTGGAGGGGCAGGGAGGTGTGATGATCCAGGCAATCCCAGCAGGACAAGACAGGAAGTGAGGACATGCTGCCCAGGGGATTCCAGGCCCTCATTTGGCGGAAGACATACTGAACTTCGGATACTTAAGAAAGTGAGCTGGAATGCAGTGATCAGAGTGGGTGAGTTGCTTGCGAATGGACCAGTGATTGGTAATGACAGTCTCGGATGTGACCAACCTGTTTACACCCCTTCAGAGAAGAACATGAAAAGCACACTAGTGCATGTCCTCATGAACTTCTACGGACTGTATCTGACAGACCGCTGGTCACCGCCCTCTTTCCTGCTGGCCTCTCGGCATCGTCTAGTCCCACTTGCCTAGAACACTTCTTTTGGCTTCAGTGACACCATATTCTGGCTTTCCTTCAACCTACCTGTTGGCTTCTTTTTAGCCCTTTTTGATTCTCTTGATTCCTAAATGTTGGAAGAATTAGGGCTTGGTCTTGGACCTTATTCCCTCTCTGCTGTGACTACATGATCTCAGGTCTACAGTGTATTTACAGGCTATTGGCCTCCCAAGACTGATCCTAAGCCTGATTGTCTCCAGAATTTCAGACTTAGATATTCAATTACAAACTAATATAAATATGTGATGGCTAATGGGCATTTCAGAATTAATATACCTAAAGCAGAGCTCTGTTCTCTCCCAGCCTTCAAACCTGACCCTTTCTCAGGCTTCCCTCTCCAGTTTAACAAGCTAAAATTTTAAATGTCATCCTGATTCCTTATCCTACTAGTGCCTGACTCCTGTATTCAGTTCAGTCATTCAACAAAGAATTTCAAGTATATGCTAAGGAACTGTTTCAGGTACTAGGAAACAAAAGGGAAGAAAATATAACAAATATGAAGCTTCCCACCTTCAGGGAAGTTAAATGTGTTGAGAAAAGACTGACCACAAATCAAGCAAAGTACCAGCTTTGATAAAAACTGAAGTAACAGAATGGAGGCAGAGTTGGACACACGACTGATTTTGAATAGAATGACAGGAAAAGTCTGAAGGAGGTAAAGTGGTAAAATGGGTGGATATCTAGGGGAAGATTCTCAACAAAGGAAGCACGTGGAAAGGCCCTGAGTCTTGAACATGACTGGTGTGTTTAGGATATAACACAAAATCCAGTGTGACTGGTCAGAGTGAAAAAGAGGGAGAGTGATAGTATAGGTGTTACATTGGAAGGCTATTACCCAGATAATGAGTCACTGGAGAATTCGAGCGAAGAGATGGCTTGATTACATTTAAAAGGATCACTAGCTGCTTTACTGAGAGTAGATCAGGCAGGCAACCATTAGAGTAACATGAGAAAGATCATGGTATCTCAGATCAGGAGGCTAACTGTAGGTTTGGGGTCATCAAGGTTCAATTCAGAACACGCTAAGTTATGATGTTTATTAGTTGAAAAGAAATGGAAGGCACATGGTTAAATCTGGGAGAGATAAAAATCTGGAGATGTAAATTTCAAAATCACTGGCATATAGATGGTATAAAACCCAAAACTGCCTAAGATCCAGGAGAGTGAGAGAGACATGTTCAGGAGCTAAGTCCTAGGGCATGCTGAGGAGCAGTGACTGTAAGGCAGGAAACCACCAGGAGGTGGATCCTGGAGGGTGGTGAAGTAACTATAGCAGTTCATGCTCCCCTCAATCAAATTGTGGAGCTATCCTCAAGATGAGGGTTTGGCGATAACTGGGATGTGAAAAAGAAGTTTCAGACTAGTAGCCATAAAAGTCATTGAAGCAGTTCATGAGAGAATGGGAAGAGGAAATGGTGACAGAGAATACAGACAACTCTTAAAGAAGGTTGCTATAAATGGTAGCACAAGCTGATGAGGAAAACCGGATCAAAAGACCTTTTTATCTAAGGCTGAGAAGGACAAATCACAGCCTGTTTCTATGACAATGAGGAAGAGATCCAGTACAAGTAAGATAAGGTTGATGCAAAGGTGAACAGAGAGAGCTGCTGGGGAATGTACTGGAGAGAGAGGGATGAGGGTGTACTGTGAAGTGGTTGACCTCACATGGGCAAGATGGAGATAAAATACAGGGTTGCAAGGGATGGTAGTATATTTGGATGAGACTACTGATGTGCAAAGTTGTGGCGTGCACTTCTGATTGTGCCTATTTTCTCAGTGAAACGAGAAGCAAGGCTGTCAGCAGGAAGAAGGAAGTCTCAAGAGGTGGGGAGTTTTCCAGAAAACTGAAGTGGCATTAAGCCGTTGTCTAGGAGAGGGGCAGTTAATGGAGGCCTGAAGGAGCACTGAAGGTCACTTGAGGTCAGTGGTCATGCTTTAAAAGGAGCCTCAGCAGTCAGTCACTCCCTTGCTTAAAATACTTTAATAGCTTCCCATTGCACTTAGAATAAAACCCAGGCTCCCTCAATCTGCAACATCCTACACACACCAATCTCTACCAATCTTCAGTCTTAACCTGGAAGACTGCTGTCCCCTGGGCTTGGGTTAGTTCCTGGAACAGGTTCAGTGTACTTCTGGCTTCGCCTTTGAACTAGCTAGTCTCTGCCTGAATTCTCTCTCCTCTTGTCTTGCAAGTTTGGCTGTTTCTTAGTTTTCAGATCTTTTCTTTCTTTCTTTCTTTTTTTTTTTTAATTAAAAAAATTCCACAGTTTAGGAAAAAGAGTAGTGTGTATGTGTGTGTGTGTGTGTGTGTGTGTGTGTGTATGTGTGTGTGTGTATTGGAATAGTATGAGAGGATGGAAAAGAGTAGAACTGATGGAGTTCAGAAAACACACCAACAGGATTGCTGATGGACATTTGACAGATTGGTAAATATCATCGTGCTAATATATTTTCAGTTGAGGTATTTGTGAAAAAGAAAATGCAATAATTTGAGTAATGAAAACTGTATATTTAATGTTTGAGAGCTTTTAAGTAACTTTAAATAATTAAGGGATTAGCACCTACAATTTTAGTTGGTTGTTTAGAATAACTTTGACCTTCAACAATAGAAACCCAAATGTTAGAAAAATTATTCTTCACCATCATCATTGTCAGTCATGTTATCACATCAAAGGCCAAGTTGTTCTATTTGTTGTCTCTTGGTTGCTCCCAATCGCTTCCCAAAGGACATGTCTTTGGATATTAGTGTAGCCAACAAATGCAAAATGAAAGGAAAATGGAAAGAGACATTAAAAAGTGAGCTAATTAGTTTCTAGAGCCAGGAGAAAAGCTTTCTGGAGTGTGATTCCATCAGCTTTGGAGCACCCTTGAGGGCTGAACAAGTATTGTATATCTGTTCCACTGAGATATGAACTATTATCTTTTTATTGTTGAGTCTGAGTTTCAAAATCAGATTGGTAAGATTTTTATTTCATCTGTGCAACTGATACCTATATGATCTTTAGAAAACAAGTTACCAAACTTCTCTAACTTGAATGTTTGTTTTTGTTTTAATTATTGATATTTATTAAATCTTTCATTCACCATGCTACATTCATGGCGTCTCAATCTATATTTCATACCACACACTTCACCAGAGCTCCAGTCCCCTTCACCAGATCCTATCTTAAAAGCCAGCTCTCTGAATAACTTCAGATCACCCAAACAATAGGAGGCCCCAGTCACCATAGGCACATAGTCATTCATTCACTGATTAATGGCGGTGAGGCAGCGAGAACAGTGTCAGGCACATAATAGGTGCTGAATACATATTTACTGAATGAATTAATGTGAATCAATGAAAGAAGGAATGGTCAGAAAAAGTGAAAAACAATCTAAGGCTCAGAACTAAAATATTTACAGACCAAGAACTTGTTGGACTTCACGATTTGTTTTCACTTAAAATTGGGAAAAAGAATAATTGTCACAGCTGTAATAGCAAATATACCAAACATTACATTTTGAGTTTGTAGCCCACAAGGCAGAAGTTCAAAGTAAAAATCTTGCATTGTTGTTAAAATCTTTTCTGATCTCTCAGCTTTAGCTGAGTCACTTTTTATCGGAAACTTAGAAAAATATTTGCTTTCTCAGTCTTGTAGAAAGAGGAGTACAAAGTCTCCCCCTTGTCCACAGTTTTGCTGTCAGCAATAAGTCACCTGCCATCAGCATAGTCCAAAAACATTACGTACAGTAAGATATTTTGAAAGAGAGAGATTGCATCCATGTAACTTTTATTACAGCATCTTGTTGTAATTGTTCTATTATATTATTACTTATTGCTGTTAGATTTTTACTGTGCCTAATTTTTAAATTAAACTTTACCACATGTATGTATGTACAGGGGGGTAAAATATATCTGTATGTTTGAAACTATGTGGAACCTATGGATCCCCTGCAGACAAGGGAGGACTCCTGTAAAGGAACCCATCTCCGAACATAAGAAAGAAAATGTGTAGAATAAAATTTTAAGTTCCTTTGATATTATATAGTTTCTTTTCTTACTCCTTAGAAAAACTCTTTTGGGGACTAAACATCAGCACTGTTTCGCTGATGCCTTGTTTCACTCCTATAAATGAGTTCAAAATACACAACTATTTTGCCACGTAATCTTTCATAATTCTCTGAACCAGTGCCTTTATCAGTTGTTCAATACTGACCAGTACTCTTTCAGTCTGTTAAGTATTTTAGCCTTCAGTTCGCTTCTAATTTACAAATCATAACTCTCTTGGAAAGGGTCTGGATTTAAGTTTGAGTAATTGCATGACTCAACAGTAACAGTAATGTGATTCTTCTGAAAATATTTTATAATTCAGAGTTTTACTAATTTAGACAGTTTCCTTTCCCACCCCAAATCCTGGATGAGTAAGTTTAGTGAGTTTTAGATGCCTAAATCATGATAGTTTCAAGCAATCTGATTCTGGAGGTCCACTACTTGGAAAGACGGGCTTTTCTTAAGTTTTCTTTCTTAAGTTTCTCAAATTCAAATTTTTGTTTGCTTTGCAATTTGAGACAGCAGGTCCTCAAATAAAATGGTTTCATCCAATGTCACTGTGTTATAATGTTGATGAGGAAGACAGATGGACTCCTGGTCAGAACTTCTCTCTGTGTCGTCTGCATTTCTCCCTGTCTGTGTGGGTTCTTTCAGGGTACTCCTTTTTCCTCCCACATCCCCAAGATGTGAGAACCGTTGACCTGTCTGCAGCGCCCCAATCTGTGTGAGTGCATGCATGCGTGCGTGCGTCACCCTGCAATGGAAGGGTGTCCTGCCCAGGGAGGGAGCTATAGTCACGGAGACCCTGAACTAGAATAAGTGCAATGGAAAGTGAATGAATACAAATTGTTTTTTAATATGAGACCTGTTTGCAGTCTATTTAGAAACATAGTGATGTTTTTGTGAGTTGATATGTGTCTAAGGAACATAACGCATATCAATTAGCCAATGGTAAAACCAAATTCACTTTAAATCATTTTGCTTAAAGTCAGCATCCAAGAGCTTGACAACATTTCTGTACATTTGGACAGTCCCATATGAAAAACAGATGGAAAAGCTCTTCACCTTAACTGAACATTCTGCTTGCTAGTTGGTGGAATTTTTTTAAAGAGTGTAGTAAAGATTAGTAATAGAGGTGATTATTTGGTTAGATTTAGTTTCCTTCGATTAATTTTTTACTCATTTCTCCCTGCTTCAATTTTTTAGTTAGTTTTCCTCTGAAGAACTGTGGCAAACCTTCATTTTGAAAAGAATTTTGCTCCCCAGGCCACTAGATGCATTTCTCAAAAGTGCTACAAGATGGATTTCCAGGAGGCCGATGAAACTTGGTGCCAGGTCCCCTCACCTGCCTGCACAGTGCCTTCTAAGTCCTGCATAGTCATGCCTAGTGTTCCATCCATAATTTGCATTATTTTTCATCAACAAGGCCCTCAAGGCTTAGACTTCACAAAAATGGGCCTGCCCCTGATTAGACACCCATGTATCTGTCTGCTGAGGACAAAATCATCTTCGACACAGTTATTTCCCCTCAACTCCACCTCTTAATGCACGTGACCTTCTTAACCCTCCATGTGGCTGCCCCATGGGCATCTCACAGAGTCTGTACAAACTGAGCTCATTCAGTGTTGTTTCCAATCCCCACCAGACTCCTGTCTCTAAAACCAGCTTTTCTCCTCCTCTGGGTCTTATTTTGGTAAATGTTCCCATTGTCCACTGAGTTAGTTCCCTAAACAGGAGATATAGCCCAATCCTCTCATTTGCTCATATCCCAAGTTATATAGGTTGCAACCCATCCACCCTCATCATCTCCTATCTGATTCCCCTCACAGATTCCTCCTAGGGCTCCCTCATTCAGCTACTCTGCTTTCTGTTTTCCGTATTTCACCAGGGTCCCTCAAAAATAATGTCACTTCATCCCTTCTCTGTTGTTGTTCTGAATGTCACACCACTTTTGCATGAAACCCAAATTCTTTGCTAAGATGGACAAGAGCTTTCCTGACTGCTCTCTACCCTTTGTGCTGAGCTCATCTCTCCATCCCTAACTCCAAACCTGTCCTCTTCATGCAAACAGATGAGTAGACTGGCATGTGATCCACTCCTCTGACTCTCATAAATGCCTCTTTGCCCAGATAGCTCCTTCGAGTCTCAGTTTCAGTATTCTGTCTTTCAGGAAGCCTTTATAGATGAAGTCCTCCAGTACATGTGAACTGTGCTATTAAACCCAGTGTATCGCGATTGTCAGTTTTCTTATATGACTCCCAAAATAAAGAAGCTACAAATTCTTTGTCTCCTGTATCTTCTTTTCTATTACAAGGCCTGGTCCATAACAGTCAGCCAAGAGTTTAATAAATACGACCTGACATGTCAGAGAAGGGAATGGCAGCCAGTATGTCTTACTTCTCTGAACATCTCAGATTATGTTAGACTACAGATTAAATCACATTCTACGACTCACAGATCCAAACCTGTGTAGTTTATACTGTTATCCATGGTGTGAGATGTGGGGTTTCCATTCTCTTATTTAATTCCCACACACAGTGATTTCAGCATTGGCCTTGACCTCAAGTCATCAAATTGAACAGTGGATATTTTTAAATCTACAAGGAATCAATGTTAAACTAGGCCCTTTAGAGGTTACATAAGAAAAATAATTAATGGGCAGAACTATTCCTAGAAACTAAAACTTTATAATCAAGTTAAGGAGGTAAAACTACAAGTGTTTTTGCTAAGAAAATATGGAAATAAAATGGTACTAGAAACTCAAAAATCTAGGAGAAAAGAGATGGTATCCGAGGTTAGAGTTACTCAAGGTTTCACAAATGAGAATTTGAGTTGTCACTTAAGGCATAAGGCTACAGAGCTGAATCTTTAAATATAACTCTAATATAAAAAGAGGAGGATAAATAAGGCAATAAGAGTCAGTGAGGCAGGAGGAGACCCAGGGAAGACGGTTGTTTTATAGAATCTAAAAGAGACTTTCAAGAAGAATAGGTGTGATAGATTAAGTAGTTAAAATTCTTTGTCCTTCAACCCATGAGGAGAGCAAGTCAATTTCTACAGCCCTTGAACCTGGGCCAGGCTTGGGACTTATACTGAAGATCTAAAGTGGCGGAAATGATGTAGTGCGACCTCTTAGGGCCTTACCACCTCTGACTCCATTATCTTGGACTTGTGATCTGAGCCTGACAGGTGAGGAAGACACAGTCACCTCCTGGAGGAGGCTGATGCTCCCCACTATGCCAGCACCTATTTCCACCCACATGAATGAGGCTCTGTTGGATTTTTCCAGTCCAGCTGCTGCTCCTACTGCCGCAGCCACATGAATAAGCCCTGGGGTGACACAGCAGAGGGCATCCCCAGCCAAACCAGAAAATCATGGAAACAGTGCATTGTTGTTCATCTGGAGATGGTTCCTTATACCTATATAGATAGCTCATGTGAAACAAACTATAGGAAGTGATGAGAAACAAAGGACAAATGCATTTAGAAGTCACTGGTGTCTTGGCATTAGAGTTCTGAAAAAGGCCTGAATCCATTAAAAAGTTCTCCTTTTATAAAAGTTTGAAGCTATTTATTATTTGAATTGTGCTTTTGCAATTAATAATCTTGTTCGGATTCTGTGCTCAACAAGAAACACAAACATTTGGCTTTGACTTACAGAATACAGCACACCCTGCACTGGTCGGGCCCAGGGCCAGTCTTCCTCACAATTATATTTCTCTTTGTAAGCAAGTTATTTTCTTTTGCCTTTTATTCATTAAAAAAAAAAAAAAAAAAAAAAACAAGACCCTATCTATCAAAAATTAACCCTACAATGTGATATTTAACTTATGGTTTGAATTAAAAGTGTTTCTGCTTACACAAGTATTTTAAAAATATAAACCATTGAAAAGTGTCTAAAATACAAAATGAAAAATTTCCACAGTCCTGTTTACTAGATACCTAACAACCAGGATGAACAGCTTGGTCTCTATAAGCATATATTTACACCTATACCTACCATCAATTCACCAATTCGATTCACATGTTTTTCTTCCCTCAGACAAAAGTGAAGAATCACAAGGCTCACAATTTCTGCAGCAATCATGATTTCTCTCTAGTGTATTGAAAGTGTCTTGAAAAGAAAGTCACAAACTATAAATATCTAGTTTCTTTCCCTTACAACCCAAGAACAAGTCTCCCTGCATTTTCAAGTGTAACGATTTTATCCTGGAAGAATGATGAGTTCCCCTTCATTCCTGGACACACATATCCAGCGACTGCCCCAGGCCACAGTTTCTAAGCTTAGAGCAATGAGTTCTCCTTCTGAAAGAGAAGGGAAGTTTTCTACAGCCCTCTTCTAAAACTGTTTAAACAATCTCTCCAAGTGAAATTCTCTCCAGTTTTCTAAATGCCTACTCATACATGAAACTCTCTTAAACTTACTTTGCGCCATATTTAGAATAATTATAGACAATGAAGTCCCAAAGTTTTCCTGGGAATCTTAGGCTTAACAAGTGTTTAGGGCTCAAAGAGACCTCTACGTGGGATGGAGATGAAATGGCTGAGGCCCACAGGGTAAGGGTGACATTCCAGGACCTCCCAAAACCCCAAACAAAAAACCTGCCAGTGTGAAAGCACCAGGGAGAAGGGAGAGATCTTCTGTCATTATGAAAAGAGCTTTGAAAGGCTTACTTGTGAGAGCCTTGCTTAGCTTAGTCACTCATACTAAAAACATGGCAGAAAATAATTTCAGGCTTTATTATTATGTAGTAGCATTGAAAAGCTACTTTTTTCACCAATATGTCCTCCAGAGAGCAATGCACATAGTACTTACGCTTTTGCGAGCTCCACTGATATTTGTTCCAAAGAGCAACCCTTGGTCTCAGGTATGAAGAGAACGACGAAAATCAGGGACGCTAGACTCATGAATGTATATATAAAGCACACCCACGGCAGGCCAACGAGATCTGTAAGGGGCAAAAGAAATGAGTTAGAAATGCCTTTTGCGACGCTTGGATACCATTTGTGGACCGCTGCTTCCTGGAGCCTACATTTTTGAAAACGCCGTGGTGGGAAATAGCAACCCCACACTAAAAGTAGAGGCGGCCTCTGAAAGTTTTGTCTTTACAAAGTATTTCATTTTTCATTTTTTCCTGGTCGCGTCTTACAGCTCTTACAATTTAAACCCAAGCCCCTGTCGGCACTGAACACGGTTATCTTTTTTCACGATGGCTGTACACGTGCTGATTGCGAAAGGACCTTGGCCAACACGGAATAATATAAAGCCAAAGGGGAAACGTCTCCCCTTTCCTCACCCTACACAATTTCTCTCCTGGGACTCACCACTGTAGCAGTTAGGTTTCGATGTGATGGACATTTTTAAAGACAAATGTACACAGAGGGACTCCTCTTGGAATGAGCTCACCCTCCTCTACTCTGGTGGAAAGAAACCATTTCACGTGGGCTCTGTCTCACGCTGTTAGGAGCTGACAGGGTGTTTGCTTTGTCCCGGGTTCAGAGCCGGGAAGCGAGGCATTCACTTGTGAGGAGGTGTTAGCAAGAAGCAGAATCCTCAACGATCTCACGGGGTCACTGGCAGCTGCTTTGCCTCTGCCCATTTCTGCTCAAAGTCACTGTCCTTTTGTAGCTTCTGACCAAGACAACTATAAGGTAGCCAAGACAGCACATTAACGGGAGACAGGTGCCCCCTGTCCCTTGAGTTTGTCCTCTGCATTGTGCTGGCATCACAAGGGGGCAGTCATTAAAAGTAACCCTGCATTCCATTCTATACAGGGAGGCAGTTTATTGTTTTTGAATTAAGCTTTTTTTTTAAAGGAAAGGTGCAGGCAGGAATGAAGGCAATCAGAAATAGTCAAGCAGGAGGAGAGAGAAGGAAGAAGCACTTTTATTTATTTTTATTTAGTCTTTCATCTTCGTTGTCCCCTGCAGAATGTGCATGCACTGTGCTCCACAAGTGGCAGTGGACGTAACCACTACTCCTCCTTATGTTTGTTTCTTTGTTTACATTGCCATATGATTTACAGGGTATTGAACCTGCGCCTCGGTCTGTACGCACATCACACCACACCCACCCCCAGAGATCTAGTTCCCATCACCACCGCTCTGTGTGCTCCTTCCTTTCCTGCTTCTCTCCCGGGTCCCTCTCCTCTGGTAACTATTTGCAAAATATTAACCACCTGTCAGTCAGTGGTGCTGAGAGGGGAGAAGCTGCACCAGCACTGCAGATCTTCAGACAATTTTAATTAAAGTTCCACCTCTGTGCTTTGCTGGCTGCTGGCACAGGGTTTTGCCCAAGTGAGTGCCTCATAAGCACAAGTGCTGAGTCCTTCTTCCCTCTCTGGGGTATAAAAGCAGAACGCAGCAAGTGAAAAATGCCAAAAGGTCACCTCCTCACACTTGTCCCCTGTCCCATTTGAACACTCAGCACCCGTGAGTTCACCACTTTACCACATTCTACTGAACTGTGCACAGTCCTGTCTGTCAGGAGTTCATTACCGTGACACAGTGTTGTAAGAAGTGTATATTTGGCCATTCAGATGACCAAAATAAATTTCTCAGATAGATTTGGTCTTCATCTCCAGTTCCTTTCTGGCTCACAGCTCCCAAAGGCTTACAAGTGGAGAGCGATACAGAGGTTTCTCGTTTTGTTAGGCAGGTGACTTTGGGGGACTCACCTAAGGATGGGGCTGATTTCCAGGAGAACCAATCAGGTGCTTAGAGTTTGGAATGTCCATCCCACCCTCAGGTCCCAGAGGAGAGGACAAGAGCTGGAGATTGAGTTCAGTTGCCAAACATAACCATGCCTATGTAGTGAAGATTCTAGAAAAGCCCCAAAGGAGGGAATTTGGAGAGCTTCAAGTCTGGGGAACCAGAGCACATGCACGCACCTCTGTGCCCGGCCGCACACTCCACAAGGATAGAAGGGCTTTAGTTGGGGATTTTGCCCTATGTTCTTCACACCTTATTTATTTTTTTGAGAGGAAGGAAGAGGAGGAGGAATCACCCTCATTTATTTATTTATTTTGGGTTGTCCTGCCTCCCCCCCTGTCCCCATTGGGTCACTGTCTTAGGGTCCTTGAGCCACATGGTCCCTGCTCCAGCTGCAGGCTTAGCATCTGAGCCACCAGGCAGAACGCCCTGCATTTCTTCATCTGACCATTGATTTGTATCCTTTGTGATAAGCCAGTGATCTATGAGTAAGTGGGCTTCCTGAATTCCAGGAGTCACTCCAGCAAATTAACTGAAATGAAGAGGGGGTCGTGAGAACCTCTAATTTTCAGACAGTGGGTCAGAAGCACAGTCCGTAGTGGAGGGTGATCTCAGGAAACCAAGGTGTAAGCTGTGGGGTCCCAAGCGTCTCTGGGCCGATGGTGTTAGAAGGGAGTCTGCTCGTGCTCGCTGGTGTGCGGAAGCCTGCGCACACCCAAGTTGCAATGCGGCCCAGAAACATCACTCAGATCTCAGGTCACTCGATCTAATTAGCAATGTACAGGAAACGCAGAGGACCAAAGTCATGCAATTGGTCCATAATCAGTAAAATTCATTCTAGGGAAAATTCTATGAAACAAATGACCCAGTTTCTTCATTAAAAAATATAAAGTATGGGGACAGGGAAGAGAAATCAGATGAAACCTCGCCTATACATTATTAAGAGGCATATCAATCTATTGTAAATTATATATTTGGATTATGATTCAAATGATAACAAATAATTATAAGACAATTGGAAAAATGTGAACATAGACTGGATATTTATACCAAGGCATTATTATTAATATTAATATTAATAAGCATGATAATGATATTGTGGTTGTATTTTTAAACGTTTTCTCTTTTAAAGGTCTATCCTGAATTTTATAGACAAGTCGAGTAAGTCTGGGAGGTGACTCAAAATAATTTGGGAGGAAGAGAAGGCGAGGTTACTAATGAGTTCAGTTTGGCAATTGTTTGAATCTGGTGGGGACATCAGGTGCATGGCCATGCTCTTTACTTCTGAATGTGTTTGAAAATGTCCACAATCAAATGTTGGTTAAGTGAGTGCACTTTCCTGACACATGTCCTGAGAGCACAAAGGCATTAGAGAACAGGGTTCTTACCTGTCACAGTCAAGAACGTCAGAGAGATGAGGAGATTGATGCCCCAGTTCAAGCTAGAAGTTAAAGCCATGGCTCGTCCTCGAATCCCCCCAGGGAAAATCTCACTGAGTAGCAGCCAGGGCACTAGAAGAAAGAGAAGAGTGGGTGGGGGACAGCAGAGTTAGCAAAAACCATTGAAACTGATGCCCAGCATTCTCCAAGATTTGTGATTGGCAAGCTGGGAGGGAGAAAGCCAGGATGTGCTTTCTCCTCACCTACAGTCAAGAGAGAAAGGATTCAGGAAAGAGAAATCTACTATGGGCCCCAGGAGGAGGAGGAGGGACATAAAACACTGGATGTGACAAAGACCTGATAAATCCAAATTAAGGGGCAATGACTGAGGTCACCTGCTGGCAGTAACAAGAGACCCCAGAGCACAGAAGCCTCAGTGCCTGGCCCTACCTGCTGTAATTCTGAGCCCTTTCCTTTGCCCTTGACCCCAGACTGCAAAACCATAGCTAGTGAGTTGAGTTGGAAGCAGAGCAAGTCTCCTGGCCTTTCTGGCCTAGGGCATGCTGAATAGAGAGAAGCTCTACATTAAATCAAGCCCCAAGATGTGACTATGATACCCAACTAAACATTCGAATTTCTGAAAGGATTCTCTTCTTGCCGCTAAAACCGATCAGAGGACTTTTTATTATCTGAGAGTAACAGGGAACATTACAGGATCTGCCCGGTGGGACTGGAAAGGGCAGTAGAGGCGTAAATTAACCTGTCTTCTGCTTATAACCCATCAAACCCAGTCTGTCCAATAACATAGCTGCAAGCTCTTCCCCTGGACTGAGCATTTTACAGACCTTCCTCATTTGATCCTTACTCAGTCTTTACAACTGTTCCTCTCCCTCTTTTAGAGAAAAGGGAACTGAGGTTTCAAAAATTAATAATTTGCCAGGGTCACAAAGCTCCTCAGTGGTAGAGGCAGTCGAGGCCTGCCAGTAAGTCTCTGGAATCATGCTTTTTATTCATGGCGCTCTCCTGGTACTGGCTCAGTAAATATCTGTTAATGAATATATAAATGTGAAGCAGAATCACATTCATTCCGAGAAAAGGACTTAGGAGCTGCCCCAGTCCTGCCTCATTGGTGGCTCAGTCACCTTGCATTGGAAATCCAGTGTTTATACACAAACCAGCTGCATGGTCCTCAGAAAGGTGGTAAGAGAAAGATGAAAGACGCTGGGAGATACCCCACTGGCCAGCAACTACTGGGCCAGAATTGAGTAGTCAGTGCTGCCTCTCATTTAACGATTTGCCTCCCATGACGAGGTCACAGTCCACAGAAAAAAAATACTTGTAGTAAATGTGCTGTTTTAAACTTAGAATAATAAACTGAAATAAAGAAAAGCGCTAGAAAACCTTCTGTTTCTTGATTATCTTCTCTGTTAGAGCCTGAAAGTTAATTGGAACAAAAGGAACGAATTATTATTGTTCAAATTAACAGGAATTCAGAATTAAATTCTACATCCCTCCCCTTCATTCCCAGATCCAAAAGACCTTCACTGGGTCCTTGCAGATTATATCATTGGTGAAAGCACTGTATACTTAATGAGACCAGTTCAATGCCTAAGGAAATTTGGGTTGAACTTTACAAGGCTAGACCTCTGGCTCTGAGGAGAGTGATAGTTACATAATTCGATGAAGTCTCTCTGATGATCTGTCCTTGGGCAAATACAAGACAAAATGATGCAAATCCAATTTTTTTGAAGCTGAGAAATCTGTGTCACAGATGAATTCCCCCATGCACCTTCCTACCCTGAGTCTCTGACGTGGGGTGTGGAAGTTTTCCAGTTTTTGCTCCAATAGCCATGAAGAGACAATAGCGGGAGGGACACTTTCATGTTCTTTTAGTAGAGGAGTTAGCACAGGTTTTCTTGCTCAATCTACTTCTAGTCCCGCCTCATCATCTAGGAAACCTCCTTCCTCCCCTTCCCAACTATTATCATGATGGCCTCTTGGAATTATTTGGTGAGTTTTTGGGAAAACCATTCCTGGGGTCCTCAGAACCGTGTTGACCTCAGATGAGAAAGACCCATCCTGCTGTTTTAGAAAGTGGTGGATCTAGTCAACAAGGAGATAAGATAGTTGCATAAAGCACTAGTTCTAAGAGCTCAGTCTAAACTGTCCAGGGTGGCCTAAAAGAACTCAAGAACCACACTGCAATCCTGTGCTAGGCAGAGATCAATACAGTGACTGAGTCTAGTCCTTGAGTAGTTTAACCAGTCAGTGAGCAACGACATTTTTTTTTAAGGGCTTCCCTCAGTCTTTGATGGGAACTTGCTAGTAGATAAAAGTAATGTACATGGGCAAAAATAATGTATCAATGCTAAAACCTACCTCTTTGGACAGAACTCAGCAATTGATGCCTTGGTTTACCTAATAGTGTCAATTGTTGTATTCTGATAAGGCTGATTTAATCTCCCAGTATGGAACTTGTCAAGTCAAAAGGAAGGAGAATATTATTTTAGTAATAATTTAAGAGCTGTAAAATCACAGGTTTTCAGATCCAGAGAGTGAAATAAACATCTAACAATGGTGCTTGTAGCAGACAAAACTTACTAAAGCTAAAGTCTTTACATGGCAGCCTTAGAAGGCAGATGGTACAGACTCATAAGGGCTTTCATGTCTTCTGGAAAAGAATGGTGAATACCAAAGCCGGAAGAATGGAAAAATTCTGCTTTGGTTCATAAGTAAAGAACACAGAGGTATTCCCATATTCCCTATCACACGGGGATTTGATACATTGATGCTTATAATAGGTGGACGTTTTCTTAAAACTATGAATGTTTTATCTAGTGAGATGGCTTAATTTTTCTCCAAAGAAAGTCAAGTTATTATCATGTTACAGTAAAAGAAATGGTGGCTCTCTGGTTGCCCTGTCATTCCCTACCATGATGATGGGCCCACAAAGGGGATGCTTTGTGCTATTTTCTAATGAATAATCCACAGAATATTTATAGACATTGTGAATTCTTCCATAGTGGCCACAGCCTCTGAAGCTTAGCAGGCTCTACAACAATTCTCCTTGACCCCTGTTACGCACTTTAAAACCCATCATTCCAGCGCTGCCTCAGCAGGTGTCAGAGTCTACATGTGTCTGGCTCTTCTCTGTTCTGCAAGGATTAAGAACATTTTGGACTTGCTAGGGGATAATATTCCAGATATTGAAATGTGTGTTTCACCTGGGATTAAATCACCTAATGCTGCTTGTCAGAACTTTGCTGATCCAGCTGAAATATGCAGTGCTTGTGGCTGCATTGAGCATTATAAAAAGCCCTTGAAGGACAAACATGTGGAAGTGCCTCATTGTACAATGGAGGACATGGATTTTATTCATAGGGGCTATCAGTGGAAGGGGCAGCCCAACCACGTGTAAATTGCCATGCTTTTCTCCTCCCTTCTTTGCATTTCTGCCATTGCTCAAGTTTTTCTCACTGAAGCTATTATTTAACTCTTCCGGATTTAAATCCTTAGTGTTCAGGCACTTTTCCATGTATCTTGAGCTATTCCTGAGTCATCTTCCCGGCCTGCTAGCCCAAGGTTTGAGAGACACATGGAGGTCTTGAAACTAACCAGACAACTCTTAGCAATTTTGGAAGAAGTTCTACACTTAAGTTGCAGAGTTTTCTACAACCTGTTTGCCAAGGAGACAGTGTCCTGTATTTTGTGAAAGTGAAGCCAAATTCTTTGGCTTTCATTGCCTTGGCTAAGCAGCATGCGGCAAACCTAGCTCTCTGACTGCAACGGGTACTTACAATATGGCTTTGAGAGGGAACATAGTGCCCCCCAACCAAATGTTTGAATTCTGGTCTCCTGCGTTTAAATAGCATTTATCATTTTCAAGAATAAGGACAATAGATGTTGAAATGAAGAAATTTGATAATAGCAGTGTCAGTCAACTCTTTGAATTAACAATGAAAATTATTTGTGATGGCATATCAATTAATAACTTGACTGGGTCCTCTGGTTTTACTGAAATTATTGGAATATGAAGTAATTTATATCAAGTAAGTCAAGTCATTAATTTTCCATAGCATACATTCAACAGTATTTCCAATTTTCATTTTAACTAGTATTCCTGCAGTGTTTATGTTGTGAAGCATGCTTTAGGGTAGTTAATGGGTGTGCCTTTTCTTTTCAATGAGAAAAGATTTATTAGTAGGGAGACAGGGAGGAATTTTAGAAGGTGACTTCCTTAGATGTGTCGTTGAAGGAGTACTCTGGAAAGCAAACCCCTAAAGTATAGATAAACCAATTTTCAGACTAGAGTTCAAAATGCAAAACAAAAAAGGAACTGCAAGAAATGAATACTTTCTAGTCTGAACTGTAACTTGGACATCGTGCTTCCCATTTATATTGTACTTTTTTCATGATTGATGCTTTGAACTTCAATCTGAGAAGTATTATAATTTTCAATGCCACAAATGTTTCCTAGAAAAATTCTTAACATTATGATCTGGAAAACAACAAAGCAGCAAATGAATGTTTGTGTTTATGAATAGAGTGTCAAAATCTTAGTTTATTTCTTGAATACTATCCATTATTTGTAATTTTCAGCTGCACAGGACTATAATTGTAGTACTAGATTGAAAGGAAAATTAAACACTGATGTTATTATGTGAGCAGATGCTGGTGGTATGAAAATTGATGATGTCATTTCACCGTGTATTTGGCGATGCTCGGGCTATAAAAATGCTGTTTTAGACTCTTTGGATCTGTTAGATATTACTGCTGCATCATCTTAACTCCGAAGAGGAAAGTGGGATTTAATTAGCTGAGGAGGTATACTTCCTTAAGCCTTTCCTCTTTTGCTTGGATGCACATTTAGTGCAGAATCATTTACATTTTTTTTTTTGGCTACTATGCCTGAATTTAATGACTAATACCAGAGGACTAAATAAGTCACCACTTTAATCAATCACAATGATCTCCTGCTTAATTACTGAAAAAAAAGAAGCAACATTTATATGAATATTGTTGACAATGGAAGCCTAACTTAAAAGAAGAAAAGATCTGCAAGATCTAAAAGGTAGGGACTCCACTCAAATCTATTGTGTGACTATGATTGTATAATGGACACATCTGATAATAAAACTCACCTGTTCAAAAAATAGTAATTTCTATAATATGCCTTTTTTCTAAGTGCATGTGATTATTCCATAAAACTTGTGGAAAGGTGTTGGTGTGTGATGGTTAGGAATATTAGGGATGTGGAATCTAGCAGGAAATGTAAAGAATATCAACATCTGTTTAAAACATTTGATGTACATCTGCTCTGTAAGCCACTCTGTCCTAAGTCCAGTGTGCGTGGAGTGAGGCAGCTAAGTAAACTTCCAAATTCGAACCTGCTGTTCCACATCCTGGAATCTTCAGAATCATTAGCTGCACAAACATCATGTGAACTATTTTTTTGAAAAGCTTGAGTTATTTGGCATCAAATCTAAATTTCATTGTTATGATAGATGACTCACAGTTCCTACTGATACCCATCGTCCCCAAATCTGAATCAACTCCAGAAAAAATCAAACCCAACAAAAAAACTAGACTCCATACTCCTTGAATTTCACAAAAAAATCCACTGTTGTGTTAAAAGAGAAAAGAGGCCTTTTTGGGATATTTAAGTTGAGAAAACTCTTCACATGTCTCTGGGATTTCTACATGTTTTGTGAGCCAAGGCACTGTCATTGCTCCAGGTTATTTGTATAACAAACATGATGTTTGTATGACAATAGCCTTGGAAGATGGAGATAGTGTCTCCTCTGGGACAAAGGCAGGTTTGTCCACTATCTAGTAAATGAAAGATAACATCTCTCTCCCAGGGGAGAAATCAGGCTAGATTGCTGTCTGCTATAAAAGATTTGAGTTCCCTAGCTTTGGGGCTCTTCTCTTCCAAAATAACCCATATGTGTGCAGTATCAGTAGTGATGTGAGGCAAAGGCTTGTTATTTGACAAATGTTCTTGCTCTAAGTCATAAACTGTCCTTTGTCTTTTACCAGGAGTCTTATGTTTTTGCAAATATCTGTGAAATGTATATTGACAGACTTAACAGGAATCTGAAACCTCTACCTGTTTAAACACTAACTATAGAACTGAGGTAACCAGTGGGAAATGGGGTGGGGAGGTGATAACAACGGTTGGAGTGATCCAGTGGACAGTGGTGAAGGATTTTTGGGAATTTGGTGGTGGGCAGGGTGTGTTATCATACATATTTGGGAAGTGAAGAACCCGCACATAATGGGTTTTTAAAATTATTTTGTAAATCGAAGTTACCTCAATAAACATTAATTAAATTTAAAAATCTCTACTTATGTACAGTTCTTGAGAGCTTGATTACTTCTGATTGTGGCGCAAGTTTTCTATAAACATATTTTTTATTATTATTAACTTTGAACTTTCCATTCATAGTTGAAGGATTTCGTGTGATTTGCTTTTTAAGCCAGAGATAATCCTTTGAATTATTTCTTTAAACTCTAATGCTAATTAAGTAAGCAAAAAATGACCCCCACATTCCAGTTCAGCTTTTTTCCTATTTCTCAGGAAAAACATGAAGAAATTGACTCAACTTCTTTGGTCAAGAGTCAAGTTTAAATATATTCTGTTACTAAACCATGATAAGAATAATTGCACCATAGAATGACTAACCTTAATGTTTTCTTTTTTTTTTAGAATAAGGTCTGAGACTCATATTTGCAGAAAAAAAGGAAATTTAGAAATAAATATTTTGTCTAGCACCATCACACTTTTAATTTCTTTAATTTCAATATATTAAAAACAGGAATTTTCTTCAGTCATCAAAGTCGGAGGTGACCCCAGCATCTTCAACTGAGTAGCTTTACTCAGATATGATTTTTGGTCAAATGTGCATAAGGTTAGAAAAAAAAAAACACATTCATCACCCATAATATTAACTCAGATTCCTACCAGAGGATATCAGTGCATATCAAAGCCAGAATAGAAAGTGTTCCCTTTTAATCAGAGGCTGAGAGAGTTCCAGAAACAAATTTTCTTCTTTTTTTTTCAATGAGGGTCTGGTCTTGAATTCGGATTTTTGTACCTTGAAATCTGCCTCTAAACAAGCCACCCCTCTCCATCACACTTTAAGGATTCCTATGGAAATGCCTATCCTTAGGGAGATAAAACCAAGGCACAAGTCAAACAGGTAAGGTAGTCAGTAAGACAATAGGCTTGGTCCCTTCTTACAAGTAAACTTGCCAGCCCCCTTTATCCCCTACTAAAGGGGACTGCCATGCCGTCGGCCCCACAGGCCTCTGCAGACATCTGAGCTGCTCCTTACCCGCTTAGACCACCAGGGCAGGAGTTTGCCTTCCTCATTTTTTAAAATTTGTATTTTACTGAGAGGTAACTTTGTTTTAGCCATTAAAATAAACTCTTATATGTAAGTCCCCCATATGTGAAAACTGCCCAGAAACACTTTCTTGATGCATCCAACAAATACTTATTGAGTCTCATCTGTGGTGCAGACCCAGATTTGGGCTCAAGAAAACTGTAATGAAGAGGACGGAGTTTGTGTGCACATAGCATGTGTGGTATAAATTAGTGGCACCAACTTGGAAGACTGGACATTTGGATGTTTCTTAGTCTTAATCATATCATACCTTTACCTTTTACCAAAGTCTCAGAATTTTCTAGAAAACTTGTCTGGAATTTTAGCATTCTCCCTTGACTATAAATAATCCAGAATTGAACCATAGTTCAAACCACGTATCTGTTTCCTTTAGTCTTGGCCCAACTGGAATGGTGTATAGCAGCAGGTAAGGAAGACTATGACATCAAAATTCAATGTAAGGTTATATGGAGCACTTCCCGTGTGTCCTGATGTGGCTTAAGCAGAATAGCTCCTGAGATCCATGCTGGCACGATTGGAACTGGCATTAAGTGTAGTGAGTCCATGTGACACATAAGGCACTGGACAAGGAACACTTTATATACATCTCTTCATTCAATCACCCAACTACACGGTGAGGTAGATACTATGGACCCATTCTCTAGATAAGAAAACTGACACCTAAAGAAGTCACCTGATTTGCCCAAAACCCTGTACAATGGAGCTGGGACTCATGATCAAGCAGTCTGATGCCAAAGCCTGGTCCAAAGTCAAAGACTACATTAAACAGGCCTTCTCGTTGCTCCAAATCTCCAAGTTCAAGTCCCCTCAAGGCCTTGATCTGCCATTGTCCCTGGCTCACCTCCCTGCTCTAGATCAACACACTTCTTTCTTCATACAATTCTTGGCCCAAATATGACCACCTCAGAAAGGACTTCTGTTATCATCCTATTTGAAATAGCCCTCTTCCAGGCAGTGCTTTCCCTTGTCCTTCCATATTTGTCTTTATCACTCTCACCACAGCCTAAATTTTAATACTTCTTTCCTCCAGAAGTTGTCCCCTCAGAAGCAACATGAGAGTGAGGTGTGTCTTACTGGTATATCCCTGAAGCCAGGACCTGGCACCATTCTGGGTTAGTTTTGAATGCTAAAGGAGTGAGTGAACTGATGAATCCCTTTCTCCCTTTCTCTTGTTCACTCTAAGATGCTTAATTAACTTGAACACCTGCCTATTTAGTAGAAGAAACGTGTGTGTGAGTGTGGGGGTGGGGGGTGATTTGGCATCACCCACCATTCTATCTTCATTGTAAGTTGCCCTTTGAATGTGTGAACACAAAGGTATTTAAAGGATGACAGCCATAGCCTCATCATCGAACTCCTTCCATCTGCTTACAATGAAAAGAATAATGAGGTGGCAAAGGAGGTTAATCAATCTATGGACAGAAAAATTTTGAAAATAAAAAAGTGTCCTATTAATTTTTTAAAACAAAAACAAAAACAAAAGCAGCCCTATCTACTCATCTGTTGTAAGGAGGACCAAGTTCCTTGCATGTGGAATACTTCAGAGGACCCCCAGAGATCACTATAAGTCTTGAGTTTTGATTTACCCCTGCCTTACTTTATTATTTTTTAAGGAAAGATACAGACAGCAATGAAGGCAAGTAGACAGGCAGGCAGGAAGAGAGAGGAGGAAGAAGCATTTGTTTGTCTATTTTTGGTTTAGCTGTTCATCTGGGTGGTTCTCCCTTAGCCTTGGGACGCCCCAGAGTCCTTGGGATCACATGGGCTATGACTGGAGGCAACTGATGAAACCACTACTCCACCAGGGCATGCCTCTCTGCCTTTCTTTGAGAGCATAAGTAGAAGAGAATTCTCAGGTGTCTCTAAGTCTTCCCAATGTCAGGAATCTTTGTTTCTACCCTCAGATTTTTCCTTGATAAAAGGAACTAAAATGGCGACCAGAACCATCCCAGAAACACAGTGGAGAGTAAGGTTAAGAATTCAGCATATCTTGAAGTGAAAGATAAGGTATGGGAAGCTGACTGTTTCATGAAAGTTTCCAACGAAGGCTGTAAAGCATATATTCTGATTGATGCAAGGATTTTAGTCTTAGTTGTAGAGAGGTGGAGGATGGAGGTTTTACCCTCTTTGGGCCATGAACCCCTTCAGAGGGCTGGGGAAGCTGAGGGGCCCTTATTAGAATACTATATTAAATGCATAAAATTAAATACAGAAGATAGCTTGATATCAAATTTATACTTCCTCCTGAATCTTATATTCTATATTATTTCACAGTTAGGGAAACAGAACTGGAAAGTAAAATGATGTAGGACATATACTTTAAACTAGAAACAGAATTTTTTGGCAGAAGAAAAGTGTTTTGTAATCAAATACAATTAAGGAATGCTGTTCTAAGTCCCCATATTTAAGAAGTTTTAATAAAAGTAGTTTAATCTCGCTTTCAGTTTTACTTTTTAGAACAGCAAGTACTTTTCCTTTTCTATCTCTATTTACACAAAGAATTTCCTTCTATTATAAGCAATAAACTCTCTAAATGAAATGCCTGAGCAATAACCATGTCAGGTTAATGAGCTTTATAATGCATTCAAGATCTGGTGTGAAAATCCTGCTGCTAATAAAAATCATCTTTAAACTCCACTGGTTCACATGGTTTATACTCATGCTCTAGAATACAATTCTGATGATTGAATTGAAATTCCTTAGAAAAGAAAAATAAACTACCACATGAATATGGACATAAATGACTGTTAGCAAGGATCAAAAAAAAGGACAATTTTCATACCCTTTCTAAAAACTTTTAGGAGATGCAATAGCCCCAAACCTCAGCTACGAAATGACGGCTCATAGTGTTTAAAGGGATGAGTCTAGTTTCCAGCCAAGACAACGTGGCTCTAAGCATTGCACGTGAATACCCAGTTCCTCCCAGAATCTGTAATTACAAGCTGGAGGAAACCCCCAGAGGAGGGTTTTTTCCCCTTTCCATGTGCAAATGACCTTCTATCCCCAAATTCCCCATCTCACTAGCATCGCTTCTGACCCAAGACATTCCCAGAGGATTCTCTCCTCCATGTTGTAGCAAAAAGTCAAGCTGTCCAAAAAATCTGGGACAGGTGTGCTCTGGTGTCTCAGACACTAAACTTGCAACTTGGAGCACAGATCATGAGAAGTCCAAGGATCCAGGTCCTCAACCCAGATCCACAGCTGGGATAGGGGGAACGACCAAAAACAAACACATAAATAAAAGTGTTCCTCCTTCTCTTCCTTCCTTAAAAAGACTTCTCCTCTCTTAAATTTAAAAAAAAAAAAAATTGGGATAACTTTTAGATACTTAGTCTGAAAGTCCCAAACATTTCCTTATGCCTTAACCAATAAAAGCTATAAATGCCTCCTACTACCTGTTTCTGGGCATTACTAACTTCCCTGCATTTTTTCTTATTGGAAAAGACAGAAAAAGATTTTTCAGAAATCTTGTCCAGGTGAGGGATTGTTCTGCAAAGGGCCTTGTGATAGTGTCCGGCAGGAATAGAAGTTTCTTTGGCAGCCTGGTATTTCTAGCTGACTTGGTGCTTAGACTGCCCAGCAGGCAGCTTGAAAACAAGTTAAGAAATACATTTTGAGTTCCTTTATCTATCTGATTAATTTTACCTTAGTTTTAAAGTCCTCCCCTTAGAAACACTAATGCACCTTTGCATGGTTTTCAGACAGAGAGCAATCACATAAAGAAGGAAAGGAAAAAAGATGAGATGTCTTTCACCTCAAAGAGTTATAGGCTAATAACCATATTTTAGTTAACATATAGAAGCAATATACTATATCATTCAGAACTAAATTATGTTATCACATTTTCACTAATATTATAACACTCATATGTGTGTCATCTCACTTGTCACTCACATATACATTATGCCCAATATATAAAAGATAAATGACTTAAAGATCACACAGCTTTTAAGTAAAAGAGATAGAATTAAAATCCAAATTTTCTGATTTTAAATGAAAGCTCTTGGTAATCCGAAACTGAGCTACTCTACACTAGAAATACATGAGTAATTCCTACAAATAAAGACCTCCAAGAAAATGAGTGAATTTTTAGAGGAGATAGACTTCTATTGATCTTTAAAGAAAGGAATGATTTGGGTAAAGGGAGAAGAAAAGATGCCATACAAGGACATTGTGTCTCCTGACTTAAGTGGAATCCGTCTTATCTGCAGAATAAGAAATACAGAAAGACCGAGCATTGCTTCATTTCACAATGCCAGAGGCTTTATATTCTATGTGAAATACTTCTATAGGAATGGTGGCCCTAGAACGCAAGTTTATAGGCTACAAGATAAATGGTGCCATCCTGGAGTTGTGCAGAGGCCTTGATAGATTTGGCTCAAATGATGGAGGTATTTGGAAATGGGACAGCTTTCCCCTTAAAGACAGATGATGGAGTAGGAGAAAGAGCATGGAATTCTGATTCCAGTGCCTAAAGTTGTAGTTCTAAATTTGTGATTTCAATCTCTTGGAGTTTCCTTCTGTTAAAGGAAAATGTTAAACTAGATCATTTTGAATCTCCTTTCATCATGAAAGGCATTTGACTTCTTTGACAAAGTAAAAAATTGGGAATCATGGAAAATGCATGAGAATTGGTGATAGAAGGAAAATGGCATGTAGGGAATACTGGTAGGATGAATGAGCATGAGAAAGACTTGGAACATAAAAATCCCAGAAGGGTCTCCCAATAATCTAGAAATAAGATTGTAATGGCTAGATGATCAGTGATGGGAAAGGAAAGATAAACACAGGTGAGGGGAAATCCAGAATATTTGACCCTAGGCTAGGCTGGAAATAAGATCCCAGAGCATCAGAGTTGAGTGACTGGAGGAATGAATATCCCACGAAAAGGAAAGGGAAATTCCTCTGGTATAAGAGGAAAAAGAATCCAACTTTGGGTTTCCTATGTCGGGCTGACAGTGAGGCATCAAAGTGTCAAAGTCCAGGACTCTTGGGGAGGATCAACTAGAAGCATCTGAGATGATCGACCTGGAGATAAGTGAGAGTCATCATCAGTTCACAGGAGATAACTAATATACTCTAGAAAATAAACATGAGCATTTTTATAATGCACTAACAAAAGAGTTTCCAATTTTATAGGACTAAAGATGAACACACCTTCATGAAGTGACCTCACCTCTTTTATAGAAGTAGATGTAATGGAAGTTAGTCAGACAATTTAGCAATCAATGTTTTAATTAAAAGAATGAGTGTCTATCACATCATTGAAGACAGAATTTAGGGTCCTTGGTGTTTTGCAATATTCCTTTCCATATTCCCATCCATTTTCACTTAGTCCTGCGTTATTAATTGAGTGCTTCTATAATGTGTCAATTTAGCTAAGCTGGAACAACGTTTCTCAGCGTTCCCTCCCCTGTGTAGTTCTGGGTCAGGTTGGCAGGAAGAGCCAAGTGCCTGTGACCTGGAAGAGGAAGCGGGGTACAGGTCCCAGGCACATGGCAGTCTGTGCAGGCTGATGTTCAAGTGCTGGTTCTCTTTGTCGTGTGTGGAGGGAGTGGCTAATGTGACCGGATCTCCTCCCACAACCAGGGCATTGCTATACCAGGCACATTTGTCTGGGCTTGAGGGAGGACACCAGTTTATCCAGAAGTGACTGCATCATCAGGAACAAGGGCAGAGACAGAAGTGCACCCCGTTTCCTCTCAGATATTCCAGTCTGTCCCAGCAGGCTGCTCTCTGCTTCCCCTGCTTGAAGTCTAGCTTTTCCTCTGGGCTGCTGGGCCCATCTGCAGAAACTTCACAAGCAGATGCAGAGACAGCAGCCCTCACAGACTTCATTGTCCTTATCCTCACCTGTCCCTGAGAGTGACTTTTTCCTTTTGTCCTCACCATACCCTTTGAAGACCTGTGCTTCCTTAGCTTCCTACCATTGTGTGAGGGATGAGAACTTTAAAATATTTCTTATTCCACCTCACTTACGGCAGTTCTGCTTTCCTGAAAGAATTACTCCCATCTTATTTTCCAGGCCTTTCTCTACGCCATCTCTCTTCCATTGACGGTACTTTGTGCATTTCACCATTCTCCAGGGACCAACTCTTAGTCAAAAGTGATGAAATTTTAATATGAAAAATGTTTCTAATCTTTTTAAACAGCCATTATGATAGACTGAAAACCAATATGTAAGTCCTGGCTAAAATGATGTCTACAGCTCTATCTCTAGGCATCTGGCGCCTGCCCCTGGGAGCCAGTATAGCGCATGGAGCTACTGAGCTCCAGTCGTCCATTGTGAGAGAAAAAGTTACTCTCTTGTTTAATCCACTATTACTTTGGTTTTTGTTATAGTTGAGTTTAATTTCTAACTGAAAAATATATTAAAGATTTTTTTTTTTTTTTTTTAAGGAAAGGCACAGGCAGGAATAAAGGCAAGTAGGCAGGCAGGAGGAGAGAGGGGAAGAAGCACTTTATTTTATTTAGTTCATCTTGGTTATTCTCCTGGTCCTGGGTCTTGAACCAGGGGCCTTGGGATGTCTGTGGATTGTGCCTAGGGTGTACTAGACCACCAGGACTTGTCATAAAGATGACTTTAATCAAGTTCAGTTACTCAAGTAAAGGAACATCAAAATCTCTAGTTTCTCACTACCCTCCTCTTTTACCCTGTAGCTCAATGTTATAAAAAGTGCATGCTCAATTGTAGAGTTTCACAAAGAAAGAAGCTATATCTATCTTACATATGCTGGAAATTGACCCGCTTAATAATCTCATGGGTTGAATAAGGATGCACTATTTTTGTTTATTCTTCCTTCTATTCTGTATGTTTACAGAGAAGACTGAACTAAAAATAACTAACATTCGTTATCATGACCAACATAGAACTACCTATTCTTATCTTGGACTAGAGATTAGCACTGAATTTCAGAAGACAGGAGATGTTTTTCATTTATTTGAGCAATTCATTTAACCTCTTTGAAATTCAGAGTCTTCACTGGTGAAATTTGGTGAATATCCTTTCTTCTTAGCCTTGATGTAACAGTAAAATGAAGTACTCCAAGGTATGTAAAAATGACTTCACACAGTATTAGACATAATAGGTATCAATAAATATTTCCAAATCTAAAGCTTAAATGATATTCCAGGTACGCTCTGGTTTATTAGTGGTTTGATCACCTATATTCAATCATATAATCCATAAACAGCCCAAGGGTCCTGGCTTGCATCCTGGGGTCAGAGGGAGGCAACCAAAGTGAACAATTGAAAAACATAAATAAAGTGCTTCTTCTTCTGCTCTCTTCCTGTCTGCCTGCCTCTGCTCACCTTCACTCCTATCCATGCCTCGCCTTTAAAAAAAATTCTAAAAGAATTAGTACACAGTAATATGTAAGGAATTTTAAAAGGTAATAGCTGTGTCGTATATTTTTTTTCCCCAAACTCAGACTGAGTTTCCTGGTAAGGTGAACTCTTAATTTTAATATAGTAATCTAACAATTGGTATGTTAGTGATGGAAGTTTGCTGAATTTTTCAAAGTTATACAAAAACTAAAGATAGCAATTTGGCTTGAGCTAGGGAGGATTCTTACTATGAATAGGTAGGTTCTAGAAGTTTAAGATCGATGTCTCTTATAATATGTGTCATGTCATAATCTCTGCCAATTTGAGAGTTTTTCTGAATTAAAAGAAAGAAGGCATCATCTTCTCTTTGCTAGTATTTTCTTAGATTCTTAGTTGATTCTCGACATTTCAAAAGATTAGTTTAAGAAAAGTGATATAAAAAGGAAATATTTTTAGCTTTATGATAAATATATGGGGAAAAACATGCTGACCAAGGAAATCCATAGAATAACTACCGAGTCTATCAAAATAGCGTGACAAATTTTATAAAGATAGGAAAGTTCATAAAGTGAAGTTTTTTCCTTAGTTCTCCAGTACTTACATCTTGTCCCTTCTGATACCTTAAAGAATTGTCTGGAAATAAAAATGTTTGCTTGCTCAAATTTCATACGTTTTAGGTATCAGAGCAGCCACAAAAGTATTGTTATGGACTGATGTCTATGTCCCCCTTAAAATTCATATTTTGAAACCCCAGACCTTCTGGTGATATGTGGAGATGGGGCGTGAAGCCTTCTTGATGACATTGGTACCTGCAGAAGTAGAGTCAAGTCATGAATGAAGAAGCTAGAGCTCACGCTCTCCCCTCCCCCTTCTCCTTTTCCCTCTCCCTCTGTCCCTGTGTATCTGTGTGTATATCTCTCTGTCTTTCTTCCTTGCTCTGCCTTTATTGTCCTCTCCTGCTTTATCTTCATCTTCATCTCCATCTCCCTCTTCTTCTACCATGTGAGGACAGAGATAGCTGACCATCTACAAACCAGGAAGAGGTATGCAGTGTCTACTCTATCTGCCCATGCACAGTTCCTTATGGGGAAATCTGTTTACCCCTAGTGCCAGAGGAAGGATCAGTTTCTAGTCACCCATGTTTTGGACCTGGTGGCTCAATGCTCTGCAGCTGATTAGAGATAGATCTGAACAACCACCTATGACTGACCCAGCAAAGACCAGCATCAATTAGATCCCCTTGCTCACTTTGGAATTTGAACGAATGAATATCTAGAGAGTACTCTCATATAGAAGTGGAGATGAATGGAAATATAAGGAAGTAGAGTTGGAGCGGAAGCTACATCAGCCACGAGCAAGTGAAGTGATTAACTAACTGACAGTTAGCAGTCTAAACCTGCTGCCTGTTAATCAGAAAAAAAGACACCAGGAATATAATTCAGTCAATTCGACTTTAATCTCCTTGAAGACAGGAACACTATCCCTTTTATTACTGCTTCCCCTAAAATCTAGCAATATCTAACAATCTAATGAATAGTTCTTCGTTTGTAAAAAATGAGTCACTCGATATGATATATATCACTTGAATGAATAGTTATTGTCTTCACAGTGCATCATCCAAGCAAATCCTAACACGATTTTCTTTCCAAAAGCATTTTCTGTCCTAGAGTCAGAAACCTACATTTGTCCATGAGGTGCCTTCTCTTTTCATATAGCCTATGTCTTCTTATAGTTCCTAACCTCTACCACCTCCCTTATTGGAGCAAAAATGTTTGACTTTGATCTCTTTAAAAAAAATTTCAATGCCAACTCTGAGCAAGTTGGGGAGCAGAAAAAAGAAAGGGAGCAGGACAGGGGAGAAATGAGCAAGTGAGAGAGGGCAAAAGTGAGGAAGAGGAGAGGGTTAAGAGCTAAGCATGGTAGAAAGAAACTAACAAAATTTTTAAGCACTTTATTTTTTTAGTGCAGTGTACAAAAGCCTCTTAACATCTTCCCTGCAGAGGGGTTTAGACTTTTGAGGTGATATTAAGAGACTAGAGAACTGCAACACCCAACCTATTGTAACAAACTCTAGTGAGAGGCATTTAAACCTTGTTTTTTATTTTTTTGCTCACAGAGTTGGTATTGAAATTTTGTTTAAAGAGATCAAAATCAAACATTTTTGCTCCAATAAGGGAGGTGGTAGAGATTAGGAACTATAAGAAGACATAGGCTATGTGAAATAAAATAAAACAAACTTGCAGCCTTCTCCCTGTAAATTGAGTGTATTGTGTTCAATGGGAGAAACTTAATTCCCATTCCTGTCTAAGTAGATGAGAGTAAAGTGCCCTGGAATATTCCTCCAGCTATAAAATATACTTAAAGAAATAATGTGTCCTGTTTCCCAACTCATAGTTTCCTTCTTATTCATTACTACTGGACTATATTCATTATTGTGTCTTTAACGCAGTCTAAACACTTGATTTTTTTTTTTTCTTAACACCTATGAAGAAACTCAGAATGATATGGAAGAAAATGTTATCCAAGTAAACTTTGCTTTTATATGGCAATAATTCTCTTGGACAAACATATATTTCGAGATCTGATCCCCTAATCATGTAGTGTTAAAATACCCTCATATGACAGATAACGGAAAACCAATGACTTGATTGAATCTTAGATCTGCACATTTCACCAGCAAGACGTAAGCCCAGTATACTTTCCACCTTAGCAGAAATATGAGGTGCTCAACATCATCACTAACTTGCTTCTAGTAGTTTTATGTATGAGATACTATAGTAGTAAGAGGCTCTGGCCAATTATTATTAACAGTCTTAAAGGGAGACAGGCAATGAATAAAAAATAAAATACTTACTTGGTCCTAAACCAATTGAGAAAGCAGCAACATAAACAAGCAAGCTGGCTAAGGATAGCCATTTCAACAAAGCTGGGACATCTGCAGGGTCGTTGATTATTGGGGATTCAGTTTGGCTTAGGCCAGCATTTTGTAAGAAGGCTGAAGTCATCTCCCGTCTTTTATCACCGTTCTTTCTCATGGGCATTAGTGAGCTTTTGCTGGGGGAAGTAATCCCTTTGAAGTGTTCTCTAAGAGTGTCATTGCTGGTTGACTGGTTTCCTGGACCATAAAGCATAGACTCATCCCAGGATTGGTTGATAGGACTAGGGCTTCTGCAGAGATTAGTGAAGTTCATATGGATGTTGAGATTCACGATGCCCATGGTCATCAGTGAGGCTGCCATTACAGAAGAGCCAACACAGAGGAAGGTTTTGCTTCCAATGTGGTCTACAAGGAGAGTGGCTGGGATGGTGCTGATGACCTTGACCACTCCAACCCCGGTGGAGGCAAGGCTAGCTGCCTCATTGCTTTGGAAGCCAACAGACTTCAAAACAGTTGATGCATAGAATAATATGTTTGGTTGGCCAGTGGTTTGCACAAAAAATACCAATGTTAGGCCTATCATTATTCTGGTCTTCATGTTGTCCTTTGAACGAAACAAATCCCAAAAACTATACTGATATTCATCTTTCAGAGAAGATTTGATCACAGTGAGTTCCTCCGCTGTATCTGAGATGGCTCTCAACCTTCCAAGAACCTTGCTAGCAGCTTCCTCATGTCCTTTCATCACCAGAAACCGGGGGCTTCGAGGAAGAAAATACATAGCAATTGCTTGCAAAACTCCCAAGGGAATAACAAGGCCAAACATGTACTTCCAGCCATAGGAAACATTAGCAAATGCATAATTTGCAATGTAGGCCAAAAGAATGCCAGTAACAATCATCAGCTCATTCAGAGACACAAGAAGTCCTCTTCTGTGTTGGGGAGCAATCTCTGCGATGTAGACACAAGTGGCAATTGAAGAGAGTGAAATGGAAACCCCGATAGCAATGCGGCCCACAATGAGAACTGCGTAAGATAAACTGAGTATCAAGACTAGACTGCCCAGTCCCAGGAGGCAAGATGACAGGATGAGTGCAGACCTTCTTCCATATCTGTCAATCAGGACCCCTCCCGTGAGCGAGGCAAGGAAGGCCCCAATGAGGAGGGAGCTCACAACCATTTCCTGCTCATGGCAGGTCAGGGCTAATAAGGTTCTTATCTGAAGAAGAGCTCCAGAGATGAGCCCAAGTTCATAACCCACCAGGAGGCCACTGATGGCAGCAGTGAGAGAAGACAGGAGAGTCAACATGTTGCAACCTGTAAGCAGAGGAGAAATAGCTCAGTGAAATTTTTCTTTTACACATTTTATGTCTGAATGGTGACTTGGACTTGTATATGTAAGTTTTTCATAACATTGTATGAAAACACACACAGAAATATAGTATAATAATATACTATACCCTCACCCCAAACAATTAGCTATGGAAGGAATTATCCTTTTGCTTCTTCTTTTGGGAGGAGAGGGGTGGAGACATTTAGGAAGACATTATCTTTTATTTGTGAGGTTGAGGTTGCTTACTTTTGGAGCAGAGAGCTTTGCTAGATAAGCAGGTGAGAGATGGGGAAGACTGAACATACAATAACATGGTCCGGCTCCTACGTTGGCATTGGATCAGAAATTTAGACAGCAGGGCTCCTCTGTCCCATGCATCTCTCTAAGGACAAACCCTTGAAGGCAGGAGAGAGGGGGAAGAGCCTCAATGGGTGCCACAGGTTTCTACCTTGTGACACTGGAGACATGGATCACAACTTCCAGGAAACTGGCTCTCTTATCTCCTGCACCAACCTCAGGCTTAAGATGGATTTTGCTGAAGCAGATGAATGTATTGGGGGATGTGTAAGGCGTGAACATCTTAGTAGAGTCAAGGTTGTGTCCAAAAGAAGGAAAGGAGAAATGGATACAGAGTAGGGAACCAACAACACCCATTATTCTCTCTGAGTAAAGAGGAAGGGAGGGAATATGGAGGAGGAAAAGTGAAAGGCGCTTTATTTTGTTCTATTATTTTAATGGTGAAATCTGAAGAAAAAAGAACTGTTAAGAGTTACTCATTTTCAGCGGTAGGTTCACGAGTGTTTGTTTTATGTTTGTAACTTGTCAAAGCACAAATAAAACCAAACCTAAATTAGCTGAGGGAGGAGCATTGCAGGCACAGGGAATAGCAGTCCAAGGTCTGAGGATAGAAAACTCTTGCCATGTGTTAGGACCTGTCAGGCAGTCAGTACATCACGTGAGGAGGTCACAACGTGAGCTTCGAGAGGTAGATAGAGGGTACCAGTTCATGTGGGTAGGATGAAGGAGACAGATTTCAAAAGTACTTGCAGGCCACAGTGAAAAGTTTTCATTGTCTTCTAGGTATGATGGAGTCAATTCCCATGTAACAGTAAAAGGAAATTGACACAATAAGCTTCTTGCTGATCTATGAAGATTACCTCTTCAAGGGATGAGTAGCAGGGAGGAGTTTGTTGCCTTAGTCTTGACAAGGGAAGATGGTAGCTTAAACCTGAGTGTTAGGAGTAGAATTGAAGACAGGTAGATAGATTCAAGACTTTACTTGGAGGTACAGATGACTGCCTTTGCTCATGAACTGGAGTTGGAGGGTAAGAAAGTGAATCAGAACCCAAGATGACTCCATGGCTTGGGGTTGGTTGGACAATTTCACAATACTCAATATACCATATGCAGGTCTATACGGCGCTATTCTCTGACACTGGGAAGACTAGGAAGAGAACTGATTGTGGGTGAATGTTAAAGGAGAGAAAATTAGAAGTTTCACTTTAGAATTACTAAAATATTTTATATATTTTGCCTGTAAAACATTCAGGTAAAAATGCCAACTGGGGGAGTGACATTTACATATCTGGAGCTTAGAGGCAAGTCAAGAATGGAGAGCTGGTATTTAAAATAAAGGGAAGGATCACTTCAAGAGAAAGAATAGAGGGAAAGATGGAGAACTAGGATTGGGGTCTAGGGAAAAATAAAATTTAGAAAAAAAAAAAAGACAATAGTGAAGGAAATAGAGACACAGAACTTAGCTATGTGTAAAATGAACTAGACACGTGCTTGGGCATGCAGCCATCACAGGATGGGCGAAGATCACTTAACCCTGCCTTTGTGGGGGGTGTGGTTGTGGTCAAAAATGCTGCTCAATGGTGGTGAAATGAATAGGTCAAATAAAGCTGATCTGAATCTTTCACCACAAATATCCAAGATAACTCCCATCTTTGGAAGCTTGGTGGAATATGGAAACTGGGAGACTCCTCCACCAAAAGATTAAAAATAACATTGAAAGTTTAGGTGGAGGAATAAGTGAAAATGTAATACTCTACAATACAACTAATTTGTGACATCACGAACACAAACCATTAAAATTAAAATTAAATGGGCAATTTATCCAACTAACCAGAAAATAATTATTTAGCATCATTACACACAGATATCTTCCTAGGTACTGGGCAATGAAAAGAAACAGATGTGGTCTTCCCCCCACCTTCCCCACAGAAGTTTATCTGGTTATTAACCTTTATTGGTTATTACTGTTTATGTAGTGTTTTAACTTTACTTGCAAAATGACTATGTTATTCTCTTGTAGCATTTTCCATGTCTACAGTTTCCACATACTCTTATTTTTTCCCATGTGATTTTAAATCCTCAACAACACATTCTTCTACCACAGAGTAATTGGGTCAAATTTTTCCATCTTGATTAGAAGATTATTTTGCTTTATTTGTCTATTAGTCAGTGTTCATTTTATTTGTTTGACTTGTTGATTAGTGGGTGTGTTCAGCAATCAGTCTTTTATATTCAGCTTGGAAAAATCAGTGACTTTGGAAAAGGAAACACTTCAGAGCAGATTGAGGCCCTCCAGAAGGGGGTTTAGCAAGACAGAGGGCAGCAGGGGGACATGCATAAAGGGAACAGATGCCCACTTAGTAGTGAAAAATTGTCCTAACAACTAGTTCTTCTCCTTGTCCTGCCTGACTTTACTCTTTTGTTAGATGGTAAATAGTTTTTCCCTGCAAAAAGAAAGACCCTTTGAAAGACTCCCCCAAGTCTCTTCCTTTGATGCTCTATAATCCTACTTTAGAGAGTCTGAGGTAGTGGCATAAGGAGGAGTGGGAGCAAGAGATGGCTCAAGTCCCAGTCAGCTTCTTGTATGTGGGAGAAAAACCTCCTGACAGAAGAAGGATCCAGCTCTCTCTGCTCCCTCTTGACTCAGCTTTTATGCCTAATTATTTTAGCCAAGGTTCAGAGGGTACCGACAAACTGGAATGTGTGCAAAAGGTCTGGAAACCATCCCGGTTTATCAATGTCCCTCTCGAGACCTACCATCTAGCACTGATTCTAATTTAATTCTTTAGAGGTACATTATTTAATTCCTTAGAGGTATAATAACATTTCTATATGAACTGGTATGAAATAGTTTTTACAAAATTATATAATTTGAAATTTAAATGTAACAATATTATTTTTCTACATATCTATCTATCCTTCTATCAGTTATCTATTTATCTATGCAAGTTGCCTTCAGAAGCTTAAAAAGCTACACTAGGACCTCTTATGACCTTATTCCCAACACAGGAGACACACCAACATGGTTACATGCTACAGAATTAAGCTAAGTTCCTACTTGTCTGACTTTTATTTGGGAGCTCTCTCTTCCCATTATATGGTTTAAGAGGCACTATGCCAAACTAGCTCCCCCACTCATGTCATGGCTTCTAGCTACTATTCTGAGCTTCCACTACAACCCTAAGTTGCCCATCTGGGTTCTGAATTCCCATTCAGGTGGAAGGCTAGGCCATAATGCTTCCAAGATCGCAGTCCCATAACATGAGGACTTCCAAGGACTTGTGGACCTAGTTTAACATAGAAAAAGATGAAGAGAGTTAGAAAAAGCGGGTTGTTTCTTGCATCTAATTTTTGGTTAACAATGACGCTGATAGAAGCAAGATGTTATCTTATGGATGCTGGAAAGTAGAAGAAATCTGACAGTGAACAGGAGTAAGGAGAGAGGATATGGCAGGAAGGTGAGTTTTCTATTTGCTTAAACATGGGTGGGAGAACTGCCTCGACCGAGGAGAAACAGTGAGTGCTAAAGGAGAGAGCAGGGTGTGGATTCAGTACCAATGTCTTTTCAAAAAGCATCCCAACGCTGAAGTCAGACAGTCTGCATTAACAGTCACGAAGTGTAGCATTCCTAGCTATTTTGTCCATGGCCTTGCTTCACAGGGGCATTTTCTTTATAATTGTTTTCCCCAAAAGTGGCTCAAAGAATTCTTTTGTGGGCATCACAGAAATGGCAACTGTTTGGAGATTTGCAATGGGTCCTGCAGGCTGTTGGTGATGACGACTACCCCTGTGTCTTGCTGCTTTGCTAGAAGACCAGCAGCTTCTTGTGATGCAAAGATGATTCTTTATTAAGGGAACACAGTGAAACTCTTTCTCTCAAAGACATGATCACAACCAAGAGGATTTCTGCGAATGAGCACTGCGACCTGTAGCCAGGGCTCCCAGGACAGGCAGCCCCCTCAGCCTGCGAGACAGCAGCCGCTACCATGACAAGAATGGCTTTGTCTGTGCTCACGGTGAGACAGATGAAACCACAACTGTAACAAGCACACAGGAGAAACACTCGCTTTTTCACAATATTTGAATTTCTGCTTGCTTTCTTCTTTTCTTTCTTCCCCAGATGCCTAGCAGCCGACGTGCATAATGGACTCACAAGCATCACTTGCCTGCTGACTAAATCCTACAACACACTGAAAAGCAGGCACACTCAGGTCTTTTGGCAGGCAGCCAGGCCGTTATACAGCTTGACAAACTGTGAACACTTGACAAGTGTAAAAGACCCCGACGTCATGTTTTGCTGGAGGAAAACTTGCATTTGTGGCCTGCCCTTTCTCAGCCCCTTCTTCTCTGAGAACTTTTAATCCAAACCCATCTTTCAAGAGTCAGCTCAAGTGCCACCGCCCTTGGGAAAATCACCCTGCCCCATCATTTCTGCTCCCCTGCTCACAGCGCGTCTGTGCTCCCCCATGTGCCCAGGATGAGTATTTTTAGACTGTCTCATATTAAGGTACTTATTTATTTACCCATTTGTTTTCCCCTGTTAGACTGAATAGCCTTAAGGAAAGAATCTCACATTTCTTATACAGTAGTTTCTCAATATCTGGGGTGGCAGGATTGGGTCCAGGGCTCCCTGGGAATACCAGAATCCTGGGTGCTCGAATCTTGTATATGAAGGTGTGATATTTGTATCTAACCTATGCATATGCCCTGTATACTTTACATCATTTCAAGATTGTGCATAATACCCAACACAATATAAAAACAATGTAAATGATTGCTAGCCTGTATTGTTTAGGAAACAATGTCAAGGAAAAACTACCTGTGTATGTTTACTACAGTCATAATAGGTCTAAGGACAGTAGACATAATCCGTCTGTGATTGATTGAATTAGCAACTTCAGAACCCACAAAGCACAACTGTGCTGTATACTCACCTCTAGTCTTTGACACATGGTAGAGACTCGATAATCAAGTGAATGAATCAATGAACGAGTGATAATAGCAACCCAGCATCCCTTCCTCCTTGGTTTTGTCAGCCTACTCAGGCTAACATATAGAACTTAGCAGATAGGCCTTTATATTTATGCAAATGCTTAACTTTGGTGCACATACTGTGGGCATTTCGATAAAGCTTCCCGCACCACTGCTAGCTTGTTAATACGGCGCTGATGCAGGGCCCACAAACGGTGTCATCACTGCCGACCTAGTTATATTTTACTTAATGCTGCCCAGGGCGCGGTCCTGTTCTCTGGTTCTTCAGACTCTGTTGAGCAGCCCCTTTTCCACAGACCAGATTTTCACATCCCACAGCAATTTCTAGGTACCAATTCTTCAGCCCCTCCGGCCCCTTATTGTTTCTGAAAAATGCCCTGCACCTTCCCATGGGTGAGTTTCTGTTTGTGTTGGTCTCCTTCTGCATGTTCTTCCCTTCCTGCACAGCCTAAGCAAACCCAATTCATCTTTGAGATCCAGGCAATCATCCAGCTTCCTCTCTTTTATTAGAATCAATCTCTCTTCTGTCACTTGTGTTTGCATCCCTATCCTTACCCCGCACTATGTTAGGTCTGTCTCCTGCTTTAGATTGCAAGATCCTTGGCAGCAGAAATGTCTTTATAGGGGTAGCAGGCCCACACATGGCCTAGAGCAACAGCAGAGCTCAGCAGAGGCTACTGGATGCCATATTGGGAAGGGGGAAGCCAGGCTTAACCAGAAACTTCCCTCATGCAGTCTCCCTGAGAATTGTGGGGTGTGGTTTCCCACAGCTGGCAAATGTCCCAGATACTGTCTCCGGGCTCTAGGCCAGCCTGGTGTCCCTGTGGTGGTACTGGGTATAAGTCTTTATCTGACCACTCATCCTACCTCCCCAGCACCCCAATCCTCTCAAGCATGTAATGGAAAATCTCAGACCAACAAAAAAATTGGCCTTCCATTGTACCCACTATTGATTTACCTTCCTAAGACAAAAAGGAAATTTTCTTTCTTTTTTGTTGTTCCAGTACCAGGTTTGATTTAGTTGTACTTATTAATTTTTCTCATTTTATTGAAGGAACATTGCATCATAAAATTGCATAAGTTCAAGTGGTGCATCACTATAAATTAGCATTTGCATTTAATTCATTAAGTTTACCACCAACTGTCCAAATCTATCCTTCATATAATTAACTTCTTGTGTCCAATTTGTCCACCTGCTCCCTTTCCTTCTGGTCACCACTAATATGATTCTATGATCTAAAAGTCTGGGATTTTTGTTTGTTTGTTTGCTTAATTAAGTTGCATTTTCACAGACACTTTCCTGAAACAACTTTTTAAATACTATTATCTAAAGAGGTATAAAGAAGGGATCATTGGAGTTTTCATCTTACACTTTTCTGCATTTTGCTTCCATTGTTAACTATTCTTTTCTTCCTGATTACATATTTGATTCTCATTTTCTTTTCTCTTTCTTCCTTTCCCTCCCAATATGAAATTTTTGCCAGGATAAATCTGGGTGCTTGTTTCCTCTAGATTTTTCTGCTTCTAGTTTTCTTCTTTTATTTAAAAAATTTTTTTTCCAGCATTTTGGGTATTTTTCCTTATTTGTTTATTCATAATCATTTCCTCTCTCTCTCTGTCTTCTTGTCATTTTTCATGTGCATCCTAGAATAGCTTCTCATGTTTCTCCTCCACATCACAGATTTCAAAGAATTCTACTTTTTCAGTTTTAGTCTCCTCTGTCTATTTAAATCCCTTATGGAGGCTTGTTGACATATCCATTATTGGCTAGTTCCATCTTTACCTCATTGTACCCTTATCAGATGTTGTCTTAAGTCTCTTTTCTCTATAAAAAATTATAGAGAACAGAAAGCAGGTGCTCTCAGAAATTTGTTTCCCATAAAAAGAAATCCTAACATGCATGTTTTACCTCTGTATTTAAAATGTACTTGTCATTTACCAGATTTGCTGCATTCTTTTTACCCAGCCTCCAAATTACTTATCATATTTTTGATTACAAGAAACTGAAAACCTGAAAAACAAGGGCTTAAAACTCTGTGGCAGTTGTTTCACTCATGAGAAGATTAAGCTGAATTTAGTGTTCCCAAAGGCTTCACACCTGATTCATCTGATCCTCCAACTGTCCTCCAACTTGTCACCATAAGTGCAAGGTGGCTGCTCCAACTTCGTTCATAAGATTCTTTAACAACCATGCTCAATCAAGAGCAGTTTATGGCCTGCTCTTATGCTGTTATGCCTCTTCCCTTTTATCAGAAAGGAAATTTTCCAGAAACACCACGGAAGAGGATTGGGTTTAAAACATACTATTGCCAAAAGACGACACGTTGGCATGTGGAGTATTTTAGGGTGAAAGGAGTTTGAGAAAACAGCAGAAGCAAAAAGGTCTCTCTGATCTTCCCTTGCCCTTCTCCTCTGAAGGTCATAAAACTCTGCTATAAGCAGTGGCCTCCTTAAACCTACAGCAAAGGAGTATACTAATCTCAGAAGACAACTGAAACCAAGAAGAATCCAGACCAACAGGTCTTGCTACATTTCCCCAATTTACCACACTTTTCTTATTCTCCTTGATCTATCCTATTTCTTCAGAGCTTCATCCTCATCAAACCTAATGCAAATACAATTAAGTCTAACTGCTTTTGTTGCTGTTGTGTTCTGGGTTTTTTGGTTTTTTTTTTTTTTTGTCTATTTCCTTATGAAGACTCCTGTGTCATGTAAAACTTAAAATGAATAAATATGAATGTTATTCTCTTGTGAAGCTGTGTTTGCCAGTTTAATTTTCAGACCATTCGGGGATCTTATGTGGGTTGAAGAAAATATTTCCTCTCTTACAGAAATTTACCCTAATGTCTCATTGATCACAAACAGGATTCCATAGTCAAAGCTGACTACAGGAGAGATTGAGAAGTGAGTGTCTGCATCTTTCAATTAACCAGGAGAAAGGCAGAAAACCAGAAGGAGATTCTGTGACTGACACACCCTATTCTAACAACCGGTTTCATTTGGAAACTCTTCTTCGGAAGAGACCAGGATGTACACAACTACTAGACAAATTTCTGCCGTCTGAAAGTTATTTGAAGTGCAATAGGACTGAGAAAAAAAAATTTTTTGCCCCTTCACCTATTCATCCTCTGTGATTATTTCCTGGCTTGTTTAAAGCAGTGTATAGTTCTTTACTTGTCAAAAACAGTACATGCAAAACCAACTGACTTCTAGAAGGCACCATTCCAGTGATTCATCTAGGCCTTGTTCCCTCTCCTCGCTTCTTTGGCAAGCAGCAGGCAGGGAGGGAGAGAAGGGAGAAGCATTCTATTTATTTAGTTGTTCATTTTAGTTGTTGTCCCCCAACCCTACACACAAACCCAAGTTCTTGGATGATAAATGGACTGGCCCCAGGCTTAATCCTTGAGCCACTGGGGCACACTGGTCTTGCCCCTTCTTAACACTGATTCCACGTTTCACAATGCAACGAGACACTGTCTTACCTTCTTACCTATTGAGCACAGAATTGTTGAAATCTAGGAATTATGTCCCCGAAGAAATATTAGTAGAGAAGAAACAATGATCAGATGGGATGGGAAGAATTAAACTGTCAAGCAAAATCTTCTGACCTTCTGAAAAAATGACTTCAGGCCTCTATGGAAATGTCTTCCCCTTCTCTGAGGAATATTCTCTCAAATAGGGATGTACAGTCACTGTCAGTGGAAACCTGACATTTTTAGTGTCCTATTTTACACTCTAGGCTCACGTTCACATTTCATTTAGGGTTAAGTCCTGACTCATTGAATAATAAAACTGGCTTTAATTCTGGTGCAATTTTGCATCTCTTTCCATGTTTCCAAGAGAGTTTTTAGTAGTTAAGAGAAGTGAATCTGAGATGCCAACCAGTAGCTATTTTACCTGAAGAACTGTGACATCTCTAAAATGCAGATTCTCAATGTGTGTGAGCTGTGGTGACATTTAGAAATTGTGTGTGGACATTGTGTGTGTGTGGACATTTAGAAACTGAAAAATCTTTAAAAAACCTCTTCATCTCCTGAATGGTTATTGATTTGAAAAAACAGTAAGTAACATACACACTTGATCTTCAAGATTTTCAAACATGTAGATGTGATGGCAAAAAATTAATTCAAAGTGCTAGTGAATGTATAATAGTTTTCTTTCATGCTAGATTTTCTAATCAATAAATACGAAACTGAGGCTACTATGTGAGAATATGAATTGTCTACTTATAAAGGAGTCAGTGTATACAAAAATGGTTGGTAATCACCCTCAGTTATTTATAAATTCTTTTTTAAATTCAGCCTCCAAAATTCTGTAATTAGGGAATAGAAATAGGAAGAAATAAGTATATTCTAAAACATTAATGCAAAGTTTTTAATGTAAAATATGACTACCTGAGTGTTAAATGTGAAACCCATAGGGCGCATTGATAATATACAAGTGGATAATAGGAGAGAGGAAGGAAGGGCCAAGGAAGAATTCTGGTGTGTGCGTGTGTGAGAGAGAGAGACAGAGAGACAGAGGGAGAGAGAGAGACAGAGATAGAGAGACAGAGGGAATGAGAGAGAGAGAGAGAGAGAGAGAGAGAGAGAGAGAGAGAGAGAGAGAGAGAGAGAGAGAGAGAGAGAGAGAGAGAGAGAGAGAGAGAGAGAGAAAGAGAGAGAGAGAGAGAGAGACAGAGAGAGAGAGAGAGAGAGAGAGAGAATGGTTAAAGGAGAAATGAAAGAAAAGGTCAGGACAAGTTGTCAAATTGTGAGGGACGGAGAGGGAGCACAAGGGAGCATAGGATAAAAGGTCAGTGGATTTCATACAAGTTTTTTTTTTTTTTTACAAGAAATTCCCTATGGTAGATTTAATGAAAGAAATGTAAGAATGGTTCCACCTAATATTTAATTGCATTGTAATCCTCTTCAAATCATCAGCAAAATTCTACAAAGAGTTTGTGTGACTGGAACTTGAGTACATGAAGGTAAAAATCGCTGTTATTGTGTGTACATTGAAGCAGGGACACGTGGGAAAACTCGGATGCAGGAAGTGAAGGGCAAGAATCCAGTGGAAACAGGAAGCTGATGCAAAAAGAACCACAGGACTCCTGAAGTCTACAGTGTGTTTGAAGATGAGTGGAGGGGTGGGGAGAAAGGAGGCGTGTGGATTTAACTTTGTAAATGCTGGAACTATTTTTATTTAAATACTGAAATATTAGTGATCTCATAAATCTTGAGGATTTGGAAACATGCTGGTAAGATTTCCCAAGTCTCCCTTCTTCTGTTGCCAACTTTAATCACTTTGGGGAACAAAGTTTTCATGATGCTGGTCCCTGCTGACATCTTCAGATTTCCTTTGTCATCCTCTCCCCAACCCCACCTGAACTCTGTATTTTCACCATACAAAAACAATTGAAGTTCCCTGGATTCCACAGAAGTTCCATTCTGTTTTTTCCAACTTGTATACAAGTTATTTTCTCTACTTAGCCATATTATCTTTCAGGATCCTTCAAAAACAGGTTGAGCTTCTCCCATGCACTACCATAGTATTAGATATTTAACTACCTCCACCACTGTAGATTTCTCGATCTTGTATCTCTCTCTAATAATTGTCAATAAGCATCTGCATTGCATAAATACCTCCTGTTCAACATTGGACCCAAGATCGGGCACCATGTCTGGTTCCTAGTAGATGCTCAAAGCTTGCTATATGGTTGTCCTGTAATTATTTAGATTCTGATCTTTCTGATGAGTTGGTAAAATCTATAGACAGAGATATGAAGCATCCAGCACTGTGCCTCTCATACAAGAAGTGCTTAATAAGGATTGTTGAATTAAAATGCTCTTTAGTTTAGACCAACAGACCTTTAGTCACCCATTTAACAATTAAGCATGCATTCTGTGCCAACAGTGTCCTGGGCACAGATGGTAGACAGGCTCATCTGCATGGACAGTTCAACCAGCTGGGCAGACACTGTGAGCACTGTGCTGAGATGTTTCCTAGGCTACATTTGGAATTGATGGCACAAGATAGTGGTCCATGTGCCACGTTCATGTGTTCTCTGAAGGAAACACAGAGAAAAAGGAATACTTTCTGCCTTTTAAGAACTACATAGTACATTTCAAGAATTTGTAGTCAGTTCAGAGTTTTGAGAGATGCAAGGACACACATTTTATCTAAGAATTTATGATTGTACAGAAAAAAAGCCCTCATGTGGAAGATTAGGGAACTGGTTAAAATAGACAGTCATAAAGTTCTGGAGTAAGTGCCATGGTACCCAGACTCACAGATCAGATCACAGAACAGAGCTGCAAGTGGAGACATCAGAGTTGGGTGGTATTATTGTGGTCTAGTGGGTAAAATCCCCACACTGGATTTAGGACTTATAGTTCAAATCTCTGCGCTGCCATCTATTATCTGTGCAAGTCGGGGCATGTCGCTTTGCTTCTCTCCAGGAAGTAGTTGGTGTAATGGTGAAGGTGCAGTCCAGAATCAGAGCTCCTGATACAGCATCAGTTAGACTTCAACATGTCTCCTAGCCTTCTGTTCCTCTGTGTTCTCATTCTTAAGATAGATAATCATATTTCTTATTTCATAAAGTTGTGAGAATAAAGGAGGTAGAAGAGGGCCAGATTCATGGTGATAAGCACTTGGTAAATGTTAGCTGCTGCTCTTTTGGCCCTAATTTTCCTGTCTGTGAACTGGGGGTTGTAACACCTCATTGGGTTGCTATAAAGATAAGAAAGGATAATAGTGTGATGATTAATATACAGAAACCTCATTTAAATGAAGCTGGGAGGCTATAGGAGAATTCTCACGCAAACACAGTCAGCCCAGACGACGGACTCCAACAAGTAGAGACCAGCCTTGCTTTGCCAAGGGTCGCTGCTTTGCGGCCTGAGTGGGAGGAAGGAGGATCCTTCCTGGCCGGCAACAGCTCCGCCAATGAGAGCTGCCTTCACCCAACAAACCAAAAGTCACTGTATTCAAAACTCCAGTTTCCACCAATGGACTCTTCCTTTACAATAGCTCCTGAAAAATCTGTGTAAGAACATTCTTGCCCATGTTTTACCACAGTCAGCCTCATGGAAAATTGCTTTTTGTTGCTTCTGAATAAACCCATTTTGCTGGTGAAATAACAGACTGCTTCTTTGTTTGAAGTCAACAATGGTAATGAATACCCGACAATAATCATTCAACAAAGGTTTGTGACGTCTGATGAGGAAAAACCTCCATGACACTAAAGGGAAGCTTTCAGTCTCTTACCACAGCAAAGAAGTCAAATGATACTGGTTTCCAGGGTATGATGCCTTTTTTTTTTTAAATCAATTCTTGAATTGCTTTGTTTTTAGAAGTACCTATATATTTGGACATTCATAATGAAAAATTATTACTGTGACTTTACCTTGGGTTTTCTACAGTTTAATTTCTGAAATGAAACATTTCATTAGTTTGATATTGCCACATCCTTGTACAGATTGAATCTAATTACAGTTCTCGCCCACTCCATCCCCCTTTTTTTAAAGGAAAGGGACAGGCAGGAATGAAGGCAAGTAGGCAGGCAGGCAGAGAGAGGAGGAAAAAGGTCTTTGTTTTATTTAGTTGTTCATCTTAGTTGTTCTCTCAGCCCCAGGAAACAAACCTGGATCCTTGAGATACGTGTGGACCACAGTGAGCCAGAGGTGGCAGACCAAACTGCTACTCTACTGGGATGACTGTATTTTCCCCTTCTATTAAAACCTTGCACATCTCAGACTGAGGTGTCCTTTCCAAAAGATTTCTAGACTGGCATTGCATATAGCTCCCAATTCCCACTTCCACTAAGTGTTCAAAGGGGGCATCCAAAACAATTTGGATAAAATAATTTGAATGTAACTAATAGTCCTTGGGTCTAATGGTGCCAGGCAGGTCTGAGCCATGTGTGCTTCTGAGAAACAATTTCTTCCAAGGTAAGCATAACTCATTACTTTAATAAATAAGTCTTGATTTACTTAAGAAAAAAATACTCCTGTAAGTCAAATGAAGACCCACCTTTTTCTCCCTGACACTTGGCAGAACAGTATAAAGTGAGCCATTGTTCAAAAAGAAAAGAATGTCATAAAGCATCTTAATTTTATTATTACTGCTACCTAAATTGTATAGAAAAATCACAGAGGCATGGCCATTTAGCAAATGCATAGCAAATGCTGTGACATAGGTAGGACATAGGTTGGCAAGCAACCAAAACAGAAGACAACAAACAGAAAGAGCCCATATGAGTTGATGATTTATGACAAAGGTGATATATTTGCCTCAGTGTTTCAGCTGGGAAATATTTTGGTGGGGGATTTAAGGTTCTGTGTCTTTAATTAAAATTGGGTACTTAGGTTGGGGACATGGCCTGAGAAATTACCCTTATTTGGTATTTGGTCAAATGGTCTCTTGGAAAGGAGTATATTCCAAATTTTTCCCTTTCTCACCACCATAACTTGGTATTCTTTTACGTGATTTTCATCACCCGACTTTATTCACAAGTCCATCCTCTTTGGGAAGACTAATCATGAGGAAGAAAAATGGAACTAGGCAGTCCAGACTGTTCAATCTGAGAATCTTAGAAAATCACTTCTTGCTCTTACCATGTGAATAAACAGCTGCCTCAGTTGGTAGATATCACATGAATTAGGTGCTAATGGAGGGCCATTTGGAACTCATGGAACTCTTTTTAACCTTGAGGCAAGATAGTACTTAATGTCTTCCTAGTGGAAAAATGCCTCCTTTTTTTAAAGGAAAGGTGCAGACAGGAGTGAAGGTGAGTAGGCAAGCAGGCAGGCAGAGAGAGGGAGAAAGAAGCATTTCATTTATTTATTTTATTTAGCTGTTCATTTTTGTGGTTTCCCCTGGCCCTGGTCTTAAACCACACCCGATGGACCAAACTGCTAGACCAACAAGGCATGCCATAACTATTCTTGAATGAAAAATAAATCCATTCATCTAAGACAATTAAAAATTGCATTTTTAAACTGTCTGATTTACCTAAGATATACAGATATATATATATAAGTTTGAGCTTTCTCATTTGGCTCCAGAGTGGATTTTTGAGTTCTTCTAGCTAGTGTACGATGTTGATCATTAAAAAGCAATCCCTTGGCACACCCTTGTGGCTCAGGCTGTTGAGACAATGGCATATGGACAATGTAAAGCCCAAGGACCTGGGTTTGAGATCTGGGACCAGGGTGAAAAACATAAAATGAAAATTCCTTTCTTAAATGCCTTTTCTTTCTCTCCCTTCCTTCTTCTCTTAGAAACAATAACAAAAACAAACAAATAAAAAAACAACCCGTTGAGAATTCACAAGGAATATAACTCAGGGGCTCATCTTAGGGCCTTATCAGCCACCACCAGGGCTGTTCCTGGGAACTCAGCTGACTCAGCTCCTCCAGGCAAACTTACCAGAGAGAAAGGTGAGGTTTAAGATATTTAACAACTAGGACGGAAGCACCCATCTATCAGAATAGATTTTGGCTGTAAAACTAGTTCAGGCACACTGGTGTCCGCTGGTTAATTTCAGTCTCTCCAGCTGAGCTCTGCTTGACAGCTACTAGACCTGGCTTCAGCCAAGTCAGTCTCTGCCAAGGTCTGCCAAGGCAGGCTCCCACCATGTGTGTCTGCTGCCACTGCTGTGGTAGCCAGGAAGAGGTCTGTGCAAGGGGAAACCTCTCTGCCATCTCTCAGTGACATGATCTTAAAGAGAAACAAAGACCTGCTGGGAGAGCCAAACACTGCCCAGAGTCTGTGCTGGAAAACACCTTGCCATGCTGTAGAGCCTTTCCTCTCCAAGGCCTTGGATAAATCATGAGTCTATGTGTCATTGTCACAAAAACCTCAACTTTAGACTTAAAAATAGGTTTGCAATTTCTTTTGCTGACATTGCTATATGCATTTTGGGGTGTTGAAATGGCACCCTAACTTGTACTTCACACCCCCCCACCAGCAGTGTCCAGTGCCCTTTCCCCACACCTGTTCCCTCCTTTCCCTCTCCCCAAGTTTAGATTTTTGATACGACTTCGCAGTGAAGTATAATGTGCAGTCATGGAAATAAGCTGACTTAAGTGAAAGCAGAGATGGTTATCTCTACATTTGCTTTAATTTCCAGACAAAATAGTCTATAGCTGCTCATACATTCACATGCACAAATCCTTTACTTCCTTGGGAATATCAAACTACACACAATAATTTTGGTTGCTGCTGTCAGTCATTACTTTGTTAAACATACATGTTTGTAATCAATATGTTTTGTCACAGGAATTTGCCACTTCACTTTTTAAAATATGGGAAGCCTGGAAATATGAAAATGGCGCAGGCCTGGCTCTTCTCAAGTGACTGAGCTGTTAGAATCACTCCTCCCACACCTGCTCAAACTAATAGAACTGACTTTCTCTTCCCTAGGGTTCAGTGCGTTCCCACAGTCTCCTCAGTTTCTCCTAAAGCAGAATACCTCAAGCCTCCAGACTGCTGGTCTGTCCTTTCTCTACCTCTCTCCTTTCCACTGGAGCAGCACCATGCTGTGACCACCTACTCACTTTCCATTTCTCAGAGGAATTAGTTCATAACTAGAAACACATTTGATAACAGCTGTTCTGGGGACAACAGCATCTAATTAGTGAAAGTGTTCCTTTCTTAAACCTCAGACTGAGGCATCTGGATTTAGAGGGTATGAGTGGGAAGGACCACCTTTTCCTCTAGGTCGGCGAGTCCAGTTCTAGTGATCTTGGGCTTTAGTGTATTCAGCAGTGGAGTCTGTGGGGTTGAAAACTTAAACTCCACACAGTTAATATCGTTCTTGGTTTTTGACCTCTGGGTAGATCCAAGAGAAAAAAGAATGTTGGTGGGATTTCGGGGGGCTTAAGGAAGCCCTCATTTAGTCAATTTTTTGAATCTTGAAATTCAAAGAACTTGGAGACATAGCACCTGACGATGGAGGAGCAGGAGGCAGGCTTCCTAGGCCAAAGGCTAACAATGTCAGTGAACTTGGGCCAACCTCCCTCTTCTGCCCTCTTGTTCCCCTGGTGTAAGTGCTCTCATCATTTATATCCCTTGACCTATATCTATCTTAAGCTCTAGATATCAGGATTTCGAACTGAGCGTGACCATGCTCTAGAAGTCAATTCTAACATGTCACGAACACTGAAAATTTTACTAAAAATACACCCATTTTGAGTTACAGTTTCTTGAAAATTAATTTTAATTCATTAGCTTCTGGTCATTAGGAAAAGGCATTCTTTTTAGTTCGTGAGGGCTTTGCTGAGGAAGACCTGCCAATGGCTTCCGTTGTGAACAACTAACCTAAATTAGGGGGTGCAATCATAGAGCTTATGGATTTTGTGGTATTTCAATATAGTAAAGGATCTAATAATCTTGTCCTGTGTTATATAACCTCTTTGTACTTAACAACAACCAGTGTGAACAACTGAATGAAAATAAAGTACTTCTTTGTCCTCTCTCTTCCTGCCTTCCTGCCTACTCGCCTTCATTCCTGCCTGTACCTTTCCTTTAAATTTTTTTTTTTTAATGTTTTCCATATAGGAATATAGAAATACTTGCTACAGTCAAATGCAAGAATAGTAGGAACATTTTTGTACATATTTTAAATGCTTTGGATTTCCTGGATGAAACTATGAAGTCTAAAATATAAAGATGTTAAAAGAATTATTTTCATTTCATTGAATCTCAACATCTTCGTAAAACAGACTAAATTGCAATTCCAACAGAAGAAGCTAAGTAACTAGTCAAAATAATGCAATGAGTCTGCACTATGTATTCATCATATACATACATAGGTATAAATGTTTTTGGTACTTAAAGATATTCAAGTCAATTTAGGAAAATTTATGAAAATAAAAATAAAAATCATACTAACCTAAATTTATACTATATGTAGTACAAAGTAAAGTATTATTTTAAGATTTTTAAGAAAATATTTAGGCTTCCTTTTATACATAATAAAAGTTCAATTAAAATTGAATTTAAAAGATAATTTACAGTTTATTCATTATCCTCTCTTTACGACAGCATTACCTGATGCACTTTAAATTGATTTTGTGTGTGCATTCCATCTCTATAAGCATATATTCATGTGACCCTCCTTTGGAATAATTATAAATTTGTGCAATTTAACCTATTGAGAGTGCACCGTACTGTCAAAAACTTGTCAAAGTTGAACAGTTTGTTTTTAATTTTATTGAGAAGACCCCTTCTGGAGAAAGTTTCTTTCTACCTTCTTTGTTATAATATGACTGACTCCATTCAGTGAGTTCTTTGGTTGACATTACCACCCAGCTCAATCTTCCAGGAATTGGAAAAGAAGAACTTTGCAATTCTTCTTGGCCCTTACTGCCCAATCAAGCTTCCCTTGCCTGCTCTCAGACTTAGGAGTCAGCGCGCACACTTAGAGAAAGGGGCAGCTTTGCTTAAGAGAGGGTGAAGCCACACCAAAAGCTGACCCAGATTTTCACTGTTGACTAGAAGTGGGGAAGCAGGAGACTGAGCAGGAGGGGACGATAGGAAAAGTGAAAGAATGGGGAAGGGAAAAAAAGTCAACTTCTTCACTCCCAAAGAGATGCCACTCCATGCTCCCTGAGCTGGAGTGTGGGTTCAATCTCTGCATCAGACAAACCCATAATGTAAACAGAAGCACAGAGATCCCTTCCAAGGTGAAAAGATAAATGCCTTTGTATCATTTTGTATTTTGGATTATTTATGAAATTCCAGTATCTGTCCTGAGAAATATTATGAGGTTCGGGGAGCAGAGTTGAGAGCAATAGGAAGGAGAAAATTTGCGGTGCTCAATCAGTTCATTCTACCATCCTTCTCTACCTTGGAGAACAAGCAGAATAATTAGGAAGAGGCAGTCAAAAGTGTGCGATGTGTTTGTGGGATTGTAAACGGTGAAGTGAAGAAAAGCATTGGGTTTAGCAACGATAACTGAAATGAATGAAAACTTTTCCCAGCTTCACCTCTGGAAGGAAAAAGTACTAAATCTCTGTTGGAAAGACTAGTTTTAAAGAAAGCAGGGACAAACCAAGCAGCTGTTTCAGGCTGTGGGTAATGCGCCAACTCATTACAAACAGATGCTGAGAATTTACAAAGAAAGTGGTGTTCATTGATTACATAACTAATGATCTTATACAACCTACTCCAAATACAGATTTTGAAAGGGTGGTTCTAATCTCCATTTGTTACAGGTTGGCCATTTGTGACAATAAATGAAAACGTGTGTATATTTACCCAGGTGACTATCTTGCACCCTTCCCCAAGTGAAAAAGATTTATACATTCTATTATGTCTACGCCGCCGATGTGGCATTTCAATCTTCGCATTAACATTGCAGCTCCCTGTCACTGCTCCCAGGATTTTGTCTCCTCTACATGCACCTCACCCCTGGATTTTGTCTCCCTCACAAGCACGTGTGTGCATATGCGTGCACACACGCACTCACGCACGCACGCACACGCACGACACAGCCTTTTTCTAGCTGCTCACCGAAGCCCACCTGCCTCACTTTACCTCTGGCCCAGGGAGGATGCCGGCGCCCGGCTCTGCTGCCTCCATCGGTCTCCTCTGCTCTCTCTCTTGGGCTCAGCAGCCCGGGGCCCTCTGCGTTTTCAACAGGTACCATCGTCTCGCAGAAGTTACAGCCCTTCTCGCGGCGCCGAACCACCCTGATTTCGCCAACTGACAGGAGCGGTCGCCTTCTCCATGGTCGGCCGCGTGCTTAAAGAAGGATGCGGGGGCTGGGGGGTGAAGCAACTTCGGGCAAAGCCAATGTGATTTGTAACCAACTTTGTTTCTATTTCCGAAGGCTTTGCCCTTTTCGGTGACACAGGCTGTTGCTATTCCAAGCAGCCTATCACAGGCAGTGGGAGGGCCACGACTCCAAGGATTGTTGGCTTTTCGCCGCGGAGTTGGAAGCCACGGGTTAAGCGCTTGGACCCGGCGCGCACTTCCAGTGTTTGGTCTCCTGACTGGGAATAGCTCTTGGGTTCTTGCACCTTTGAAAAGAGAGAGGAAAGAAATGTGCAGATTGAAAACGCAAGCTGCGAGTGAGGGCCCAGAATACTCACAGACGGTCTCAGTTAACCTTGCAGAGAGAGGAACAATTTATGCAAAGACATACCAAAGGAAAAGTGTGTCGCTTTTTCAGCAAGATTGTTATTCCAAGAATCAGGACACCTACTAGCTTAAACAAAGCTGTGTCATGGTTTCCACCTGATTTTGCTCAGGTGGATGCTGTGTGAATTCTTTCTCTCCCAAGTCTGTTAGATAATTTAAGACCTGAGACCAAGCATGCATAGTTCAGAATGCAGAGATTCTTGGGACTTTTGCATCTCACAGTGATAACGTAGCAATCCTATTTATTTATGCAGAGTGCTCTAAGACCAGAACCGATGCTGAATTTTCTGTCAGGTTGCATGGTGCCTGATTATAGAAGGAGGGAATTTCCAGTTCAGAGAGGCCAGACTAAATGACCCTTTGTGTGAGCTAGCTGGTCATATAATTAGAAACAAATTCAGGGCATGGGAAGGCGGGTTCTTTTCTGACTGGTGAATATAGTTAGGTAAAGGCTCCTACAGAGTTAGGATAGTTTACCTTCACTTCTATATTTAGTAAATCATATATACTGAAAAGTCTTATAGGGAAAACTGGAATCACTTTAGAAAAATCATTAGGAGCAGCAACTAAAATTTATGGAGCACTTATTATATTTCAAAATTATACTAAGAGCATTAACTTGAGTGGTTCTTTTGAAAACAAATGAAAAAAAAAAAAAAAAAAAAACAAACTTGGGAGGCTGGTATCCAAATTATAGAAGAGGAAATGTTGGAATCTCAAACCAAGGCTACGAAGTCAGGAAATTTAATGCTGTAACTCTCGTATCTTAGCTTCTCAGCATTGTCTTGCTTTCCTTTATGTTTAGCCCTTGTTGACCTTAAGATGATGAAACATGACTTTTCGCTCTAGTCATTCCTCTGGACAAAGAATGTACTTATATAGGCAGAAGCTGAACTTACTTTTGGCAATAAAGCAGTAACTTATCATTTGTATGTTTGATAAAGTGTAAACACCTGTGCACCTCAGTTTCCTCAGTTGTCATGGGAACTTGTGTCTCTGGAAAGATTTTTTTCCAGAGCATGGACCAGACAGTGTGTGAGAAGGAAGGAGAATTAAAACACTTTTGCTTCACGCAAAAGTGGTTTTATCCAGAAAGAAGGGAAGAGACACTCCCAAAGAAAGAGTGGGCCTGAGACCTCTGTTTTCAAGGGATCTAGCAGCTCACTATCCATTATCACCTGTCATTGAATGTTCTGAGATAGGTCATGTTTTCTTACTGGCTCATCAATGATCTCTTCTTGAATTGATTGGAAGGCTTCATATTGACACTTTTATGATTGATTTCCTTTGTTCTCTTCAGTAGTGCTGTGCCTTAGCACATAGACTTGGAGTTGGTATTTCGGCTATACTTGAAACTTAGTGGTACTGACTTCCTGGATTTTGATATGTTAAACTCTGTTGGCTGGGTTAAATCAGTTGCATTGATCCATTATTTTCTGACTCTGGATTTGCCTTTTCCTGCATTCTGCTCTTATATGACTAGCTGCTACCTGTCATATTTCCTTTATTCATCACTAGATACTTCTATATTTTTCTTATCCTGTAGGCAATCAGGTAGCAAATAGAACACATCTGAAAAAAATCAATTAGTATTTATTATGCACCTGTTTGCTAAAAATGCTAGTCCAGGCCTCTCCTGTTAAGAAGTAAGCAGCTCAGAATCCTACAGATCAGTTTGGCCCAGCTAAAGAATGTTTAGTGAAACAAGGCTTTCATTTTTATTTGTTCCCAGGGTGCCTGGTGACCGTAGCAGCAGTAGTTTTTATCTGTGAGACACACATAATTTTCACCAGTTTTTCATATTTTCTTGGCTTCTATCTTCTTTCTGCTCTGAACTAATGACCTCACTTGCACGCCATGTTCTTGCAGTGGGTCAGCTGTACAACCGCTTTGGTTAGTGATCCCAGGCCCAGTGTGCCCAGCGGGTTCTTGTTACTATAGAACCGTTGGGGTATTTGCTGTAGCCTTTTTCTAAGCAAAAGATAAGCAAAAATAAGCAAATAAAATTCCAGAATCCCTTACCGTGGCTAAAAGACATTTAGCAGTTCTCATTTTGCTTTCTGTAGCTGAACCATACAACCAACGAGAAATTAAAAGAAATACGCAAACATGGCAATTGACCTTATTGCCTCCTGCTGTACCTAACTCTGTTCCGTGTTCCATTGCTGACCTGGCGTGGACAACCGGCTATTCCGATCTCTTTTCCCCTAACTCATAGGAAGAGGTTACGGGGCAAATTCTCTTTCCCCAAGCTAGCGGGGAATATTCTTCTGCCTACGTTTCTACAAGAACCTTGTACTTACCTTCACAGTATTTTGAATATCTATGCTGTAATTATTATGGTTAAGCACAGAGATTTATTCAATAGGCCTTTCCTGCTAGATGATAAACTCCATGAGAGTGTGGACAATGTTCATTACGGCATTCTTAGTGCTTGGCACAGAATAACATTCAGTAGATATTTGCTAGCTTACAGGCTGATCCAATCAACGTTAGCATTGCTAGAATGTAAGCTCCCTGTGTCCGTCTCATGCACTTGCCCATCTCTATGTCCCCAGCTCCTAGTACAAAAGCAGATATGCAGTGGCCCCTCAACACAAATTTGTCAAATAAATGAGCACTCACAAATGGAGACTTCGGTGAGCTGAATGATTATTTAGTTTTTAAATGATCAACCCCACTTAACTATTACCGATCATACTTTGTCCTTTCTCTCTCCTTTCTGTTACTGCCTTTCAAACAAGTATCACCATAGCTTGTCCCTATTTCAGAGATGCTGCACCACTACTATCATTAAGAGCTATTCCTCCACTCAAGGAATATGTAATTAGCAGACAGCAGACAGTCTTCCCAAAAACCTCACACTTTTGTTACTTACCGTTGGGAGTCCCCTGCTCGTCGGCAATGTTACTAAATCCAAAATACCTGTCATGGCTTCTACCTGCCTGGACAGCAGACAGCATCACAAGCAATGCAAACATCTGCAGCCAGTCTTTGAATGAGAGCACTTGATTCCACATTGCTTTCTTATATGGTGAATGAGATGTCAAGAATCCTGGCACATGTTGTACAAGGAACATGCTTGATGACCCGGGGCTGTTCGTTATACGTCATGTCACTTAAACTTGCAGTTTCCAAGAAACTCCCCGTGATGGTGTGAGGACTCACTGAACTGCATACCAGATCTTTTTTTGGTGGCAATTTTTCTTAAACTTCACAACAACTTTGAGACAGTCATTTTCCTTTGAGACAAATCTTGCATACAATGAAGGATATTAATTCTAAAATTTTCATTTTTGAATTAAAAAAAAACGTACATTTAGGTGTAATCCAAATGTTAACTATGTTTCGGAATGTGACTATTATCCCAGAAACTCTTTTATGCCTCTTCTGAGAAATTCTCACCTCAACCTTTAGGAGCAATCAGTCACAGGCTACCTTTACCTTTTCTAGCTCCTTATATCACAGAATCAAGAACAAGTGACTCTTGTGTGAGGTTTCTTTCATAGAGCATAACTTTGAGGGTCACCCATGTGTTATGTGTATTAATAATTCAATATGTTTATTGAGAATAATGTTCCATGGATGAATATAGCAGTTTGTTTACCCGTTTTCTTATCGATAGACATCTGCACTGCTTCCAGTTTAGGCTGTTATAAAGAAAGCTACTATGAGCATTCCTGAACAAGTCTTTTTTTGGAACATAGCATTTCAAAGCACAGCAGTCTAAGTCCATTTGATTCCAAAACCCACATGCTTTCCACTACACCCTATTGCTTCTCTGTGGCGCATTTTATTGTGTTAGGTTTACATGGAATGTATCTCTGAAGGTTTTCTCCTAAAATGATTCATTTCAGTGTAGACATCACTGCGGGAAAATGATCTGTAGACAAAAAAAAAAAAAAAATGAATATAGATTCAGCTTTCTATTTGCCATATTCCAATAAAATAGTCATCCTAGTATGATTTATTATGAAGGATATTTATTAGTCTACCTGTTTATATAATCTTGGATTCAAAGGTGGGTTAGCCAGTCAGTACCTCCTACCTGGTCCCTTTTCAGACATTCTTGTCCCAGTTCTCATTGTGGTTGCCCATTTCACCCCCAGAACAACTAACTAAACCAGGAATAAACTTCTGTTGTTAGGGATCTGACAGGTTAGACCAAGCTCTTCTCTTTCAGATGTACTCTTCTTGAGTTAGGAACTGGTTGTACCAGTCACACTTCAGTGCAGGAATTCTAAACAGAAAGGAGTTTAATACAAGTGATTGGGTGCTTATAAAATGATTAGATGCCCTGGAAGTTTGGATTCCAAGCCTTCAGAAATTACTCCTGGAAGAATGCGGAGCTGACTTATCAGCTGAGCCCCATAGCTAATGCCACATCCTAGCGCACTGAACTCAAGGTACTTTGTGGAAAAACCATGGGAGATTTAAAGCGGAAACAGTGTTTCAAACTGAAATCTAAGAGAATTCAAATGGCTGTAGTACAAGGATTCATCAAGAGGGCAGTAAAGAGAACCAATGTAGAGTCTCACCAATCCCTGAGCCAAAAGTCACAGATGCAAAAATTCAACCAAAAAGAGGCCACCAATAGTGCATTCTTTTCAGGAAGCACTACTAAAATATGTCATTTAATGTGTAGTGTATCACAGAAGAGAAGAGCCAGCATAGCCTCTGAGATTAAATCATTTGGAAATTTTCAAAAAAAAGCCTGAATCCAGGGATCAGACAATAATCACCACCATGTTTTTCTACATTCTCCAAACTGTGAATGTTGGGCTGCTGCCTTGGGAAAATCTCACATCGGCCTGATCCCATAGCCTAGCAAAAACTTCCCAGTGAAGAAATAGCCTCTTCATCACAGTTACCGTCCTACAGCTACCTCTAACTAAGTTCTAGAGGCCAACTGCAAGGAGCACAGGGAAATGTAGTTTTCAAATCTCCTCGATGAAGAGAGTGGGGTGGATGGTGAGATCACTCCCCTGCAGCTGCCACAGAGACGAACAAGCATAAAGGCAGGCCAAGGTTTTCTCAAGCTGGAGTTATGAAAGAGGGAGCAAGATGATCTGCAAAATAACAAACAGCTGAGCACAAAGACAGCAGGAGAAGGGAAAATCAAACAGTGACGCAGAGTAGAACTTTATGATCCCATGAGAGTGGACTTGGTTTTCGGTCTTCCAAGAGGCCTGGCTGTGTTTTGTATTTACCCTTCAATACTTGAGAGATTAGATGGTATTATCTTGGCATCTCTTTCTTCTCCTTACTCCGCCTGTGCCAGATGCCTCAACCTTCTCCCAGACTGTACTACAACCTTCTCCCAGACTGTACAACCTTCCCCTCCTTTCTGTCCCATGGCCCAGAGTGCCAGTCCTGGCATAGGGTTAAGCACAGAACACTGTAATGATGGAATAATCTGTTTTCTCTACTTGGCAGCAAATACTATCAGGGCAAGTTGTGACAACCTTCTTCACTGTCACTCCTCCAGAGTCTAGCACGTGTCTGAATCACCAAATATTTGCTGAGAGAAATAGAAAAGAATGAAGAAGAGCTTGTAAGCACTAAAACCTCAAATTGATCTTAAGTTTTTTCATTACAGCATGATTTTAAAAGTAGTTTCTAGAATAAGTCTTGGTTTTTCTTCTGTCTGCACCATTCACTAGATGGAAAATCTCTTTAGGTCTCATTCCCTTATCTCTAAAATGAGATAATAATAACACCTATCACACAGCCTTCCTATGAGGAATAAATGAATTAACACACAAAAGTATTTAGAATAGTATCTGACCATGGTGAGCCTCAGTAATTGAGAGCTGCTGGTGTTCCATGCAAAGGAGTCCATCTAAGTAAAAAGGAATAATGGGACAAAATATGTTCACGAATGAGAAATGGCACTTTTTAGGGGTCATTTTAATGTTCCTGAAAATCAGGTATGGTTTATAGTCAAAGGTGGCTTGGTAAAATAAATCTTATTTTTCTTTTCAAGAAAATCTCGAGAAATTGGGACGTGTCTTAGAATCAAATAAATATGGTAATATAAATTCCAATGTTGGGGTTTTTTTGTGCATTATCCACATGACTTTGGGATACTCATGATCCCTCTAGGCTGTTTCCACATCTCTAAGGTAGGGAGTCATGTAACGCTAATTTTGGGCTGATCAATCAAGCTCCATTTTGTCAATATGTTTGTAATTTTCTCTTGGGAAAAGTGCATGCCATTTGGGTGACCAATAAATGTATAGCACCCCTTAGCCAAGGGGCAGCCAGTGACTGCCAGCTCCAACCAAGAGATGTTCTGTCCCTGGAATGCAAGTCTGGAGAGGTGACACAAACACCATACCTGGGTGGGACAGTCATTCTCTATGACAGAACCCAGTACAAAACATCTGCTGGTTCCTATTTCACCAGAATTTCCTTGGTTCTTTCCAAGGTTTTCTTCCTATTTTTGTTTTCAGTTCTATAAATCATTCCAAAGCCAAGCAATGCATTCTTTTCTTTCCCTAGTGTTGACCAGAGTACAGAGTCCCTTAAATCAACCTTCTCAAAGTTTCTGCATTAAGAAGAAATCAGATAAGGCATTTGAAATGTGTCAAGGTGTTACATAAATATACTCTTGTTTGCCAACACCAACAGCATTAGCTACTGTTGAAGAAAATCAAGTTAGTGCCCTATTTGCTAATCCATTCAAACCATACTCTCTGAATGAGGTTGAAAGGAGTATATGACACTAAACTAGCGATACAGTGGAGACAAACCAGAAAGTTCCAGAAATCTCCAGCCGTTAAAATAGCATGACCTGACTCAACATTTCACAGAACCGCAGGTTCCTGGTGAGCGCATTATCTCTTAGATGGAATGGCTGAGTAGTGTGTCTTTATCTACCAGGAATGGTAAGATGGGAAAGAGCAAGTACAAAGAACTGAGAGAACAGCTATATTTTTCAAGCTAACCTTTTCTAGACTCTATCTCCATGAATGATAGTGGTCATATTTGTAGTCCTTCTTTTCTTGTTATCAAATAGAGTTGATACCTTTGAATCAATTTTGGCATTAAGACAGAAAGAGATTGTTAGGCTAGCACTTCCCAATTCATCTTTTAGTGTTTCAGTGTCTCGAGATGCTAACAGGCATTCTGAGGAATTAAAAAATGAGAGGGCTCTTTCATCATCCAAACAATTTAATAAATTCTCCAAACAGATGTGATTTTTAGGACACCAAAAATATTTTATTTGTAAGTTCTCAGTGTGAACACCATTTAGCTTTAACAGAGATTTTTCTCATCTTCAATTTTGGATCCTTAATTTATCTACAGGAAAGTTCATTAACTTTGGAAAGGACAAAGTTCAGGAAGCCTGCAGTAAGGTGTTGGTGGGAGTGGCTTTGCTCACAGCTGACTGGGAACCTGAATTTGCTCTTCTCTGCTGCCCCCTCTTGATAGATCAAGGGAAAAGCAGTTTTCCAACAGGAAGTGTGGAGGAGATAGTTGCTCCCAAGTTTACAGAGTAGCACATCAGTCCTGGGAGTTGCTGGTGTCAACTGTTCTGTGAAGCTTTTGTGGCCGTTTTTAGCAGCTTGTTGCTACTATACTCTATGCTTGCTCAAGTGTCCTTGGACCTGAGAGTAAAGAGAATACGGACATTTCTTCAAAGACTCATCTGTCCATCTATAGAAATATGTAACTGTGTGCTAAGTATGCACCTTTTGCAATATCAGGTGACAAGGGTAGAAAAATAAAAGACACTCTAGTGCAGGGAGACTTTTCCAGACTGGCCACATTGTTGCACCTGTGCTTGCCCCTAATTCTACTTGAATATCTTTCCTTTCTGAGTGTGACTTTCTCAAAGCCTGAAGACTGATCAAGACTTCTTCATTCTTTTTTTAAATTTGTTTTCACTTTTTCAGACGAAGAACATAAGTTATCACATTAAACACTTATTTCAAAAGAAACTCAGGAGAGTGCAATATATTAGATATTTCCAAAACAATTAAACTTTAAAATGAATATAGTAAAATATATAAAAATTCACAATGTAAGCTTGAGTCACAATTCCTTAATTTCAGAAAGTTAAAAACTGGAATTATCAAGAAGAATAAGGTAACTAAAAAGAAAAACTCAGTGGGATGAAAGTAAAATTTAAAAATTTTGGATATCATTATTCTTTCCAAAAAATATCTAACGATAAAATGAAACAGGATAAAATATTAAACACACGAGAGTTGGATGTAAAAGATAAATTTGAACTTTGGCTCTGACACTTGTATACTATATAACCTTAGGTGGATTTCTTGACTTCAATTTTTTTCATCTATAAAATGGGGATAACAAAATCTACATCATAGGCTTATCTTAAATAAGATAATATATGCCAAGTTCTTGAATAGGGTCCACAGAATAATCACAAGCAAAGAAATTGAAGAGGTAATTAAAAGTCTCCCTAAAATTAAAAGCCCAGGACCAAACTGATTTTCCAATGAGTTTTGCCAAACCTTCATAGAAGAATCAATACCTATTCTACTCAAACACTTCCAAAATACTGAAGAACAGGGAAAACTCCCAAACACTCTCCATGAGGACAACATCACAATGATATCAAAGGCTGACAGACATGTCACCAAGAAGGAAAGTTACAGACAGTATCTCTAATGAACATAGATGAATACGTCTAATAGACCAATTTTAAAGTGAGGTTTCTTTGCACTTTAACATAGCATCTTTTAGCATTTTTTGTAGAACTGGTTTTGTGGTGATAAATTCCTTCAATTTTTGCTTATTGGAAAAACCTACTATCATTCCTTTAGCTCTGAGTGATAATCTAGCAGGGGATAAAATCTTAGGTTGAAAATTCTTTTCTTTCAAACTTTTGAATATATTATGCCATTCCCTCATGGTCTGTAGAGTTTCAGTTGAGAAATCCACTGACAATCTTATGGGGACTCCTTTGTATGTGACATTTTTCTCTGGATGCTTTTAATATTCTTCCTATATCTTGTATTTTTGACATTTTGATGACAATGTGTTTAGGTATAGGTGTGTTTGGGTTTCTTTTATTAGGAATGCTTTGAGTTTCCTGGGTCTGGAGGCTTGCTTCATTCTTCAGAATAGGGAAATTTTCAGATATTATTTCTTCAAATACATTTTATGCCCCCTTTCCTCTCTCTTCTCTTTCTGGAACCCCTATAATGAGACTGTTCTTTCTTTTTTTGATTATCTTTTTTGATGTTATCCCATAGGTCTTGAATGCTGTCCTCATATCTTTCATTCTTTTTTCTCTTTGCTGGCTAGTTTGAGTGCATTCCCCTGCCCTATCTTCTAGCTCACTAATTCTTTTGAGGCTTCATCCATCCTATTCTTGCATCCCTCTATCAAATTCTTTAGGTCAGCTATTGTGTTCTGTATTTCTTTTGAGGTACTTCATTTCTTCTCTTTTTCTTGTTCTCTCTTTCTCCCTCTATTGCTTTTTTGATTTCCATTAGTATGTTTATCACTCTTGTCCTAAACTCATCATTAGGTAGTTTGCATACATCTGTTGTATTCAGATTTTCTCCTGGGTTTTTTATTAAATCCATCATTTCATGTAAATTTCTCTGTGTCTTTGCACTGTTTGCTATTCTGTTTTGTTTCTGTTGATTAGGTTTTCCTGTAGTGATGACCTTGTATAGGGTATTGACTTTCACAGAATAAGCCTGGATCTTGGTTTGGACACTAGGATTTCTTGAGTTCTATGGTGTTACCACTAGTTGGATTTGTTGAAGTCCTTATATGGGCCCTCTGTTGCTGCCTGAAAGTTCAGTCTGTGGGATTGGAGTTTGTGTGGGGGATGCAGAGTCTTTTCCCAGCGATCCAGATCCCAACCACAATGACCTACTTGCATTTTGACCCACAATCAGCAATCAAACTGCAGTTTCACCCACACATATAAGGTGGCGAAAGTGGGTAGTGGATAGCATTGATTCTTCCTTCCTCTGGAAGACTCTCTACTTCCTTTGAGCCTGAGGGTGGGATTTCCAGTGGTTGGTTCATGGGGTTCTACAGCAATATGGTGGAAGTGGGTGGAGGTGGGTGATTCCCCTGCTGCTTTCTGGTTATGGCGACACCCAGTGTAATTTTCTCACCAGGCCTCCTGTTCAAACTACCAGGGCACCTGTCCTCATTCTGCCCTGCACTTAGACCCTCTCCCTCGACTTCATGTCCCAGTCCCAATGGGCAGGCTCTCTGCTGCTTTCACAATTCCTGGAAGGGCTGATTCTTCTCACAGTTCCACTCCCTCCGCCATGGTCAGAATCCTGAGTCCAAGTCTGAAGTGTAACTCTGAACCAGGATGTTTTCACCTAATCTTTGTTGTCATAACTGCTGCTGTCTCTGCAGCCGCTATGCTTGCTTTTCCTTAGTATTTGTTTCTGGAAAACAGGTGAATTTCTAGTTGCTCTGCAGGGAGGACATGAGTCTCACTCCTCACAGGTCACTATCTTGCAAGACTTCTTTATTCTTACCACGTATAACAATCATCTTTGCATAGCTTTCCAGATTCCAACTGCTATTTGGTCAAGACACTTTGCTTTTTGGTCATAAATAACCTCTTTAGGGACCAATTATATGATGAAGAAACAAATTGAGCTATTAGTGGTGAACTTAATGTGGTATATGCAGATGTTGATTTACAGTGAGGCACACTTTGCCTTATATAATGTCATAATGAAAATGTTATTTTAATACAATTTTTAAAATAACTTCCTTAGGTTCATATAATTTTCATTGTTTCTGGAATTACCTTGAACTGAGATTTTAGGTAGAATCTGGGTCTCAGAATTCACTTGAAGATACCCTGAGCATAGAAAGATATTTACCCTGGCAAGACATTCTTGTGGTTGTAAAGATGCTGTCATCCTGAGCAGACTCACAACAAATGGAACATTTTAGAATTTCTCTAAAGAAAAAAATTTTTTCATGAGACATTTTCTAGCTTCTCTTTCCCTTCTCTTACCATCTCTATTCTTACAGAAATTTGTAACTGCTGATGAAGACAAATTTCAAAGTCTTGCCCCACTATAATATCCAGAGAGTAGCCAGGAGAAGCTGAGACACTTTGTCATGTTAACAATTAATCATTATTATGCAACATTTACTGATGAATAGAAGTAAAGTGGCAGACTTAAACAAACAAACAAACAAACAAACAAAAAACCTCTTCCATTATCACAAGCACATGGAAATAAATATATCCTCATATTCTGACCTCAAAATACCTTACTGATTCTGGGTTCCAGTGTGCTGGTGAAATTTCTGAAGTTTCGTTCATTGTGGGAGCTCTTACATTTCATTCACTGGCTGGATTAAAACACTTTTTGATTCTATTGGTTTAAGAGGGTTTAAGATGGGTTTAAGAGGCACCTTCTATTTGCTCTCTGACCATTCTGGAAAAAGCAAAACTCATCTATTTGACGGCCAAGACAACGGTGACACTGCCCTCTCTCAGGTCCTGTTCCTCGCACTCTTCCACCAAAGTTCACCAGCTATTTGGTCTCTCCCCAAAGCTTTAATTTCATCACAAAACATGTTGGTTCTTTCCACAACCCACATAACCTGTAAAGTCTTTCTTGCATAATAATTTGATCTTGTGCAAACTACTCTTATCAAAATGATCCTTCTACCTCTTAACCAAATATTTGAAAATGAAAGCAAAGAAAAGCAAGGCTTGAACACAAGGAATTAACATTCATTCTAAGAGTGAGTGCCTTTCAGAAGAAGAGTTATATCTTGACATCTTTGTTAATTAGTTCCTAGAAGACTAGGAGATTAACATTTGTCTAAGGTGTTCTATGCAGAGAATGCACTTTCTAGGGCTCAGGAGAGACTTTTTTTTTTGTTCCTGTGCACATCATTATAAAGTGAGTAATGTCTTGAATATGGTAAAGCACCAAACTGAATGATTCTGGCCTGGTGAGCCATGCCAGCGCTGCCTGCTGTGTGCAGGTACCATTATCTTGCTGAGTTCAAGGAAGAAGGTCAACCCTTCTGGACTGGGAATGCAACTTCAGGAAACAAGTGAAAATTTCTACAATCGTCTTAAGAAGAAGCAGATCTAGAAAACAAAAAAGAAAACTAAGAGTTCAGAACTGAGGCGGGGTATAGAGGGAGGGAAATGTGGTTTCTTTTAGACTTTGGGGAAGAAATGTTCAGGAATGAAAGACAAGGATGAGGATGATGAGTTCAGGGAACTCCTACTGGAGGCCTAGACATGATGAGAAGAGTTGGCTTCTACACCTTGAGGCAGGTGGGTGGACAACAGGAAAATCAACTTGTACAGGCATTGATCCCTGAACAGAGCTGTTGGAAGTTAATCTTTCTGTTAAAATTGTCTATAGATTTGACAAGTTACTGAGTGGTCTCAGTTACATTGCTGGGCATTCAGGCAATGAACTGTGCATATATTCAAGACAAAGAGTGTGGGTTTCAGGTTGCTCAAAGAATCCACGATAAAGTTAGGTGAGTGAGCAAACACAGATTTAATTAGAAGGTAAAGGAATGGAGACAACCAAGGGAGGTCCAGACCCAGTCTGGCCCTGCCAGTGGCCTGGGTTTTTAAGGAAAAAACCCACATGGTGAGGAAAAGGGATGAGGAAAGAGTCGGCAGACCAGGTTTCAGTTCCTGATTGGGCAAGGTGACATTGTCCCTTGAAGTTATTGGTGGTCTTCTTCAACCTGTGTCATTCCTTTGTTTCTTGGCAAGGGTCTGTGCTGGTCACATGAGACACATCTCGCACGTCAGACTGGTCCATTGGCTTTCCTTGTGGATCTGGATGATCGCATGCATTCCATGACTGGATGGTGGCGCCAGACACAATTCACTGTCCTGACATCTGAGCTTTAATCCCTGGTCTAAGGCTTGCTTTTGTGGAGGTTCTGACAAAGAGCAGGATGGGAGACTAGAAGCTTTCTGAGGGACCTTGAAGTCTTCTTTTCTCCTGCTTTATAAATTCTGACTTCCAATGAGTCTGCTGAGTTCCAGGAAGATTTTTATGTTTTTCTCCTATGTCATATCCTCTATATCTCTACTCCATCTTGGAACTGAGGAAGGAACTTTTAGCTAAAGGAAACTATATCCTCCCCTAAGTATTTGTATAATTAAACTGGCTCTGTTCTTGAGAAAGAGGTAACTCAGCTCCTCCCTGGTGAGTATCATGCATGAACTTGTGATATGACTTTTGAGTGACAGATGTCATATTTTACACTTATTTCTAAGTTTGGTCCTTTCATGGTGGGTGATGAAACCAGATGTGTGGGATCCAAATATATTTGGAGATGGAAAATTTCAAATCTAAAGAGTCATCCAAGAAAAAACTTTCCCCAATCAACTTTACAAATATTCTAAGAATTCCACATGGATAATTTATGGAGGTACTTAATATCACCTACCCCTTAGCTACCTCCCTGCCACTCTACCCCTGGAGTCCCAGAGTGCCCTGGCTTGGGGCTTTTGAGCAGCAAATCTACTGCAGAAGCAGCAATGACCTGGCCCTGAGAAAAAAAGCCTTTCTTAGTTTTTGATTTGCAAGTCTAGGTTGATGGAGGAGGGATGTGCTGCATTTTCTAGTAGACTAACGAAAGATGGGTGAATGTTTGGGGCTTAGATGGGTTTTCTAGAATTTCTGTAACAAGATATCACAAAATGGTTGGCTGAAACAACATGAATTTACTCTCTCAGTTTGGAGGCAAGAAAATTGAAATCATGGTGTCAGCAGGGCCATCCTCTTTCTTGACACTCTAGGGAAGAAGTCTTTCTTGCCTCTTCCAGAGTTTGGTGGTTGCTGGTATTCCATGACTTGCAGATACATGATTCTGCATCTATGTTGTGGTCCAACATTCTCCTTTTACATGACCTTTCTGATGTTCTTATAAGACTGCCAGTCATATTGGAGAAGACCACACCTTATTCTAGGAGATCACCTTAACTAATTATATCTGCAACAACTTTAGTTCCAAAAATAAGGTCACATTCTGAGTTTCTAGAAAGGACATAAATTCCAGAAAGATAATATTGAATCCAATTTAGGGCTAAAGAGACAAAAGCAATCCTTAACCAGTAGGGCATTGAAAACTTGGGGAAAAGACAGGGTCTTTTGGTGTCACAATTGAAGAAGACCTTGAATGTCTCCTTCATGGAGTCCCAGAATGGTGCCAGGCCCTCTGGCACAGTGACACTCCCTTATACTCAGAGGTGCTTGGGCACTGACACCGCCATCCCTGCAGAGATTCCTGGGTCACAGTGTAGCACTGAAGTAACAAAACCATCCCATCAAGGGCCATGGGACTTGTAAAGTGAGGTCTCCCATTGATTACTGCAGGCTGATGATCAAAGGATCCTTCTCAGCAATGTGGAACATGTACATACAGCCTCCGCATCATCCACTGATCCTAGGAGAGAAAGAGTCCTCAAATGATTGAGAATTGAATTTTCTGCCAAGTGGAGCTTAAATAATTTTTTATAGAAATTCAAGAAATGTGACATTTCTTACGCACCGTGATGCAGAATGGAGTTTATAACTTTGCTATGTGAAGAATGTTTCCACAGTTTATTTGAATTCTTGTGCAATCCTTGACTGACTACAACCCATCAAATTGGAAGCCACTTTTTTTTTGATAAGGTTTTGATTCTTTTGGAAATTGGTTGACAATAAGTTGGCTAAGTAAGAACTTTCGTAAGTCATTGCCAATCAGGAGAAACCCAGCAGATGTTGAAAAACCAGGGAGGGGGGGCAGGAAGTGGAGATACTCCAACAATAAGAAATCAGGTTGAAGTAGCTGCACTATAAAGGTCTAATAACTAGAGAGAAAGACATCAGAAATCCTAGAACATAAGAAAGAACTCAATAGTTAATCTGAGAATGCAAGCCTGGGTCAGACAAATGGCTTTGTGTAGACTTCCCATGATTACAGTTCTGAGTGGGCTTTTTTCTAGCAAAGGCCCTTGAGTAGGTGGTCTGATTCGCACTGAGGTTACAAAAGTTTAGGCCATTTGTGTATGGATATGATCTGGAGACCAAGAGAGTTAAGAGTCATCAAGAGAGTGATTAAAAATGGTGTTGTTATAGGAGCCTTAGGGAGGACTCAGAAAGATTCTCTCCTGTAGTTTTTGTTGTCTTGTTTTTGCCTTTTTAAGAGGAAGAAGGTAGGCAGAGAAGAGGAAGAAGCATTTTAAGCTATTTTTTTGTTCATTTTGGTTCCTACTCCCAGCCCTGGGTTGTGAACTCTGGTCCTTGTCTTGCAGGGATTTAACCAGAAAAAAATTATTAGGCCTTATGTCTTATAACTTTATAATGTGGTACAACTGAGTAAATTGATTAGAAAGATAGGGAAAGAATGGGGACAGAAATCTTTGGGCAAGCAGATAACTGAGAGACCAGGTTGAGAGGGGGCCAGATATATACCCTGGCCTGGCACGGGAGGGGGCCTTTTTAGCAGACAACTTTCCTAGAAAAGAATACTTATAAAAGAATAATAGTTACAAAGAATTTTAAATGAAGTAGGAGGCAGCTAGGGAAGGCATTTTGTGAAATCATCCAGGGGGGCTGTGTTATGGCCCCTGGGGCCAGTTGTTTTCAAAGAATTGTATGGCTTCTTGTTTCTTGGGAGGCTTAATCAGTTCAGCTCTCTCCATCATCCTGTAGGTTTGAAAAACCCATAGAAATGTTACATCCCTTTAAAGCTCTCCCTCCTCACTTGAATTTTACGTGGCCTTTGTTCCAGCTGCCAGTTTAACACCTGAGCCACCAGGGTTCACTGTCCTGTAGCTTCTATCTGGCAGATGGGGTGAGAGGTATCTGCTTAGTCAAATCAGCACATTCTTACTTGGTTTCTTCACAGAATTGGACCCGTTTTGATTTAACTACCACTTACACGAGTTTCTGCTCTACCAGGGACTGGAGTCCCTGAAATTAATTTTGTTTATAGGTCCTACAAATGAGAGATAAAGCAGTGAGGAAGAAGAGGTCAGGATCCTGTTAGGAGATCAAATCTGATTTTGTCAAATATTGACTCTTCCTTTGAAGTGCCTTGAAGGCAAACATTGCTCCCCCAAGGGATTTACTAGGAACTTCACCAGACTAAGAAAACTCTAAACCCGTAATGCATAATGGTTTTTAGGGGGCTGCTTTCCATAGCCACTCCTGCAGACCCAGGCTCTCCACACTCCGAGTCCTGAGGACATCTGGGGAAAATCCCTCACCAGATGAAAAGTGCTTTGTTTGGGGGAGCTAACATGCTGGAAACCCAGGCCTGGTCCCTTTTGGAGGGACCACAGGGTAGGGAATCTATTCACATTCCAAGACTGTAAGGCTGTGTGGGGTAGTGGGAGGAAAGGAAGAAGGATGTAAGATCATTCTTTGAAAATATCAGCTGGTGTTTCCCTCTAGCAGCTAGGGTGTTTTTGCCTCCCCCATCCCAGCTGGTGGCCAGGCCTTTGTGTTCCCAGCCAACCCGCCTGCTTTTGTGTGCCCTGCAGGAAGTAGCGGTTGCCAGGCACCCAAAAGACACCCTCCTCCTGGCTTTTGTTTTGCCAACGCCTGAGCTGCGGGAGGGGAATTACGCTGCCTTAAAGGAAGAGCCCACAGAGTTTGAGTGATCAGGGTTGAAAAGACCTGAGCAACTCTGAGGGAGGAAGATTTTCAAGAGCTCCACTTCAGAACTGGGAAAAAATGGTGACATTTGTGATTTCCACACCCAAGGCTCTCCTGCTCCAACACACTCATTCTCCCGCATATTTTGGGACGAACCTGACAGAATCTCAGAGGATTTAAGAGAGAATGCTTTCCTTCTCTTTGTTCAGTCCCTGTGGAAATTAGACAAGGCCACACTGTCCCTCTCACACCCAGGGGGTGGGTGAGCTGAGGAAAGGATGTGTTTCTGATCGCTTTGGCTCCTTCATTGACACAAACCTCTCAGTCATCCTCTCTCTTCCCAGTTCATTAGAGTTAGTTCTGTTGGTTTTTATTAAATGCTTATGTACCACCTCATATACTGTCTCTCAGATTCTGCAACTAAGATGAGCCCTGATGGAGTAGCAGTTTGGTCTGCTGCCTCCAGAGGAGTACAGTCCACATACATCCCAAGGACCTGGCTCTTATTCTGGGTCCAGGGGTTATGACAAATGTGAACAATACAATAAAATAAAATGAAATGCTTTTCCTTCCTCTCTCTCCCTGCTTGCCTGCCTATTCTCTTTCAAGTCCTGACAGCACCTTTTCTGAAAAAAAAAAAAAAAAAAAAAAAAAAAAGTTTTTTAAATATATAACTAAGCTTATTTTTACATTCTCAGTATTTAGAACATCGGTGTTTTTAGGGTTTCCAGCCTATTTAATTTATACAGCTTTGTCTAAGTCGATTTTAAAAGCTGGTATTCTCTGTACAGCACTTACAACAGGATGATTATGAATATGTTTTTCCTTGTAGAACTAAATGAAGTAATGTGATGGAATATATGGGGAAATATATTCCTGTGTCAGTAGAAGCTGTGACACTAGAAGAAAAGGTATGTCTACATCAATTTCTTTTCTTTCACTCCATCAATTGCTCAAAATTATACCACATTTTAGATTGCTTCACACTAGAACCTTAACTATGTTTGCTTTTCTCTTAGTTTCTAAAGACTTTTGTATTTTCCTAAAAGAAACATATGCCTGTATATTGTCACTAAGTTGTTTCAACTTCTTAATGATATTTGTCGAGGTGAATCCAGTGAATTGCTTTGAATTCCTTTGTTAATTTCACACCTACTTTATCCTCTGCATAATCTTCATCATGACCTTGCCTTCTTTCTTGAGCTCACCTCTTCTTTTTAACTGGATTCATTTTAAGTTTTCCCGAAAAATGTCCTCAACATTTTTTTTTTTTTTTTCAGAAAGGAATGTAGTAGAAAAACTTCTGAACTATGTATGTCCAAGAACACCATTCTTTTGCCCTCATGTTGGAATAATGATGTGGGTTGGTACACAACTGGGTTGAAATCAATATCTAAATGTTGAAGGTATCCAGTAATAGGGTATCTCTCTAATATTTACCCCTTATAGAAAACTGTGTTTTGCAACCCAGCTTCTCAATATCTTTTAAACACTCTTATTAATCCCTGATACTCTAAAGATTCATATCTTGATAAGAATCATTTTTATCTCTCAACTCACTAATTCCTCTTAATACTTTTTGATCTGAGTTATCAAAATTTTCTTTATTTTTAGAAATATTCATGTTCTTTCATTTATTATTTGCTTCATTTTCCCCTCTATTTTCTATTTCTTAAATTTTATTGACCAGATTTTAGGTAGATCCTCTAAGTATTAGTTATTTGTTACTGCATGAAAAGTTACCACAAGCACAGCAGCTTAAAACAAAACACAGTTGCTATCTCACAGTTTCCATGGGTCCAGTAGTCTGGGCACAACTCATCTGGGTCTTCTGATCAGAATCTCACTCAAAAGGCCACAATCATGATGTCATCTGGGCTGCATTCTCATCTGAAGCTGGACTGACGAAAAGTCTGTTTTCAAGTTTATCAGACTTCATTTCCCTACAGCTATAGGACTCAGGATCCTAGCTCATTAGGGATTGCTGACTGGAGATTGTCCTTAAATTCTAGAGATCGCTCACAGATATTGGTACATAGACTTCTCAACATGACTTTTCACTCCAAAGCAAGCTGGAGAGAGAGGGAGTCCCTAGCATTAGTCTTCTAACAAGAAAAGGTCTTTTAAAGGTCATGTCATCACAAAAGTAAGATCCCGTTACCTTGGCAGTAGAGAAATCATTATGAGGAAATCACAGATTCAGCCTGTATTCAAGGGAGGGAGATTATCAGATTGTGAATCAGGAGGTGGGGCCGATGAAAGAGCCACTCTAGAGTATGTTCCCTGCATCCCAGGTCTCTTAATCATTACCTCCCTAAACCCACATACTTTAATTTTTAATATTTTCCTTTTAATCTAATCTCTGAAGGATTTCTTCTTTATTTTCCTGTTCTTTATTAGAATAATAGGTCCATGAAGTAGGATAAATCACAATAATGTGATGCCTTACAGTCTACAAAAGGATGTATTTTAAGGAGGGTGAAGTGGTCACTAATGTTAAAATTATGTCTTATTTGCTAGTGAGTCAAGGAAGATGATGACTGATAATTCACCACTGAATTTGGCAGCATGGGATCATTGTGACCTTGACAAGAACAGTTTTGGTGGAAAGATGAGGGATAGAAACCTTTTTGCTGCGGGTTCAAAAGAAAATGGGCAAAAGGGGACTAGAATCAGAAAATGTAACATCAATATAGACACGTTTTTCTGGTAAGAGAACAAAGAAAATGAGGCAGGATTTGGACAAGGTTCTCCTGGCTCAAGAGAGAGGCTATTTAAGATGTGAGAAACTGTTGCATGTTGTGAGCTAGTGGCAGTGATTTAGGAGAGAAAAGCAAAAAGAGGGTGACATGGGAGAGAAAGGGGACAATAGCAGGAACAATAATCTTTAAGAGATAAGCAAGAGTAGGATCTGATGACCAGTGGAAAGACTGGCATTCCATGGAAGCAGAGAGTTTTTAATAAGAGGAAGAATGATAGTTGCAAAGGGAAAGGTTAACAGCAGGAATGTGGCCTACTCCCCAAGGAAGGGACATTGACATTGATTGGTTGACCTTGGTCAGAACTCCTTGCAAATATTTTAATGATATTTACTGTCTGAGAGAGAGACAGAGGCGCCTAGAGATGCTGGTGTCAGGTGTCAATTGAGACAACGTGAAGATGCAGGCTGGTGGAGTAGTGGTTGGGCACAGTCCACTTATGTTCCAAAGTCCCGCGTTCAGCTCCTGGGACGGTGGGAGCAGCCAGCATGAACAATGAAAATAAATGAAATTCTTCTTCTTTTCTCTTTCTGTCTGTACCTTTTCTTAACAGAAAAAAAACAACTCGAGTTATATAACAACCCACATCATTAACATGAAGGCAAAACCAAGCCCTTTTCAGACATGAATATCTCAGAAGCTGTTCTACCATTTAACCTTCTGGGGAAAAAATGTTCAGCAAAACTTAAAATGATTTCCAGGAAAACAAAGTAACAGGTCAAGATTGCCTATGATAAGTCAAGTGTCATTTATGGAGTTAAGTAGCATGACGGGCGGGGCCTGGGCAGAACACATTGCACCACGTACACTGCTTCACATCAACTGTTATGTAGAAAGCAAAATGCATTCTGTGAGAGAGAAAGAGATATTTTTTAAAACCTGAGTCTGACAGATTTGGGTTCCCCTCAAAAGAAATGTCACGTCTGTGCCTGGTTCTTGCCTGTGATATTTGAATTACTAGCTGTTTGGTGCTGGGGAGGGTCTCTGGTCTGAGTGGGTCTGTTCTGACAGCTGAGCTCACTGTTCTGAAGGCAGGTAGACTGGCAGAGGTAATTGTGGGAGTGTGGTGGACACAGTATCTTCTCTGGGTCTTTTTTTCCCTGTAATTCTTTTGGGTTCCCTCGGTAAATTTTGATTTCTCCAGAATTCGTCATTCTGTTTATTCTTCTTGGTCCTTCTATTTGAATGACTAAGTTGGAGAGATCGCTTTTGGTTACTTGGCAACAAGCTAGCTGAGAATGATGGTTCATACCAGTCAGGGGCAGAGCCTGAAATGTCCTATGTAGCTTAATGTCCCTCCCACCTCCACTGGGAAGCTGGTAGTCAAATGCAACTTCACACGGCATCAGGCAACCTCAACCTCAAGATGTGTGCAGCTGATATTTCTAGGAGCTTCTGAAACAACTGGCACATGTGTTCAGACATCAGTGACCCGAGCCAAAATACTAGTTTTTTCACATCCATGACCACTGTCACAGTCACTTTATGAGCAACAAGAATCAGATGTCCCTGCCTGAGCCCAGTCTCATCCTGTGGTTGGCAGCTTCCAGATCAAATGTGCCTCTCTACAGGCTTTGAGAGACCAGGGTCCTCCCAACTTCCACTACTTTTGGTCATGGTCTGACAATCCTTAGTCATCCTATCCTATTTTCTTATGAAGGGCTGACCTGATTAATTGATTTTCCAAAGTCATTGCAAAAGTCTGTTCTGATGAGGCACTTCTGAAGCAGGCATGCTACTGGGGAAAGAGGGTGTGCATGCCTGTGCGTGTGCGTGTGCGTGTGTGTGTGTGTGTGTGTGTGTGTGCACTGAATGACAGAGCTTACTTTCAGATGGAAGCCCTGCAGGGAACACATAGGCTATTTTGTTGACAAAAAGGCCAGGCCTTTCCTCTGATGTGCCAGGGTCCACTCTTTAGACCTAATCCCCGTATTATAGGTCACTCTTTTTCTTTAGAACCACGTCTCTGTGCTTTTCCACCCGGGGGCTTCTGAGAGTTGCTTAAATGAGAGGCTAAGGGAGATAGAAAGGAAGTAGCCACAGCACCTCTATTCTGTGGAAAGCCTTCCAGCAGGTGCCTGCCTCCCGCTCCTGAACCTGCACCCGTGAGCCAGCAAGTTTGTGCTCCCAAAAGAGCACAGCCATCCCCTCTGCCACAGCCTTCTCAGAGTCCCTCAGCTGACTGTCACTCAATCCTCCCCAGTCTCCTTTCCCTGGTGCGAAGTCCTCCAGTGCACTCACTGCCTCTTGTTGCATGTTTCTCTCTGCATTTCTTTTCTTGCAGCACGGATACTCATCCAGCATTTTTTTTAAAGAGAGGAAGAAAAAATGGGAGAGGCGGAGGAAGCATTTTGGGTTTTGAAGGAAAAAAGGAAGAGCATCTTTATTTATTTTTGCTTTTCACTCCCTGCCCCGAGTTGCTAGCCCTGTTCTTGGGCTTTACATGGTCTTCACACCCTCATCTAAGCTGCCTGAGCACAAGAGCCAACCCCTCATTCAGCATTTTGAATCAGAAAACTAACTCTTTGTTAGGGTCTGGGTTTGAAAGAATAAGACACTATGCAGCCTGCCTGCGGGGTTTGTGTAGGATCCTAAAAGAGAGCACTTTGGCTCTCAATTTTGACTGTAGCCTCAAAAGGTTGTGATGAAAATCATAGGTGGCTCGTGTTTGCATATTTCCCGGTCTAGTTCTGGACAACCACAACCACGTAGGATTAGTAAACTTCGTGATCAAAGGCTGTTTCCATGACCCTCCTATCTTAACATAAGCTGAAGGGTGTCAGAGGTTAAGGTTGAAAGGGAGTTCCTTTAAAAAAATGCTGGCGATTTTTCTCTGATGGTCGAACTTGGGAGAGAGAGGGCTTCTTTCCTCTTTTCTTTCTATTTTTTAAGGGAAGTTGTAGGCAGGAATGAAGGTGAGCAGAGGCAGGCAGGAAGAGAGGGGAGAAAGAACCTATTTATTTTATTTAGTTCTTCATCCTGGTTGTTCCCACCAATCCTGGGACTCAAACCCAAGACTTTGAAATGTCTGTGGACCGTACCCAATATCTGGTCCACCAGAGCGCACCTTTTCTTTTCTCTTTTTAGAATGTATTTTTTATTGAGGTAATTGATTTATAACACAATGTAAATTTAGATGTTCTAATTCACTCTTCATCAGATATATGACAACATACCACACCTACCATATCTAATGGTCCTCCATCATTGCTCAATGGACCCTTTGTTCACACCCCCACCATCTTCCCCTCAGGTAGCTTCAGTTCTGTGGTCGGTGTCCAAGGGTTAGTTTTAGTTTTGTTTTTTCTATTCATTTGCTTTATTGTTTTTCATACTCCACATATGAGTGAGATCATTTCGTATTTGTCTATATATATATATATATATTTTTGGTATAGTATAATCCTTCTAGTTACATTCATGCGGTCAAAAGTGACAAGATTTTATCTTTTTTATAGCAGAGTAGAACTCCATTGAGCATATAGACCACATCTTCTTTATCCAGTCATCTGTTGATGGTAAGTAGGTAGTTTCTATTTCTCGGCTATTGTAAACAGTGTTAGGCAGTTTCCTCTTCACTCAAGCCTAGAGAGAAGGGCTTCAGAGAGACACATGGAAAGCTTGATGAGTTTGGAATGTGCTTATCTATGAAGTCAAAACTATGCTGAAATCACATGTGAAGACAAGAAAGGAGAGAAGGATGTGGCAGGGGCAGGTGGTATACTCACGGATGCTTGATCATACCACAGATAGAGTGGACAGTGAAGATTGTAACAGCATCCATCTGCAAAGAGCCTTGCACAAGACAGCAGCCACATGAGGAAACCCCTTTTGTATCAGAGCAAGGAAACTCCGAAGGGTATGGTGCTGAGGATGGAGATTGTTGGGTGCAAATCCATGTCAGGGGACTGGTTAATCTCTTAGGTATGTCTACAGAACTCACAAGTTCACTCCAGGAAATAACTTGGAACTTCTACCACCCACTTTCCATTTGCACTGTAGATCAACTCAAAGACATAGAAAGAAAACAGTATGATGCCCCTCTTTCCTACCTTATGTTTCTAGCCAGAAGGAGGTCTGAGGTAGGAAAGGAAGAAGTCTTCACTTAATAAAGCTAAAGTTTTTCACTAAAGGCAGAGCTCGATATATTAATGATTGAAACAAAGCTGTTATCACAACTAGAAGTAAGTGGAGGTCTTTTAAAACATTTTTCTTAGAGTTAATACAAGATTCTTAGAGCCTGTGTTAGATTTTATCTAGCAGGCAGAGAAGAAATACCTCCAAAGGGCAGGTTAAAAAGAGTAATGAAGAAAAAAGATGAAGATGTTTTCTGTTTACGCTTGATGGAAACCACATTTCTAGTCTGCTTGCTCAGATACAACTTTATAATGTAACTTCGGAAATAAGATGGAATTAGAATCAGAGATAGCAATTTAGATGGATAGAAATAGCATGTACGTTGTCAAAGTATTCAAATGTAAAAACATTTACTTATTATTAATTCATCAGAAATAAATTAATTGCCCACTATGTGCCATGACTGAGCTAAGCCAAGAAGAGTATAAATGAGAATAAAAATGAACATGTATAAAACAACTCTTAGTCTGATGGGAGACTCAGACATGCAACTAAGTAAATTATGGTATGAAATGATATCACAATACAAATATAGATATGGTATATGGAAATCTTTTCATATCTCATTCTGTTCTTTTACACTTCTCATCTGCATATCCTTAATATTAAATTTACTTGGAGAAAGCCACTAACCCTAAATTTGGAATTTCCTAGTAGGGAAATCAGAAAACTACAAAGAATTAGCAGGTGCAGTGTGGCTCAGATCAGAAGGTCATAAGAATATTGTATTGGATGGACCAAAAGAGGGTTTGCCCACCTCAGGACTTTCCTGAGAATCAGAGCTACTTGCCAAGGAACAGCTATGATGCAAATGAAAGCCCACTTTCTGTAATTAGAACTTGGTAGGAATTGGCATGGTAATGCATTTTTTTCTTCAACGTATTTAAAAAGTCTTAAAGTAAACTAAAGATATTTCTTGTACATCACTTTTTGATTTGGTAGACATATGGTGACTCAGGAGAAAATGGAAAAATTTTAAATGCTTTTGGCATTTGGTCCTAGTCAAAGATAAGACTTAACAGTGAGAATAATAATCTTTAATGTTTTGGGATCTTTATATCTCTTGGGGGGTGTTCTGAAATGTGCAAGGTAAAGGAACTGTAATTTTTTGTCAACGTTCTTTAGAAAGATAATTGTGTTGCTGCTAGTCTGTCCTCAGAAACTGGATATTTTAACCATTTAGCTATTTTAACATTGTGTTAAATCTGACCACTACTGAATTAACATAATGAATTTATTTCTCTGTTCAACCACTTTAACATTTTTTTTTTTTTTGGAATGGGGAGAACAGAGCTACAATAGCCTTTTGTTTTATTTTTAAAAAATACTTGAGCTTCCTCTCTTTGACTCTTATTTTCTTGAGGTTAATTTTTTTCCTAAGTATTTCTAAGTAATAGTACAACACTGTGCAAAAAAGATGATCAAATTTTAGTTTTTAATTTATATAAATGCCACGTAGTTTAAAGAAGACCATATCCTAACCTACTTATCCACCCCTCCAAATCTCACAATAACTATTATTTCAAAATAAATTCAAATTATTTGTAACAATTATAAAGTTGATCTATAGTACTTGCATGTGAAAAAGATTATATTAAATATTCTAAATTTGACACATCAGTCATGTTTTGAGGGTGTCATTCAGGACCTGACAATTCAAGAAGTCAGGTGTCTGATTCCTATGGAGATCTTATTGCATAGCAGGAAACATGAGGAAAGGAAAACAGCATACTCACCTTGACATCAGTATTCAATGCCTCTATCAGTTATGAGCCAATGCAAAAGGGAAATCTTATGTCCCCCTGGGACCAGGCTGATCACATAGCCTTGAGATAAAAATGGGGTTGGGATGGCACAATCAGGACAGGGCTTATGCTGGTGACTAAGGAGAAGGGAGGAGGGGGACAATCTGAGCAGGAACAAAATAGCCAGGCCAGCAATGAGTAAGTACTATGCAATGTTGATTGGCAGGACTTCATATAAAAATCCAGGACCAGTGCAAGGAATTTTGTCACTTTGAGCAAAAACGAAATTTGGTGTTCCTATAAACCCTGCTCTAAGTGTCCTGCCTGAAACTCATGCTGTTTTAACCATCCCAGTGCCAGAAATGCCCAACAAAACCCACAGTGCCAGAGACAACCCTCACACTGCTTACCTTGAGCTCGACATGCTGTGGTGTTCTGCTCCTTTTGAAGAAACCGGCATGTGTGGGGTAGCAGGGAGTCCTCTTCCATGGCTCCTGTTTCCTCACGGGAAGCAGGGACAGCAGTAGTGCCCATTGTCTGCCGCAGCCAGCACTGGCAACTGCCATCTTTAATGTGGGCAAAAGGAGCAGCTGCTTTGGAGCTCTCTGAACAGACTGGGCCCCAGGGAAACTCAACTTTCCCTTTTGCCCACGTTAAAATGGTCCTGGTTTACTAAAAATGGAACACAATTGGAATTTATATTAAGACAACAGGATGGTCGGGACAAATGGAAAAAAAAAAACAACCACCCAGTATTGATCCATTATGAATGGTAGGTATATTTAGCCTACTTGGAACATAAGTACCCACCCATCATGAACCCCAAACCACCCATTTCTTCTCAGGCCTTGGCCAGTCCTGGCCTCTCTACCCACTGTGCTCAGATACCACAGTATCAGCCCCCTGATGCCCTATACTCCCAGAATACTCACTGACCCAGAGGGCTGGTGGTGCAAGAAAGGGTTCAGTCTGGTTGCTTTTCACTTTCTGTTCTGCAAGAAAAATACCCTGAAGCCATGGAGAACCCAGCCAGAATCTAGTTTATTCAGATGTGAAAGGAGGGGGGAAAAAAACACCAACTCTCATTCTGATTTCCCACAGAATTCAGAATAAAATGCAAATAAATATTCCAAAAATGTCTTCTGCTTACCTTATTTAAAAGGAGCATTTGCAATTTAAACAGGCATTTTTGGTGCATTGGTTGAAAAGTCAACATTGATAAAGGAGAAGAAAGATAACATAGCATTTAATTCTTCTTTACCCTATGCGTCATTGAAGATGATATATCAGGGATCAGTAACTGTGTGCTGATAGAAAGAAGATCTTATGGAAAGATGAGATTATGGCCAGTTATAAAATAGTAAAATTTTAAAAAGTTACTATTTTCATAAGAGGTGATCATAGACTAATTTTATTTGATTTTTCCCACCTTTGGGGCTTGAACCCAACTCTGTCATAGACTGTACCTTAACTCTCTAAGCCACAGTGTTTGTGTGTGTGTGTGTCAATTTCTAATGTCCCCCCCTTCAAAATGGCCCTTCCGGTGGTACGGGCAGCTACTTGCTGAAAGATGTATCTGGTTTCATATGATTTTCCAAACAGGGCTACTACCACAAAAGTCAGGATCAAAATATAACTATAAATGCAACAGGGTCAGCCTTTCTCCCTTGACAGGGACCAAAGAACAAGCCACCCAGATACCCTCTGCTATAATCTTGTGAATATAAAAAGGAGTCAGATTTATGAAGTTACAATAATAAAAAGATAGTCACTGGGTTCTTAATGGCATCTCTGCACTTGCAGGTCGAATCACTTCTAGTCTATTCCTAAAATTCTGCATTAGACCAGCCTGTGAAATTGTCTTTATTATTTTAGCCAATAAATAGGTCGAAAAAATTTTAAAGGAGTGGTAATCTATTAAACTATGTTCCATCATAAATTTAGGTTTTTAAATGAATTCTTGTCATGAGGCAGGCTTTCAAGAAATATAATATAAGGTAGTTACATCTTAATATGAAGGGAGGGAAGAAAAAAAATGAGGAAGAGATATAAGGGGAGGAGAAGAAGAAAGCCAGTCCCTGGACCCAAGTTTTTACCAAACTGAAAAAGAAAAAATAAAAATCCTCCAGAGAGATTTCCGTAAAGGTAAATTAATCAATTTAAAGAACTTATCTTTATTCTAAGATAATTTTCTTCCAATTATTTTTGACATTAGAATATCATTTTTAAAAAACTTGAATGGTGGTGATAAATAGTTGCTTTGTTTAAAAAAAAAACTCATTTGAAATAAAAACTAGAAAGATGTATTATGACCCATCTTAATGGAAAAAAGTGTGCTAGTTAGTGCCTGATGGCCAAGATTTAAAAATCAGCTCAAGTTGAGGCTCAAGAATACATGACTCAAAGGCCGCATGTTGAAAGAGAGTAGGAGAAGGCTCAGGCTGAAAGGGGAAAGAATGAGACACAGGGAAGCTAAGGCAGAAAGATGGGGAAGCAGATGGGGGAGCAGAAGGGACTAATAAAAGTGAGAATTTAGGGACCTTTCTATCTCTTTCTTTTAGATGATCTTTGACTACTTACATGAAATATGGGTATTATTTGACAGTGTCTCATCCAATGAGCACTACATGTCTGTTTGCTGATAGGCAATTAGTATAACCAATCTTCACTAATGCAAGAGAGGAAGAAGACAAATATTTCAATTTTTGTGTCTGGCATCTATTATCTCCTTGGATTCTCACAAACTATCTTTTTATCCCCACCATAGAGAGGAGGAACATGTGTCTGAATCTGAGAAAGTATCTAAGCTCATAAAACCTGTAAAGGATGAAAACCTCATCTGAACCAAGGATATATGTTATTTCATCTATATCACACTGACAATGCTTGAGGGCACCAAAACATAGCAAAGTTCAAAATAGCTTATGTAACAGTCTAAACTCTACTGTTATTTTAAAACTTTCAGGCATGCTCTGGTGAAACAGTGGTTGGATGCAGTCCACATACAGCCCAAGGTCCCAGGCTGGTGGCACAGGTTGGCAAGACCAGCCAGGATAAACAACAAAACAAAATAAATAAAATGCTTTCTCCTCCTCTCTCTTCCTGCTTTCCTACCTCTGATTGTCTTCATTCCTGCCTATATTTTTCTTTAAAAAACAAAACAAAGAAACAAAAACATTTGCTACAGCATATTAATCATCCCTATTATCCCTATGTGATTCAGACCAAAGGTAAAATGAGTCTATCAATTGTGACATCATATACCAATTGCTGATAATAAATCAGATATTTCCTTAGAAGGGAAAGGTGTAAAGAAGGTCAAGATTTAGAATACTGGCTTAAATTTTTTTTTTAAGCTATATGTCAAAGAAGTATATAATAGAAGACTGAAAAGCTATTTATTTTCTGTAAATTCTTTTACAGAACTTCCTTTGAGGGCTGGGGACAAGGGAGCTGAGGAAGGAAGTAGAATTAAATAGATAAACCATCTTTTTAAAGTGGCACCAGGTTCTTAATCAGTAATAATGTGAAAAGAATACAACATAAGTGAAGCCTGGCTAGTGATTTTTACAGATTAATGAATTCACCCTGGTGACATTTTTTAAAGGACTACTTAATATAATTCAACAAAGTTTACTTTAGAGATGTTTTGATTATGAATCTTCTTTAATCCTACACTTTGCCATTGTTCCTAAAATCTGTATTAATAAATCTCATGATCAAACCAGAGAATTTGTATCCAGAATTTCATTTTTGTCCAACCTATAGGTGAAGCATGAGGAAGCAGCTGATTCAGCACTTAGTAATAAAATAAAACTCCTTTCCTCTACCCCAATTTAGGATAGATTCATATATCCCCAGTACATACAGATACATCTAGATACATCTAGAGTTCTGCACAGCTTTGATTTAAAAGTTTCTCAAAAAATGACCAAACCTGGCATCCATCCCTTCACACTTGCTGAAACACTAGAAAGAAACAATTTTCACTGTCACAGTAATTCAGAAATTCTTTAATAAAACAACGATGTAGGGCATTTTCGGCAGCTCTATATTTTCAGAGGGCTTCTACGCACAATTCTCTGCCCTTGACTCTTCATGGAATGGAGTCAGCCTTTCTCTCTCTATAAAACACAGGAATTGACTACTTGATATCCTTTAAAAGTACTGTTTCTAGTTTCTTTCTACTGGCAATTCTTAAACTAGGGTAAAGTTGGCTTTTTTTTTTAAAGGATGAAAAAGAACTGCTCACTACTGAGAGTTATATAAGAATTAACTTCTGAAGTCTTAAATAGCTCAAGCAGTGAAATAGGGACAATGTTCTCTGAAAAACCTCCCAATCAGCAACATATTGGCCGTGATGAAGATCTGGAAATCATAGGTCCAGGTCCTGTGACCTAATTTCATCCGCCCTTGGTAAAAATGGGAGACTGAGAGTGAGAACAGCAGTCCCTGGTAGCTTTCCTGGTACTAACCATTAGGCCTTGGTTCTTTTAGCACATAAACTTGGGACTCACTGCTAAGGTGTATCCTTTTCCGTTAAACAAAAATCGTTTCAGAGAACCAGACAAGGCCATCCGTGACCATATTGGATCAAGACAAACACAAGCCCAAGCTGTAATCATGTCTGAGCAGACAAAAACAACCTTCAAGTCACCAAAATGACCAAACATCGCCCTAGTTTGACTAATATACATATCTGCTGTTTCTTTATCAAGTACAGCTTTAGTTATATCCTAGTCTCTCTTTCTAGGTAGATTAACTAAAACATCTGTAATGGATTTAATTGTGCCTGTGCCCCACACCATCTCAATACATGTTAGAGTTCTAGCCCCCAGGACCTCAGAATGTGACCTTGTTTGCAAAGGGTTGCTGCAGACTGAAATAGTTGAGTTGAGTTGTCCTGCTAAGTAGAGTAGGTCCACGATCCACTGTGACTGGTGATTTTATAGGGAGAGGACTTTGGACACAGACACACACATTGGGAGAATACCATGGGAAGACCGCTCTCATGCTGTGACAAACAAATGTCTAGGCAGACTCCAGGAGAGAGGTCTGAGCAGAGCCCAGTGCCTTCAGCAGGAGAATGAAGAGAACTCTGCCATCATGGTCTCAGATTTCCAGCCTCCAGAACCATGAGGCAACATATTTTTCTGGGTGCCTAAATCACCCAGTGTGTATACTTTGTTAGGGCAGCCCTAGCAAGCTAATAAATATACAATCATATTCTATGATTGGTCAGTGTAACCCTTTTGACTGGACATTATCAAATTCAGGACTTTGAGGAAATCAGGCAAGTAAATATTTACAAAAAATATTTGCATTCTATAACATAAATACTTTAAGGGATTTTCTGTTAAGTGATCTTGTTTATCTTATTTTATGGTGCTTTAACTTATTAGATCTACAATATAATGAAAATATTTAAAATTTAATGGTTTTTTGGTTTTGAAATCCTCTGATTTTATCTCTCTTTAGTCCTGAGGAATAGATTGTGTTTTTTTCTCTTTTTTCAAGTAAACAAAACAAGGTTTCAAGTATTTTTGCTTGTCTTATGCTTTCATTGTAGGTTTTTTTTCTGGTTTTATTGAGATATAATTGACATATACCATCATATTTATTCAATACATCAGGATTTGATATATATTATGAAATGATCACAAACAAACATTATTCATTTTGCTTGGTAACAATATTTTTTTTGTGATGAGAACTTTTGAGATTACTCTCTTGGGCACATCCTGGTGACCTACTAGTCTAGTACACCCTGGGAGCAGTTCCACATACATCCCAAGGTCCCAGATTCAAGACCTGAGGCTGGGGGAAGTAACCAATGTGAACAACTAAGTAAAAATAAAGTGCTTCTTCTGGAAGAAGAGGAAGAGGAAGAAGATCACAGCCTCAGGACTTCTATCTGGAAGTTTATACCTTTTGACCACTTTCACCCATTTCCCCTACTCCTTCCCCATTCTCTCTTTTTGGAAGCTGCCAATCTGTACTCAATTTTCTGTATCGATGAGTCATTTTTCAAGATTCCACATGTGAGTGAGCTCGTATGGTATTTGCCTTCTTTGTCTGGTGTAGTTCACTTTTGCCCTCAAGTTCCATCCATGTTGCTGCGAATGACAATATTTCCTTGTTTTTATATGGCTGAGTAATATTAACATCTGTACATGCCTATATATGTATATATATAATATTACATATACTGTATATATAACATTTTCTTTATCTATTTGTCACCGTGGGGGTGCAGATATATTTTCAAGAGAGTGATATCATTTTCTTTGGCTTTATACCCACAACTGGAATTGCTAGATCATGCAGTAGTTTTATTTCTATGTTTTTTTCAGAAAACTCCCTACTTTTTTCCATTGTGATTGTACCGGTTTACATTCCCCCTAAAACACACAAGGGGTGTCTTTTCTCTACATTCTGGTCAGCTCTTCTTATTTCTTGTCTATTTGATGGTAGTCATTTAAGTTTAAGTTTTTAAAAATATCTATAAGCATATTTAATTTTTTTACTTTCATATATGCACGGTTTCTGATAAAATGAGTCCAATCAAAATGTTACTTCAGAAATATTGTGAATTTCAGGTTTCTAGAAATTTTCTTTGTTTGAAGTTTAACCTAAATGTTTGAATATTAGAGAGAAATCATTAAAAAAAGAACGGTATCATGTGAATAAACACAAAACTCCTTTTTGAATAAGTCATAAAGAGCTGCTTTTCACCACACTGCCTTCATTTTCGTCTTTCTGACACTCCTGACCAGACTTTTCCGAACCAACACTGCCATCTTTTGGCAGTTACTCTAAGTGTCTTAAACATAAAATTTTAGTTGAGTTTTGAGGGTATTGTGTTAGCTCTTGCTTTGGTATACTTAATACATTTCATTCAACTGTCATGGAAGGAGATGTTTCTCCCTCTGCTGAATGAGTTTTACAATTGTTTGTAAATTATTACCTGAAAAATGTCCAACTGTTTGCATTTGTCTACAAACCAAAATCACAGAAGTGGATTGGGGAGGTTGGTGCCAGAAAGTGCTGGCTTTATTCAGCGGTTAACAATCTGCGAAGAAGGGTGGGCACTCTTCCCCCAAACCATCTCAGCAATCCCAAACAAAGATGAGACCTGTAGGAGGGAAGGAGCAGGGTATTGTATGCAGAGTTCAGAGTGAGTTCAAGGGTTCAAGTCATTAACTTATTCATCTTCCCACTTTGGTTGTGCCGACTGTTTGGCCTTGTCAGTGATACAGCCTTTTAGCAAGCTGTGTCTGCAAGAGAGTTAGTGCCTTTGTGTTTCTTTAATCACTTTTTTAAAAAACCAATGGAACTTTTGGCCTCCGTCATAAAGACTAAGAATACTGACTGTCATGGCTGTGATACTTCCTATCTGTGTGACCTTGACAAGTTCCTTAAGCCCTTTGGGTCTTTGCTTTCTTATCCATAAAATAGATGTACTTAGAACAGTGTCTGGCACTTATAAATGCTAATTATTAATAATATTAGTTATTTTTATTTTCTTCTAGGAACATTTTTTGATCACTAGTACCATATTGGAAAATCTAAAATATTTTGGAGTTTTTATTTCCATCTTTTGAAATTAACCAAGGTCTAAAAATGTATTTAACTGACATTCATTGCAGGTTACAGCATTTTTCTTTACAAGCAGTATTTTTATTCTGAATTTTCACATTTTTCTATAAACCCAGTTTTTCAGTGATGACATTTTAAATAGTAAGTATAAACAAATGAAAAGTGAGTAATGTTTTTGAAAATGCAGCATGTATTCACTAAGAGCATCTTCTGAAATCTAGAAATTAATGCAGAAGACAAATAGCTGAGCATTCCATGAAATCTCTACTTGGAAATTCACGGAGGACCACTCTGACATTCCCATAGAACTTCTCTTCTCCCAGAAGTCATCTTGTCCATCTTTCTTCACTTTAAGATTTATTCTGTAGGCTCATGCCCTTTCCAGTGTAAATTTGCTTCTTTTTTTTTTCAGCTCTTGTTAAATGTTCTCTTCATGATTATTCTGATCGATATGAAGAAAAGACTTAGGGGTCTAGCAGGCTGCTTCAGAGTCCTCTTCAAAAGGTCATGGGGTAATGGGCTGGGGATGCTGCCATGTTAGTATCTGTGATCCAGCTTGGGTCTGGGACACACTCCTAGATATTCGTGCTGTTTTTACTCTAGGTAACCTGGACACACCCATGATAGAAGAGCCTCCACCCTTATATACTGTAACTATTTTTAATGAACTTGCTGTGTGATCCTGACCAAACAGTTCTCTCCACAAATTCTTTCTGGATGAACCCAGCATCTCATTGGTGTGTCTCACTCTCACCAGCATCAAAACTGCTACCAAATATTTCTGCCTCAGTCCTGCTGGGATCCAACTCTGGTCATCTTACTTCCACATTGCCTCTTTTTCTGAATCCTACTCCTGTGAAATCTGAGTGGTCACTTTTCTTGATCAAGATCGTTATACTAATTGCAGAGAACTGGTGTTTGGACAACTTCACCCTCCTGTCCTACCCCAAGGGAATCATCTTGGTAAATGACACCACCTTTCGTGTCATTGTTCAAGACCTTAGAGATAGCTTTGATTTCTCTTTTTGTCGCACAGCTTAAATTTAGTCCATAGAGAACTCATCAGCTTTTCCTTCAAAATTATATCCCTCAACTGACTTCTTTAACCCGTCCTGCTATGGTCAAGCCACAATCTTCTCTCCCAGGAATCCTGAGATATCTTCTAATTGCTCTTTTAAAATGTAAATAAGATCATGGCCTTTCTCTACCTTAACTCTTCAGTGTGCTCCCATCTTTTTTATGATGCAATTCAAAATCTTTGTCATGAACTCTAGGCCCTACAGAAACTGGCCGGAATGAGCTCACATAATTCCTTTCAGATTCCTTGCCCCACATTGTTTCTAGGTCTCACCTAGCCTTCAACTTTTCCTAAACATTCCCGGTATACCTCCACTTCAGAACTTTTGTGCTTGCTTTTTTATCCACCTGGGCTCTCCCCCAGTTGTTGCAATGCCTTGCATCCTACATCATTTGGACTTCCGTGCAGTTTTAAATTCCACACAAGGTCTCCCCTAAACATACTACTTCAGCCTTCCCCTTCCTCATCCCTGTTTCCTAATTCTATCCTGAACCATCTCTATGTTAATGTGGAGCATAATCCACTCCCTGCTGTGTATTTATTTGTTGGTAGTGTTTCTCCACTCAAAGATGTATACTTGTGCAAGGCAGGGTCTTTTTCTGTTGCTCACTGCTCTACCTCCAGTGTGTATCATATATGAGGAAGGAAAACAAAACAATTGTTGAATTTGTGTGAGGACTGAGAATTGAGTACTGTTTCTCAGATAGTATATATAATTCCTGAAAGTAATAATTACCATGTAGAGTACTTACCAAGAGATACCATCCTGAGCACTAACATATATTGTTTGATTTAGTCCTCAAAATAATGCTAACAATAATCTGTGTTTTCCAACCCCTGGTGACCTTTGTTGTCTATTAATTTGTATAAGTTAGGAAAGTTGTTTGTAGATATTGATGAATAGTATGTATCTTCTCCAATATTGTGTAGATATATTTCTAAAACTAGACTTTTTCCTTGATTTAAAGCAGCCTAAACTAGTCTACCCATTTGCACTAGGTTCTTTTGGGGACCTATTAGTAGTTTTCAGTGATTAATGGTAGGAGAGATTTAGAGGTTCACTACATAAATTTACTCTCGGAATATGTTATTATGAAAGCACGTCTCAGGTTGAATTATGCCACACAGAGTTTAGAAATCTGGTACAATAATTGCTATACAGTCTGTTGATGTGTGTGTATACATGTATACATATATGTTTATTATAGTAATTATTCTACACATTAGCCTCATATGTGTAGGTTCCCCATTCCTCAGATAGATGTCAATACACCTTGCCCTCTACCAAATCACCAAGTGTTCTTCACCACTGTCCAGTGGACTCCACCACCATTTGCATCCCCGCCTCTGTTCCATTCCCTTTTAGTAACCTCAGTTTTATTGCAAGTGTCCAAGGGTGGGTTTTTTTTTTTTACATCTGTTCCTTTTTTTTGTCTACTCACATTCTATAAAAGAGTGAGTCATCTGTTATCTTCCTTCTTTTGGCTTATTTCACTTAGCATAAATCTCTCTAGATCCATCCATGCTGATTCAAATGACAGGACTTGATCTCTTCTAAGGACTGTATAATATTCCATTACATATGTGTAGCCCATCTTCTTTATCCATTCATTTGATGTTGGGCACTTATGTAGTTTCCAGCTCTTAGCTATTGTGAATAGGGTCAAAATAAACAGGGAGGTGCATAAATCTCCATTGATGAGTGTTTTTGTGTTTTGTGGGGTAAATACCCGGAAGTAGAATGAGGGGATCATATGGGATTTTCATCTTCAATTTTTTGAGGAATCTCCAAACTTTTCCACACTGGCTAATTAATTTACATTCCTACAAAAAGTGCAAAAGTTTTCCATTTTCTCTACATCCTTGCCAGCATTTGTTGTTTCCAGACTTTTGGATAATAGCCAGTCTCTCACCTGTAAGGTGATATCTGATTGTTATTTTGATTTACATTTCTCTGATAGCCAATGAATAGGAACATCTTTTCATGTGCTTGTTGGCCATCTGTGTATCCTCTTCAGAAAAATATCTCTCCAATTCTTCTTCCCTTTTTTTAATTGGATTGCCTGTTTTTCTGTTATTGAGTTTCATGTGTTCTTTGTATATTTTTGATATTAAGGCCTTGTCAGAAATATGAAATGCAAATATTTTTTCCCAGTTAGTAGGTTGCCTTTTGGTTTCAGTGATGTTTTCTTTCACTGTTCCCCAACACCATTTATTGAGAAGATGCTCTTTTCTCCATTGTATGCTTTTGGCTCCTTGTAGATTAACTGATGGTGAGTGAATCAGTTTCTGGTGATTCATTTCTATTCCACTGATCTGTACCTCTGTTATTATTCTAATACCATGCCATTTTAATCACTATTGCTTTGTAATATAGCTTAATATCTGGGTATGCAATCCCTCCAGATTTAATCTTTTTTCTAATGATTACTTTTGCTGTTTGGGGGTCTTTTGTTGTTCCACACAAATGATGAATTTTTTTGTCCTATTTCCTAGAAATAAGCCCTTGGGGTTTTAATGGTTAGTGCATTAAATTTGCATATTACTTTAGGTAAGGTGATCATTTTAATGATCTTGCTTCTTCCCAGCCATGAGCAGGAGATGTTTTTCCATTCCTTTGTGTCCTCCTCCGTTTCTTTTAAGAAGGACTTGCAATTTTCATTGTACAGGTCTTTTATTTCCTTTGTTAGTATATGCCCAGGTATTTTATTATTTTAAATTCCATTTTAGTGTGATTTTAGTTATTTCATTTTTAGCATGTTGTTTACATATAAAAATGCAATGGACCTTTGTACATTAATTTTGTAGCCTGCCACTTTACTGTATTTGTTGACGAGTTCCAGAAGTTTTTTGACAGAGCTTTTAGGATTTTCTAAGCATATAATCACGTCACCAGCAAATAATGATAGTTTTATTTCCTCCTTTCCAATTTGGTTTCCTTTTATTTCCTTTTCTTCCTTAATTGCTCTGGCTAAGGCATCTAGTACAATGCTAAATAGCAGTGGTAAGAGTGGACAACCTTGCCTTGTTCCTGACCCTAGAGGAAATGCTTGTAATTTTTTGCCACTGACTATGATGTTGGCTCTGGGTTTTTCAAATATAACTTTCATCATGTTAAAGTATATACCTTCTATTCCTATTTTATGCAGGGATTTTTTTCATAAATGGGTGTTGGATCTAGTCAAAAGCTTTCTCTGCATCTTTTGATATGATCATATGGTTTTCCCCTTTGCTGTTTGTTGATGTATTACATTGATAGATTCACATATGTTGAATCATATTTGCATCCCTGGGATGAATTCCACTTGGTCATGATGTATGATCTTTTTAATGCATTGTTGTATTCTATTTGCCAAAACTTTGTTGAGAATTTTTGATCTGTGTTCATTAGAGATATTGGTCTGTAAATTTCTTTCTTGGTGTCTCTGTCAGCTTTTGATATCAGTGTGATGTTAGTCTCATAAAAAGTACTTGGAAGAGTTTGCTGTTCTTCTATATTTTGGAAGAGTTTGAGAAAAATAGGTGCAATTCTTCTCTGAAGATTTGGTAGGACTCATTAGAAAAGCCATCAGGTCCTGAGCCTTATTTTTAGGGAGATTTTTTATTATTTCATCAATTTCTTTTGATTATATTCTTTCTTCTGCTGATTTTTAACCTTAATTGTTCTTTTCTACTTGTTTTAAATTTAGTTAGGTTGTTTATTTGCAATTTTTCTTAGACTCCACTTAGAAACTGTCTGAAGCAAACAGTTACTTATCTTGGAGAACTGTTTTGGGGCTGTGGAAAAAAAAAAACCAAAAAAAGCAAAAAACAAAAAAAAGACCAATCAAATGAAAAAAGTAAAAGACATTTTTCAGAGTTGCAAGGGAGTCAGTCAATGTCAGGTACACTTTGCAGAGACTCCAAGGCAGGCAGACGTGGGAATCATTATAGTGGGGAAAAGAGAAGGCTTTAGGTGTGTGCTAATGAAACAGATCTATGTGGTTGGTTAGGGGTGCATATTTGGCTTTCTCTGGTTGGTTCTAAGTTGGAACTAGTGACAAAAATTAGAAAGGCTGTCAGTTATTATTTAAGTCTCAGACATTTGGGTCAACTGTTAGTTAGCCTCCTGAATTATTCCTAGAGATAACAGTCTGACTTTCTTCTAGTGTAATTTCCAGCAAACTGGCTTCCGGGGCTTCTTACTACAGATGAAGGTGGTTGGTATCCAAGGAGTTTGTTGCAGGTTGTGTCTCTGAGTTCAATTTTTAAATATTTTTAAATATGGTTCTGTGTTGGTTACCTTTCACTATCACATCCTTTGCTATGGTCAGCATTCAATTTAAATTGTAAATGATAACATTGTTACTATAGTTCTGCCGATTACTTTGGCCAAATTACATGACCGCTTTGAAAGGCCATGATGTTCTTTCGATACAATAATGCTTTCTTTTGAAAAGAGTACTGTTAAATACAACATAGAAAAATCATTGAGTTTGAAATTTAGTTTTGGTTCAGAGATGGAACAGATCTTGTAATTTATAGTTGAGATAAATCTTTTAAATATTAACAGTGCTTCTATGTAGAGAAGCTGGCAATAATATCAAAACTGCCATTTACTTAACATCAATTCTACATTTTTTGTAAACACAATTTCTTTTTTTCAAAGACTTTTTAGTGTCTTTGATGATATGAAAGTTTTTAATACAGTGAATTTTGTTTCTTGCCTTCTTTTGATTATAACTTTAACTTTACTTAAAATGTCAAATTAATATGTTTAAAATAAATGTAATAACATTTTATTTTTTCAAAAGTATGCTTTTGCTTGTAATATAAAATCTATACTGCATCAAAATTTCTGAAAGATCATGTATACTGCTATTTCAACACTGAGTTGTTGTGTTAACAATTGTGCTTTTGTTAAAGGTGTTTTTATATACACTTATTTCATTGCAGCCTAATATTAGTAATTTTTAAAGACCTATTGAGTCTCTGTCTTTTTTTTTTTTTTTAACATTCACATTTCCCTAAAGAGTTAACACAGATCTAGTTGTTTACTCTTTGCATGTCTTCAGGGAACCTGGAAATATGACTGACCCTTGGCTAACTACTAAGAATGTGGCCCTTAAAATGTTCGTTATGCTGGTGACTGATGACTCTGTTGTTTACATGAGAAGCAATGGATCATGCTGTACCAGTTTGTCATGTTGCTTTGCACAAACATCAAGATTGAGAAGATGCATTTATTTTTGTTGTTGGGGTTCTGAGCTTTGGCTACCATGACTGGTTGAACACCAGGATATACCTATATGTCTAGCACCCTGTACAAACCTCAGAGCTTGACAGATGAGTGGGCTTTGTGGACCTAGACACTCCACAAATGTCACTGTAGCTCTCCACCAGAGAGAAAACACATCCTGTGTGGTCTCAGATGAGGCTTAGTGGCCCTTCCTGTTCTAACTGTATCCCAGCAACACATCTTTTTCCTGTTGTTTTTGTTCTGTATTCATTGCCATAATAAACCTCAAATATGCTGGTGAGTCTTGTGCATCTTTCTAGTGATTACTGAGCCTAAAGCAATAATGAGTTCATCAAAATGTGCTATCAACTATTTTTTTTTGTTTTTTGCTTTAAAAGCATATTTATTTAATGACAAGTAGACAGTGTCATAATGTAGTGTAATATGCAACTTGAAGTACTTGACACGTTTCTAGTTTTGTTCATAGTCATAAATCATTATTTACCGATGCTTCATAGCTGATCACGTGATCTTGAGTAATGCATGATATTGATCAGTCCCTTCAAGTGGATCTAATAATAAATTGATGACCTGCTCATATTAATTCTGACTTGACACTGCTCTAGCCTCTGAGATATTGCTAACTCTATTATCTACTGGACAAAATTCTTCAGATCTTTAATGTTTGTATTTCGGCTCTCTAGCAATCCAAATATAATTATCTGTCTTAGTCACACTGGACTTTTTTCAAAAGATAACTAATATTTAGCATTCATTATCTTATTCAAAATTTTATTCATCTTGTCCACTGTAACTTTCATCACTTGGGTTCGTATTTTGTTCTTTAAATGATGTATTCTAGTATTTTATATCAATGTTTGTTTTCTGTATAAAAGTTTACCTGAAGTGCTGGGATAAGAGGGAAGTCAAAACCATTTCGGTTGCTTGACTGGCCATGATTTGGACCATTGGTTGGGAATTTCACTGGAGTTATCAACTGGGAGCATTAATTCGCCTCTTCATGATCATCCGCATCTAGCTCCTTAACCTCTTTAAGCTTCCTCACAACATGGCGTCAAGGTCCAAGAAACATTCCAAGCAGAGAAAACAAAAGCTTTAGATCACTTAAGACCCAGTTTTTGAATTTACCTTGTGTGATTTGGCCATAATCTATCAGACACAAGTCACAGAACCAACCTAGATTCAATATGAGATGGAATCTATATAACGGGGTAAACTTTAAGAAGTATTATTTGCTGGTGGTCATTTCACAGTTTGAAATCCATAATTTTCTTTTTTAAGGAAAGGTTCAAGTGAAAATGAAAGTGAGTATGCAGGCAGGCAGGAGGAGAGAGAAGGAAGGAACACTTTATTCATTTATTCATTTGTTATCATTGGTTGTTTCCCTGGCCCAGTGACTTGAACTGGGGACCTCTGGATATATGTGGACTGCACCTGGTTTAAACTACTAGGCCACCAGGGCATGCTTTTTCCCTTTTTTTGAAATTCATACTTTTTTTCCAAAACTTTATTCACTAATAAGAGATTTTTCCATTTGTTTCTCCAATGGTTTTCAATTTTCTAATTCTCTATTTTGTACATATATAATAAATATTTTTCTTTTCAACTACAGAAGGATATTTAATAGAAAAGCTTAATTTTTCAGTTTAGATTTTGGCAAATGTTTTCAATTTTTAATTGAGGTAAAAACATAAAGTTTGCTTTATGTTTAGTCATTTTTAAGCAGACAGTTTAGAAATGTTAGTATATTCATCTCCAGATGCATTGCATCTCCAGAATATTTTTATCTTGTCAAACTGAAACTCTACACCCATTAAACGACTCTCAATTTCCCCTCTACATATTTTTAAAAATTTAAATGACACCAAATACATTGAATAGCAGTCAATTTTTTATTGAAACAACATTGATTTATAACATATTTAGTGCCCATTAACAAAAGAATGGATAAAGAAGATGTGGTATATATGTGCCTAGTGGAATGCTACTCAGCTCTAAAAATAAAAAGGAACTGTTGCCACCTGTAATGATGTGAGTGAAACTTAAGTTTATTTTGCTATGTGAAATAAGTCAGAGAGACAAATCCTGTATGATTAAAGAAGCAAAATAAATATATGGACAAACCCCAAAAGACTGTGGTTGCCTGGGAAGTGGGAGAAGGGAGGGAATGAAGGAGGGGACAAGGGAGAGGTAATGGGAACTAGAACTTTGGTAGTGGGTGTGGTGTGAAGTACACACTGACCGAGATGCCATCTCAATAATCTGAAATGAATATAGCAGTATAAACAAAAGAAATAATAAAATTATTTAAAAATACTGTATGATTTCACTCATGTGGAATATAAAGAAACAAAGCAAACAAAAAATAAAAAAGCATCAGTTAACTGTTTATAATTGTGAAATTTCTGTAACAACAAAAATGGTTATAAGTAGTATATTATTGTATCTTTAATTTATATTCATCATTTTATTGATTATTAATAGTTATGACATCATAAGTCACATCACTCGCATGGAAATAGTTACAGATTTAAGTAGAAAACTCAGTAATACGATTCAGGGATAGTAAACAGATTCTTTGAATTATGAAGTGTCAAATTTGGCTGAGCATTAATATTGCTAAGGGTATAGGCAAATCATAAAAGGGGCCAATTATATGGTGAAATCTAGAATTGGACATTTAGTTGTGGACTGAATATAGTATATACAGATGTTGATTTATAATGATTCATAATTCAAGTTTATATTGCTAAAAATAAAATTATTTAATAGAAAATTTTAAAAAATCAGTGTATCTGTTGGAAAAGCATCTCCTTATTTAGTTACACAAGTTAATTCAATAGCTTGATCAATAAGATTGTTCAGTGATAAAAGTTGCTTCTCCTCTGAAATTGGTTCGAAGATTCTGTTACTTACACATCTGCACTTTCAGCAGCACCAGTAGAGATCTCCAGGAGCCCCTACTATCTGACTTCAGTCTGTTGCATTAGTCTTCTCTTTAGCCTCCACACGAAACATCTTTGGACTTCAGTCTACCTTATACATTTTGGCATAATCAAGTTCCTTAAGACCAAGCTCTAATCTTGTCAATTACAACTGAAAATACCTAATGGGTCTCATGGTTTAGAACAGCAGCTCTCAAGTGTTGCTGAACATTCTAATCAATTGAAATGTTTAAAAAATTCTGATGTTCACGCCAACCTCCAATTTAATTAAATCAGAATCTTAGGCAGCCATGCATTAGGGTGGCAATGAGACGTAGGCCTCAGTACTTCTAAATACCCTCCAAGTGATTCCAATGCCAAAGTAAAGGTTGAGATGGGAGGCCGAGAAGAGTAGTTAATTTTGAACATTAGCCCCATCCATGAGGCTTAAAACAACTAGAGGTACCTGCTTCTTCTCATTCTTTCTGCTCCAGCCTAGAAATAAAAAATCTTGAGGTTGAGCCTGGGCATTTTATTGTTTTAAAAAGGTCATAAAAGATTCTGTTGCTTCTTGTTGAGAACCATTAGCCTAGACTAATTAAAGAGAATCTAAGCAGATAGAATATTTTTTAAAAAATTTGTTGATTATTATGTTTTAACTAGATGGGAACCAGAAATGAAAACTCCTTAAATGAGAAACAACAAACATTACAGTTAAAATTGATGTGTGTACTTTTAGAAATCAAGAGGCAAATTCATAACAAAATTAGACTGAGTTCTTACACTTCCATTGGCCCCTTATCTATATGGAGTTGGGAGGACTCCTGTAACATGGCCTATCTTCTCGTTTACTGGGGAAATAGGGTCTCGCCTCTTAAGCTTCACCAGAGAAGAAACCCCATCTATCTTACTCAATATGATTCCTTTCCAGAGCAGTATTTGGTTCATATTCAGTATTAAAAAGCTATATGATGAATTAGGAATTGCAATTTTCCAATTAATAATATAATTTATAATCTTCTCACCTCCTTACTTCCTACTTAATTGTAAAAGGAGTCATCCATCTTTCAAACACTATATGGAGATGATCAGCCCACACTTACCAGGGGTTCTATTACTGTCACTTGTATTCTTTCACTGTGTCTGTTAAGCTCCAATCCTGCATAGGTCACAGGACCTTTATCCTTCAGGGCAGTGATACCCACTGATTCTAAATATCAGTTTCCCACAGGTCACAAAGGTGCCCCAACTTTGGCCTTCTTAGTAGTTTCTGATGGCTGCAGTAACAAAGTACCACAACTTGGTGGCTTAGAACAACGTAAATATATTGTCTTGCAGCTCCAGAAGTCAGAAATCTGAAACCAGGAAGTTGGCAGGGCTATGCTCCCTTGAAGTGTCTAAGGAAGAAGTTGTTCTAAGCCTGGTATTTCTTAGCTTGTCACAGCATAACTCCAGAGTTTACATGGCAGCTTCCCTATGTGTGTACTCATTTCTAAATTCCTCCTTTTATAAGGATAGCAGTCATATTGGGTTGAGGGCCTACCCTACTTTAGTACAATCTCATCTTAACTAATTACATCTCCAATGACCCTTTTTCTAAATAAAGTCACTCTCTGAGGTACTGAGGGTTGGAACTTTAACACAGGAATTTTGAAAGGGACACAATTCAACCTATTACAGGCTCCAAAGTCCAACGATTTGTTCATGCCTACTGGCTCAGCTATTTTCCCCAGAGCTTCCTTGAGTCCAAAGAAGCTTCCAAAACTTAGACAGAAGCCTCCAGGTCCTACAGTTGAGCCATGTCACAAACCCAGGCCAGTGGACTTTTCATGGACAACTCGGACTTAACGTGGACTTATGTGGACCTCGCAGAGTTAATACCTGAGCCAATAGGATGCACCTTACGTCTTTTTAAGACTCACCTTTTGTCAATGAAAAATTAGGTTAATCAAGACTACTTTGTATTTAGGTTGTGACAAATAAGAGAAGAATATATGTAAAGTGTGTGGTGCAGTAGAAACTCAGTTAATTATAATTGTCATCATTACTGTTTTATAAAGAAAGTGTAGTCAAAGATGACACATTTTATAATTTTAGTTGCTATGAATTATGCGTATGAAATTGCTACAAGTATAGAACAAATGAGATAAGGTAATTTAAATAAAACCTTACAGGAAAATGAATTCATTCAACACGAAAAGGGATGGTTTAGAGTGCCACCAAACAGGATCACCCTTCAAAATAAAAAACTGAAGACTTTTTTTAATGTGTAAGTCACCAGCTTTGTATGATTCTTATACCAGGACTCAGTATCTGACGTAAAGCAGCTATCTGTCATCTAGCCAATCATCTCTAAAGCACTTGGCACCAGAGCTCTGCTCAGGCAGGAATATTCTGCAATAGTTGGTGACAGTCTCAGCCAATCAGAGCCCCTTCTGTGAAGCGCCTGAATGGGTGGCATTCAGAGAGGGACACAGTCAGTATCACACAGGCTGCGAAGCACACAAAGAATGGCTGTAAACAGAAACCAAGAGGCACAGAAGGCAAGAGTACCCAAGACCAGTGCTGTAGGGGAGAACTCGGGGTCAGTCATTAACCATGCGAGCAGGAGGAGCCGGAGAAGGAGGAAGCGCTCAAGCAAAACACTGAGACAGGGAGCAACTGACACCAGCTTCTGCAGGGACATGGGCTGGAGCTGCAGCTGGGCTTCTGGCAGTCTGGCAGATGGCTCCAGTGCCATAGTGTGCTCAACGACTTGACTGTGCAGCTTCTCACGGGACTTTCCATCTCCCTCATGGCTCAGTGTGTCCTTACAGCAAGCTCCCCAAACTGAGTATCTGTGCTTCTGTCTCTTGTGAATGGAAAGAATATAATTAACACCATCTCCTGTTCGCTCCAGGGAAAAATGCCTGACTTGAGTGAGCAGAAAAGCTCACGCCTCTCAACCACTGGGCTGATTCTGCCTCACTTGCACACAACCCGTATTGATGTTAATTTTTCTTTCCTCCTCGGACACAGTTTACAGCTTAGCTGCTAGACTCTAATGTTCTTGAGCACAGAAATTGATCGCCATCTTATACACAGAATCTAGCAAAGTATCTGATGCCAAATTCATGCTCAATAAATGATTGAAGTGAATGAATCAGAATAGCTGCTTTATATGTGAGTTATTTAATTCACCTTTCTCCCAATAATACCGCTAAATTTAAGGGGTACAAAGGTTAAGTTAGCTATTATATGGATATATTTTCAAACTGTAAAGGTCTATCTCATTTAACATAAGTTTCTTGAATTTCTTTTTTCCACTGCTTTTGGAGTAGTCCTTCCACTAGTCTCAAATACCGTGTTTCTTTCTGACTATTTTTCACACATTATTTCTTGTTTACCATATTCACAAGCAATGATGGGGTAGTAATAGATTAGGAGGAAATATTTTCAACATTTAACAATAATTGATTAAACTCCTAAAATTGACAAAAAACTGATAAACAATAAAAACAAAACATGACCAGAAAAATGATCGGAAAACATGATAAAGATGCTCATTTGCGCCACATATTAAGGTAGTGCCAAAACATAAACTTCACAAAGCATTGCCACTGTTTCCATCTATCGTATTGCAAAAAACCTGAAATTTGGTAATAGTCATTTTCAACGAGTATGTGCATCAAATGACTTTCAATAGTACAAGTAAACATTCCATAACATTATAGAGTATAATTTTCAAACTTAATGCAATGTAATTTTTGAGTTAAAAGATTATGGCCAGGAATATAAATACTTACTGTATTTTTTAGAAAAATGCTTGCACAGGTGCACAAGGAAGCATATTGAAGGTTGTTCATTGAACTATTACATATAATGGTAAAAACTGGAAAACAACTTAAATGCCTAACAACAGGAGTCACAAAATTTAAGAGCATATTTAAGAGCATAACTGAAGCAGCTTTCAAAGTGCTGAGTTTAAATATCTAACATTGAAGAATCTTGGAGAGACAGTGCTGTGTAAAAAAGTTAAGTGACAGAATAAAATGGGAGGTATAATAACATTCATTCAATCCCCTTCCCATACCCACACTTACACATGACTGCATGCGTATATGTAACTATAGAGAGTATAAATATAAACATACATGTGATGTACTTTAAAACATAAACACTAAATTATTATGTGTACCTCAATTACCTCAAAAGGGATTACGGTTACAGATAATGGTTGAGAATCACTGTCAATTCACATGAATCGTCTGAGTTTATACAGTAAGAATATATTCAGCTACTGCTTTTGCATTTGAATAATCAAAAATAAAAGAAAATAGTGACCATGACTTTCAGTTTGGCTTCTAAAGAGAATTACTTGATTCACAAAAACAACCCTTTTCAAATATGACTTCTTCAACTTCCTCCCTATGTTTTCCCTTGCTTACCCTCTCACTTGCTGTGTAGCCAAGAACCCTCCTCTTAACACTTCATTTTCCCAGGTTCTTCACTATGACTCTAAATTCTCCAATTTTCTAAGACTTCTAAGCTTTCAGGAGATTTCCTAACCAATATGACAGGTTCATTCCCTGTAGGGGGAACTATAGTAATAACTCCATGTATTCTCTCCCACAGATAGATCATGTTCTTTAACAGGGAACTTTTGTGCCTTGTTTTAAAGAATAGAATAATCATGATCATTTTAGAAAAGTCAGTGTGAAAGATATTTGGAGAAGAGAGATTTTAGAACTCTCTTCATCAAATTATAGTTTGTTTTTCATCCTCATGAATGATCCTCATTTTATTAATTGTCATGTTTGTTTACAACTGATTTAGATGATAAATTGTAAAATTTGCAATGATATTCTTGCATTGTTTATGATCACTACAAATAGGAAATAAAATTTATTTTGTAAGTTATATATTTTTTCTTAGTTTTTCCAGTCTTCAGATAGGCAATTTAAATAAGATATACTATATCTACTTAGTCATTCAGTGTGGTAAGTTTTTCCTGGAGAGTCTGATAGCAGTACCATTTTATAAGTATGACTGACACTCATTAGACCACATCAAAGATAAGACTCTGTACCTTGTGAATAGAAAGGCCCTATTTCTCAGAAGTTGTGTGCCGTTCAAATGATATTTTAATTGCATCAGAGTGGGTAACGTTTTGCTTTCATATATTTGCATCTACAGAATTTGTTTAAAACTATAATGTCAATGAGTGCTGACACAGTGAACAGCAGAAGAATGAAGAAATAAGGAGCAGTTAGAGACAACAAATAATGATTTTCATTGACCAAGCTGAAAGTCATGAAAAGCCCTGTGTGGAAAATAAAATAAGGACATTAAGTAGGAGGGAAGCAAATATGTTGGGCAAATTCAGCCTGCGTGACCTGTAACTCGGCCTCACAAAGGACATTGCTGAGGTTTCTAAAGTCATAGAAAGTTTGACCAGGCCTAGGACTCAGTTCATTCCACCAGTGGAGTGTGAATCCTTCCGAAATCCTCAACACAAACTTCTCCAACTGTTGATTCACAATTCTCTTCAGTGTCCACATAGCAACAGCTCAACTCTGTAAGTTGAAGGACATCAGGAAATTCAGTTTCTGAGTTTTTTCCCAGGGTGTTCTCAAGAATCCCAAGATGTATCCATATTTGTCTAAAAAGTGGGCTGCAGTTGTCTGTTGCCATCTGCTCCAGTGCTGCAATCACTCCTTGGATGGCCCTACCTCTTCCTTCATCCCCCCAACTTATCAAGTGGGAACACTGGCCGGGCCCAACTTACCACAGCACAGCTAACATCAGACTCTGATGTTACTTAAGGCTTGAAACTAGCAGCAGAAGATGACAACAGGGGAAAAGGAAAACAATTTAAGGCTGATTGAGCCTTCTGCCATAGTCTACATCACCCAGCCCTGTCCAGAGGGATCTCCATTGACTCCTGATCCTATTGCTCTGTATTAGGGCTACTTTGCCTCCCCATATCTCCACCCCTGGGGAATGTTACAGAACATTCCTTTCTACAAAAGAAAAAGAAAAAGCATATTCACAAAAGAAAACAATTTTTGTAAAGTTGCAATACTCCAGGAGAATATGTTTCTCATTCTTTCTGACTTCCTGTTTCAGACGCAAATATGTTTGTTACACTGAGTGATCAACTCTCTCTCAAATTGCTTTTATCATTAAAAAAAAAAGTGAATAAGAAAAAACAATGGAGCAGTAAATTCCAGCTTCCCTGTCTAGAGAAACTGGAAAACTATTAACAGGTTAGAAACGATGTTTCCTTCTTGCTTAAACAACTTCATATAGGAGTCACATCCTTAAAAAAGAGACTGAAACTTTTAACTCTTTTTGAGGGTTACAGATAACCAACATGATTTATGGACCGGGATGACTCTTGATTACAGAAGGAATCATAGGGTTCCTGAAAAGAAATGCTTTATGGGGGAGTAGGAGTCTGACCCCATACATTTGACCTAGAACCAAGGATAGCTGTTACAGCTAGAATTTGTGGCTGGTATTAAAATCCAGATTGAATCCATCACCCTGGAAGGAAATAGCTGTGTCTGAATTTAGAGAACTCCAATATGCAGGGCCAGGCAGTATTTCCTTATGATCCCTTACTAGATCATAACACAAAGGGTTGGTGAATTATTCTCTACTCACTTTGAAAGGGATAATTTAATATCTAGCATCTAAAGAGTGATAGTATATCAGACATTCTGTGTAACTAGGATCAAAATGAGGATTGAGGTATGTGAACTGGGACAGTCACTTCAGAAACTGGCAGTATCTCCAAAAATGAAACAAATATAAAGCCTTATATTAGAATAATTGAGCAATATATATATATATATATATAAAACTATATGTGAATATGTGTAGATGCTCCCCAAATATGTAATGGTTCTATTGTTAAGCAGATAACCAGGAGAATGAGTATACAGATATAAAAAGGGTATGTAGAAGAGTATTCAGAGAAATGTTGGGAAAAAGAAGAATTTTTCCCAATCCTTCCCGGTTCTTCTCAGGTTGAGTCAACAATTAAATTAACATCAGACAGATGAGTAGTATGAAAAAAAAAAATAAACTTAATTACATATGTATTGAGAATCTACACAGATATGGATTCCAAAGATAAGAAGGCAAAATGAGGAGTGGAGGTAATGCCTCTGAGCTAAGAAAAGGGATCAGTGCCTGGGACTTCAAGAGAATAGGAGCAGGACTCAAATGATGAGAGGCTGATGCATATGACAAAACCAGATGCTTTGTAATTAGATGTTTGCCTGGCCATATAGTTGGAGGTTTTTCCCATAAGAAGGTTATTTTTCACAAAACCCCTAAAATTTAGATAATAATCCCAATTTTCAATCTTCTAGATATAGAAGGAAGTGGTAAAAGTTTCTCATGAGACTGCAGGGCCTTGATTGAGCTCAGCTCAAAATAACTCATGTGCAAAAGTCACATGTACTGGGGAGACCATTCTGAACATCTCCCTCTCCAAAGCATCCTGTGAACACTTATCTTTCAGAAGATATTTTTAAACTGGAAATAACATACCTGTCTATCCACATGTAGGATTAAATTTTGATACAGTTATACAAAGAAATGCTATTCAGCATTCTTTTAAAAAGTTTCATATTATATTATGCACAATATTGATGAAACTTACTGATAAAATATTGAGAGAAAGAAGCCAGACAGAAAAGAACATTTACTGCATGATTTCATGTATTTGAACAAAAGCAAGCAAAACCAAATCTCTAGTGTTAAATATGATAGTAGTGATTATAGTTGATGAATTGAATGGAAGAAGTCCAGAAAAGTTTCAGAGGCACTAAAAGCATTGTCTAGCTTGGTCTTGTTTTGTAATTTTATTCATGTGTGTGTGTGTATATGTCTGTGTGTATGCGTGCGTGTGTGTTCACTAATTGGGACACATAAGATTTGCACAATTTACTGCGTATAAACTAAAAACAATAAGCTGAAAATGATAGTAAATTCCCCACAACCAGCATAATGCCTTAACAGAAAATTGTGATTGTCCTTTTCTCCAGTAGATGGAAAGGAAATTGATATACAGATGCATGTAAGGCCCATGGATACTTTGAAAGGTTTTGAGAGGCAAAACCAAAGACCTTATTTCTCATTTATCAAGCAGATTAGATCTTAGAGTATCAAGATTTGCTCTAAAGTGTTAATGTAAAGTGATGTCATTTGTAACAACTGGCCAAACAATATCTGTTGTAATCAACGAAAAATTAGAACCAAGTTTGATCATGTCTAGTTCGGCTATAAAAGCTAGCTCAGCACATTTCTTATTTTTTTAAAAAGCATTGCAAAGATAATTCATCAGCCAAATGCTTTCATAGGAAATAGCGATTGGTTAAGAGAAATAACTTGAGTAGTTTGTACTTGTTTGTCTACAGATATTTAAAATCTGTCAAAGATCTTCTCTCCTTGAATGTTCTTTCATATGTAATTCATGTTGCTGTAGTAACTGACGATTTATAACAGAAGATTGTATTTTAAGCCGATGAAACTGGTCAAAAAGAGATTACAAAAGCCTAGGCAGTTTATTTTTGATGAAGGCTTCTGTATCTTCCAATAACTTATATTTGTGCTTGGAGCTTCCTTTTTTGCTTTTTTAAGTATGTCGAGAGAACAGCTGGTCTACCTTACATTCCTCAGAGTAGTTACTCAAGTAACAATAGCAGCAACCACGCAACAAAAAAAGCATTAAGACAATATCAGTAACTACAGAAGCAACCTTAACAGCAAATTCTGTCAGTGGTGTCATTTGGACTACTTGTTTCTGCTTGGGAGCAGGACAATTTCTCAATACAAGTATTTCTGAATTGATCCTGGATCAATCATACAGTTATTAGATATATGACTTTGCACAAAATATTTAACTTCATAAAGTTTTTTCATCTAACAAAATGGAGAAAGTATTCACACTGTAGGTCTGTCTAGTACATTCAAGAAAACACAGCTGTGTTCTTTCCTTGCTCTGACTGACTGACTGTATTGACAACTCTTTTCCATAAAGGTAATATCCGACTCTCCCTGATTCACATATGGTAGCGCTGCTGCTAGGACTGTTGTAGATTCAACTGAGGAACAAATGTTTTGCGCTCTTATGTGGAGTCACTGCCCGCCAACCAATAGGTAGGGGTGGGATCCTTGCAAAGTGTGTGTACACAGGATGAATGAAATTTCTAAGATATTTTATTGCATCAGACATTTTTTATAAATTATTTTGAAAATAAGAATATAAAAGTTGAGACATTAAGGAAAAAACAGAAAAGAATAGGTCTTATAAACAATACATTTAGAACCAAGATGCAGACAACATTATTTATACCAAAAGCTGTGAATCTCTTTTTGAAGAGGTATTCTTTGACCTATGATAGCTTGTTTATGAATAAAATTAAAGAGCATTTATAATATGCTGGAACCAGATCAATGTGTCTAAAGATTTTTGTATAGTTTTTAGATTTTGGACAACAGCCTGTACATGAAGTAAAAGAACTAGGTATAATGACTTCATTCACCGTATATTTAATTGTGAGGCCAAGGGTTCCTCAATTTCACCTTAGGTCCAATTTAAAGGTCAACAAATAAATAAACCAAAAATTTTTACTGAAGACCTATTACGTACAAAGTACTGAGAAATGTTTCACAAAAGCAGGCAAATAGATTCTAAGTCATCTATCTAGCAGAATTGTGTTTGTTTATTTATTTAATTATTTATTTATTTTAGAGGAAGGTCACGGGCAGGAATGAAGGCAAGGAGGTGAAAGACAGGCAGGGAGAAGAGAAAGAAGCCTTTATTTATTTAGTCAGCTGTTTGTTTTGGTTGTGCTTCCCACCCCATGAGTCCTGAACCTGGGTCCTTGGGCTTTCCATGGACTACGACAAGCTGCAGACTTAACACCTGAGTCACCAAGGTGAAACTATAGCAGAAATTTTGACTTCTGTCTCTAGCTGCAACTTTCCTGCAGACAGAGGCTACATCCGTTCGTTCCTGCTGGTATAACGGCAGTCATGGTCTAAAAGGGAAATTTAAAATAATTTATGTAAATTATGTGGACTTCCCTAAATGCAAGCAGCCAAATACCTTTAGTCATCATCTCCTGGGAGATTTGTTGCCTGCTTTGTTATGTGATGGTACAGAAACTTGTCGAAGGGAATGAAGGAAAGTTCTCAGAAGCTGCAAGTAGTTGGAGAATCGCAAAAATACACTGGCTTATTACGGAAGGAAACCCTGGGAACATAAAATGGTCTCTTAAAGAATCCCATGGTGGGCAGGTGCTCTGGAAGCTCTGGTAGAACTGAATTTGACTGAGCTCCTCTTGAGGTTGAGGGGTCCATGTAAAGCAAGAGTCGTCATTTTAGCTGAAAGGCCTTTGACTGTCCTCACACGGTGCGTGGAAACGATCCTGGGCATTCCCAGAGGGCCAGGCGTTTTCTTACCCTGGGGCGGCATTTCCTTTATTCTGCCCTGGCCTGATTCTTCCTTCCATTCTTCCTTCTTAGCCCTCTAAACTCAGAAATAGACATTCTCCCCCACTTTCTTATAGAAAAAGTGACTGCTGATCTACTTCAATGTTTCCAAAGTATATTCGATACAGATCTTCTTGGACCCAGTGCCCAATTAACCTTTCCTAGGCTTATCCACCCCTGATAGCAAATTCTTCAAAGAGCTACAGATGCTTGTGTTTAGAAGCAATGGGCTCATAGCTTTTGCATGTTCCAGTGATTTTCATTTGAATCATTGCCCCTCCAAGGATTCTGAACTGAAAGAAAACTAATAGGCAAGTTCTTTAAAAACATTTGGGTATCTGCCACATTCAGTGTTACCCTGAAGAGAAAAATCACCTCCATTATGTAAGAAAAAAGCGCTCATTCTGCTTTTACATCAGAAACTGGTCATCAGAGTTCTTACCCTCAATGTTCACTAGTGATCATTAGCATAAGTCATATTTTTTAATGCCAAATCCTTTTAAGTAGAACAGGCAGTTACTAGAGACTGGCAGCAATAATTTCACTCTAGTTCCTTTTCCTGGTTAGGACACAGATTCAAATCATTGCTGCTCTTGACTGGAGTGTCTTTTGGAAGATCACAAGGACATTATTTTGGGAGTGGAGGTTCTGCAGGGCCACAGCTGTCCTTGCTCTGATGAACCAGGACAGCATGGCACATGCTGGTTTGAGCTTATAAAATGACCTTTCTCTACAGAGCAAAAGGGCACCTTTTGTGTGAAAGACTGTCTCGCTCTAGCTTATAAACAATGAATTGCTGACTTTCCCCAGTGAATTATGGAATGGAGTGACTTACATTTCACAGACACCCCATAAACCATTGCCACTATACTTTCTGTGACATGTGGCTTTACTCAAATAGTTATGCAGTGGGACACAAACAAACTAGGGGTGGCACTAAGAAATATTTGGACAGGAATGTAGCCTGGGAAATGCTGGGAACAGAGCACTGTGAAAGGAGATAAAGTTACCTCCATGGGGAAACTGAAATGTTTAGGATAAAGACATCAAGAAGCAAGATTGTGGAAAAACTTCACTGCTACAAAAAGAAGGGACCCTGAATTGCCTGAACTGTCTGGGCCCATCAGTATTATTACTATTTTAGAAGGTCCATGATTCTAAAAATGACCCCCCAAATAAATATGATTAATTCAAAATGTCAGAGATCATTTATAGCTATAGCTAATTTAAATGCATCTTTTCCCAGAAAACCAAAAAAATTAATAACAATAAGAACCCAAAATTAATATAAACTGAAAGTTTTCTTAAAATAATATACCACTTGTCCTCTTCTCTGAACAATTTGATCTGAAACCCTTGGGTGAGGTCAAGTAATGTAGGTATTCACACCGGTCAGGGTGTGAACCTCAGGTGTCCATGCAAAGGAGTGGCAGCTTTGTGTGATGTTGGAGCCAGTGGGAGTCAGAAGCGGGTCCCACTAGAAGGGAATACTGTCGGGGCATCAAGGTCCCATCCAGGGGACAGGGCAGCAGGAGCCACAGAACACAAGTTATGTATGGGTACTTGGTCAAATGAATACATCTTTTAAGGATAAAGAAAGCAGATTTCTTACTTTTGGAGCAAGGAGTTGTAATTGTGGTAGGTAAAAGACAAGAATAAACAGAATAAGAATTAGCATTGTCAGTTTAAATTTGTTTTCTTAATCTAAATTGAATATATAAATGCATATAAACACACATATACATATATATATGTATGTGTATATATATATATATATATATATATATGAGAGAGAGACAAAGACAGAGGGGGACACAGAGAGAGAGAAACAAAGTTAACATCAGTTGATTTGAAATTGCTTGTCATCTAATAGTATTCAGTGAGAACATGTCATTTCTTGATATTGTTGCCAGAGATATATAATCTGAAGACAATCATGAGGCAACATCAGAAAATCTGACACTGAGAAACATTTTACAAAACAACTGGACTGAAATTCTAGCATTTCAAGGTTTATGAAAAAGAAAACATGTCAAGGAAATGTGAGCTACGCTCCCAAATTGAAGGATACTAAAGATATGTGACAACTAAATGAAAGACATGATTCTGAATGGATCCTCTTGTTATAAAAACAACAACAACATTAGGACAAATGGCAAAACTTGATTGCATTTTAAGGATTGGATCATAGTAATGTATCAGTGCAGATTTCCTGATTTTGATTGTGGTTTTATAGGAGAACAGTTTTGCAGGTAGGAATTCTTTTCTAAAACTAGCAAGGTAATATAATACTAAAATATAATATGTTTTACTATATACTACATATGGGTGGTGGGTTAACATGGTCACTTCTGAAGTGATTCAGAAAAACTGATTTTGGGTACTGAACTTATAACTCTAACTGTGAGATTGTTTTAAGTATGTTAAATGAGTTAAAGTAGAATGAGGCATGCAACCACAAAACAAAGAGGTGTCTTCCATTTTTCAGTCTTTCAAAGACAGCCCAGAGAATAAGCAGAAAAATTTGACTGAAATGCATTTGAGCAGAAAGAAAAGGGATCCAGCTCTCCACTGAGGATAGATTTGCTCCTGGTCTGACTTGTCTTGAGTTCCCTTCTCTGCCAAGTTTTTAACCTGAAGTCTTTTCATCTTATATCATTCTATGTCATAGGATAATGAAACAGTTTCTCTTTCCCTTATGTTGCCATGCCATGAAACCTGTTTTACCAAAGTCAGACTATGATCAGCCATTATTAGGAAGCTGACTTTCCAACACAGAAAACAAAAATCTCTACCTACAATTGCATAGAATTGGTAGAACCAATCTGAGTAAGTAGATTTTCACTTTTTAAGTAGCAAACACAAATGAGTTGTAAAAGAATAAAGGCTGTGCTATAAATAGGAGAGTGTCTTGGATAAGAGCCCAGAGTCTAGAAGGAGACTTTTGGTGGCCAAATTCTGGCTCCGTCACTTTCCCATTTAATATCCTTCCCATTTGCCACCCAGAGTCAGTTACTCACCCTTGCCATGTATTAGTATTCCTCATCTGTAAAAAGGTTTCAGATGAATTTTTCCTAATAGAGTTTATGGATACAAAGCAAGTGGTAGATAGAGATTCCTTAATAAGTATTAGCTATTATTCATATCGTCTATTAACTTTTTAAATATTTATACTTTTTGATTTAGCAGTTTCCCTCTTAAATTCCATTTCAGAGAAACAGAGGAAGATAAAAGTGCTCGTTGTAGCAATGTTTGTAATAGAGAAAAATTAACTTAAATATATATAAATCAAAGCTTAGCTAAAACTTAATATTCCCATTGCAGGAGCTGAAACAGGACACCCCAAGTCTCTTAGAATTGGTTTATTGTTGAAAATGGACAACAACCCCACAGGCAAAGAAGTTATTTTAATCCTTTAAGCCATTCCCTTCATCAAAGAAGTCATTTGCTACCCCCTGGGCCTCAGCCCTTCCCCCAATCCAGAATGGTCTTTTGTCCTTATTCTCTAGAAGAATGTGACTTGAGAAAGTCTTAATGCAAAAAATTAGTGTATCTGTATATAGTCTTCTCTTTATAAGAAACCTATCTCCTAGCTACTGGCTACCCTATCATGTCACGGTACAGGATATACATCATGGGTCTGCCCCAGTTTCCTTAGAATTTGCTGCCATGTGAATTCTTCATACATGATACTCAATTTGGGCTTTGGTTTTTCTCTGACTAATCATGCCTATGTTAATTTGTTTATTCGTCCAGCCCATGAAGAACCTCAAAGAAATGGGGCAACTTTCCTTTGACACCCCCACACCATGATATTTTTGATATTGGAATTAAGAAGAGTAATCTTCATGTCATATTGTGAAGTGAAAAAATCAAGTTGGTATATATACTATGATACCTATGTGGAATAAATGCTGTTGTATATCTTTATAGGTTTACATAGGGTTCACAAAAATCATCAACTGTTTGTTACCTTCTGAGAAAGGAGCTAGATTAGAGCTCTGATCAAAGGGAAAGTAGCTTTACCTGTAATCCTAATTTTCTACAAAAAAGCAATGTTTTTATATTACATATTAAAGATTGATGATTAAAATCATATTACAGCACTTTCATGCTATAGAAATAATCTTTTAAGACATGATCAGTTCTTGGTTAGCATCGTCAGAGGAAGGAAACAAAATACTTCAATCAAAAATAACAATGAGTTAGAGAGGAAATATCACATTTTACTCTGGAAGATAATAAATATTATTTGCTTGTTTGATTTTTCTTCTGCTGATTTCTGCCTCTGTGTTTTAGAGAGACAAAGAAAAATAGTTGTTTTCTTTTCTAACGGTATGCCCATGATGGCTTCCGGTCCTGTTGGGAAGGGCATTAGTCTTGAGAAGATGCTGGTGATCACCAGTAGTCTTTACTGGAAAGGTGTCTATTTCTTCTCTTGCCCTTTTTTCTTGTGGCTAGTGTTAAACAACCTGACCATTGGACAAAGAAAGATTTTGTGTTTGGTGGTGATTGTGCTTGACAGCTCTTGGCTGTGAACAGGTTTGGTTTCTCAGAGAAGCGTCTCCTCCCTGGTGCTCTTCGTCGCTGTGACAAATGTGAGTACACGTTTTAGAATGGGGAGCAAGCTTGTGGACATGGAGAACTGAAGTTCAAACCTCGTTGTGATTATGAGGTGCTCCAACCAGCTGTCCTCCTACACATTCTGTACCCACAGCAGGACTTTATTTCTGGCAGGGAAAAGGGAGATGACCTTGTTAGGAGCACAGAGCTGGGGAGCCACCGGCAATGGCATCAGATCCTGCCTTGGAGATGGTGTGCACTTTAGCTTTAGGACACTTAACCTCTTGTTTTTCCCATTCGTCAAGTAGGAATGGCAATAACTCCAACAAATGTAACCCAATGCCACACTCACACAACACTTATAACTCTTGGATAAAAAACAACTTAGAAAATGCCTCTGCATTATTCACTGGGATAATGGAAAAGGAATATGTTTCCTTTGAAAAAAGTGAACAACATTTTACTGGTTATTTGATCTCAAATATTTGTGCAAAATTCATGGAAGAGAATGCAATTTCTTACCTTCCTTACATTTTTATTGGAGTCATGGAAAGTTCAGAATTAAACCTCTACCAAAAATAAAGAAAAAAAGAAACAGTGAACAAAAAGCTAACAAAATAAAAAAAAATCAAAACAATCATAATGACGCCAAAACACACAAAAAGAAAACAAAAACCAAAATAGAAAAAAAAGGAAATCAAACCTCTATCCATTGGTGGAGATGGCAGAAAATAAAATAAAGTCACTGTCCGTAAAGCCGTGAAATCTGACTTAAAAAAAAAAACGAGACTTACATCCATTTAGTCAAATGCTTCAACAGAAGACTGATTTAAGAGTATGGAATTAAGGAGCTGGCAAAAATTAGAGACAAGTGGGATGCCAGATTTCCTGATGAGTCCCAAGGAGAAAATGTGAGGTAAGGTGCCAGCAGATAGAGGCTGCAGCGTGACTCAGAAATCATCTGTCTAGTGTTAGATCTCCGAAAAACTGAGCTGGAGAATCAACAGCCAATTTCTGGAATTGTCTGGAAACTGCACTCCATTCAGGAACTGCTAGTTCTGCTTCTCCCAAATGCTAGTGAGTTAACCTAGAATCCTGCAAGCTTCTAGAAAATTAACTTTATGTTTGGATTTGGCAGTTGGTTCTCATCAGCTATGTTCTCATCACAGTTCTTTTTTTTTTTTTCCCACAGTCTAGAATTTGGGTGTAAGTCAGTGTAATTGTAGGCCAACAAAAGGGCCGGCAGGAACAGGCCCCAGAAAGACTGTTAGGAATCTTCCATGTACTCACAGACTGTCCCATGGGGAGGACTCGTCTTCATCTGAGTCTAGTAATTGCACCACATCAGCATCAACACAGATTTGCAACTACGGTAACATTTTCTCTCCTGACAAGTGGTCCTAGGTTGGGTTAGCTTCACTTGCATAGCCCTGAGATAGGCGCCAGTAGGAGGTATGTTGGGTGGTGGGGATGGCACATGTGTACCTTGCCCTCAATGACTGCTTGAAATTACCCCCTACAAATGAGAATCTATTCTCTTTATTTTAATCATCACTTCCAAAGAAGGATTTTATGTTCAGCCAACCCCTAAGATGCATTCCATACTTTCATGACCACACCCACACAGTTGGGAAATTCTCCTGAGACACGTCCTTCTCCTCAGTGAATTTGGATGGGGTTGGGTAAATGACATGAGTAAGGCCAGGGGAATGTCTATTTCCAGGATATGCCCCTGGGTTGATATGACAGTTGTTACATTGCTTTAAAATATTCATTAGAGGGCCCTCCCCGTGTACTTCTTTAATTGTAATTGTCACAGAAATCTGTTGTGAAATATCAGCGACTGAAATAAACGGAGCTCATTTCTGGCCTCTAAGAGAGTGGAGTTTGCTCTCCCTGTTTTTCCTGGCAGTAGCCTCTCTAAGCAAGTGATTTACAGACATAGCAGCTCTATTTTATGGTTGCTTAGAATAGACAACAGAATGGCTTTTCCATTTTCTTGCTATAATCCGATTTGGATACTCTTTCTTTTTCTTTTACTCTAAAGGAAAATGCAGGCAGAAATGAAGGCAAGCAGGGACAGAGAGGAGGTAGAAGTACTTTATTTTATTTATTTACCATCTGTTTTATTTACTTACCATTTTGGCTGTTTCCTGCTGCCCCGAGGCTTGAACAGGAAACCTTGGGATGTATGTGCACTGTGCCAAACCTCTACTACCAGGGCACACCCTGGAACACTTTCTTAATTATTTCGAACAACTACTAGAAAACCGTTTTTGTAATGTTTAGGCAGAAAATTTTAATGGTAAGATAAAAATACTATATTCTATTTGTAGAGCAATTTTATGTACTCATAAATGGCTTTATTTAACTTTCAACAGAAGCATAGAGTTGGCAGAAAATATACTGGTGATCTGTCCCGATCCCTACCTGGTACAGGAATTGCAGGTATAACCAGCACCCAGAAGTAGCTGTGGAACCTGATGGTTAATACTATGTGTCAACTCAGCTGGGTCAGGATGCTCAGATAGCAGGCAATACATTATTTCTGGGTATGTTTGTGAGAATGTTTTCAGGAAGAGACTATCATTTGAATGTGTAGGCTGAGGAAAGATAACCCTCACCAATGAGGGTGCACACTGTCCAAACTCTTAAGAGTGTGACTAGAACAAAAATAGAGGAAAGAGGAATTTCCTCTTTTTTAAAAAAAATTAAGTTAGGACATCCATCTTTCCTTAGCCTCTGCCATTGGTCTTCCTGGTTCTCAGGTCTCTGGTCTCATAGTGGATTATGTCACCAGTTTTCCTAGTCTCCACCTTGCATATGGCAGACTGTGGGACTTTTCATAATCCATAATCACATGAGTCAATTTCTGTAATAAATCTAATAATATATATGTATATATAGTGTATTTATCTATCATCTATCTCCTATATATTCTACTTCTCTATATAATCCTGACTGATACTCAGAGCCACAGTGCATCACTCACGTCACCAATATCTCCCTACTTCTTCAAAGGTCTCCTTGCATTTCCACCCAGTCCTATCCTGCCACACCACACAGTGAGATAAGGCTAATCAGTGGCTCTTCAGCAGGAATAGCTTTGAGCAGCGATCATGCTCTCCATTTGCAAACCGTCTTCATGCCTTCAAGCTCAATGTCACCTCTCAAAGGTCTGCTTTCCCAGCTAGACATTTATAAATACCTTTCCCATCCTGCTCTGGTAAATCCGAATTGTTTTCCTGAAAAGCCCTGTCAGAAATAAAACCCTTTTCTCCTGGTATTGCCTCATCAGTTAAAAAGGGAAAAAAGGCACTGTTTTTCTTCAGACACAGTATTTCCGCTCATCAGCCTAAGAGCACGTTTGACTTTTGGCAGCTTCATTTGCACTTGACTCATATTGTGACGTGAACAAATTAAATCATCTAATTTTCACATGTACAAGTACACCCAGCTTTTTCAATTTTATAGTTGTGAAAATGATTCTTTGGACTTTTATCCACAACTTTATATTCAATTTATTACCGATATTCATCTTGTTTGATTCTTTAAACAATAAAAAAAAATTCTGACTATGACATATATTATAGCTCCTTTTTTTAGTCTCAAGTTTTCATTTCAGACTCTCAGCAAGTTTTGTTTGTTCATCATTTTGCTTATTTCTTTTGACTAATTGACTAGTTCACAGTGATCCAAGTATTATCATTCCTGCTTTTCTAATCTGAAAAGTAATATATAATATACTCATTCATTCAGCCAACAAATATTTATTGAGCATTTACTTTCTGCCAGGCACACAGACACAGGGATTGAACAGATAATCAGATAAAGTCTCTACCTTCAGCTGCTTATATTCTGAGCAGAGACAAAGGAGTAATTGCGGAGTGTGGTGTGACAGAGGAAAGAAACTTGCTGGGAGATAGAGTATTTCATAGGGAAGCTGCTTTATATAAGGTCAAGGGAGCAGATCTTCACCAAAAAGGTAAAAAGGGAGAAAGGGAATCCCAGGAAGAGAAAACAGAAAACGCAAAGTCTGGGACAGCTCACAGCTTGACAGTACGTTCCTGTCTCCAGATGCCTGATCTGACTAGGTTTCTGTCTATCGGGTTCCGATTATGAAGTGGACCCCCAGCGCACGACATCATGGGCTTCTTCATGTCCTCACAATGTATCCAACATTGACTTCTTGTCTCCAGGGTGCAGCCCAGACTGGAAGCTGGCAGTTCAGCCAGCCCTACACTTGGCAAATGTGAGGTTCCTCTCTTTGGGCCATGTCACAAGGATTTTCATCTGAAAGAAGAAAGTTGTGAAATCAGGAATGACTGGCTTTTGAAAAGGTCCATTTGCCATCAGAACTCAGAAAAGTATAAGCAGTGAGGGCAAGTACCTGTACTCTCTCCTCACCTCACAATGTGCTATGTTCTTGCAGACATGGCCCTCCCACTAACCTTATTACCTACTTTCAATCTTCTGCTGTCACGGAGGAATGCCAGCTCAGCTGCAAAGTCATCTGGAAAATTAATATCCAGGTCTAGTGACACCTGTCTCTTGCCAGATTAGCTGTGGCTTTCACTTCTCATTCCTACCTGATCATCTTAAATGGTGAATGTCTGTGCCAAGGAGGAGCCCGTCCAGTGGCCCCTTTGCAGAAGTCCACCATGCAGAGAAAAACTGCAAAAATATAGTCAGAATAAGCTTCAGAATAAAGATATATTAACAAAAGCTTAGTAAATGTGGATTTTAAAAAAACAACAGAAAATTAGCATAAAGAAAAGTAGTATAAAGTAGCATGCACTTAATTTAATAGACGTCGTGATTTTAATAATTTTCTTCTTCTTTTTTTTTTTTTTTTAAGAAAAGGAACAGGCGGGAATGAAGGCAAGTAGCTAAGCAGGCAGGAAGAGAGAAGAGGAAGAAGGATGTGAATCCAGGTCCTTGGGCTGTATGTGAGCTGCTGCACTCAGCAACAGGCAGCGAGCCCAGTCGCTATTCCATGAGGACATGCCTCTAATACTATTTTGCGAGGGCTTTTAACCTCCCTAACTTCCTTCTTAAAAATGAGGAGATCGACATTAGTAGTCTTCGGTTTGCGGCTGCCACTTAAGCATACATTGATTACTGCCAGTTGACTGGCTATCATAAAAAATAAAGCATATTTAGGTCAGAGAGTGGCCTCCATCAGTCACTCTTTGACTGGGAAGTTGATGGAAATGTTGAGGAGCAAGAGCTGATTTGAATTCTGTCTCTGTTATTCATTAACTCTATCTAAAATTTATTTATCCTTGCTCTGTCCCCCTTTTGTAACTAAGGGACAAGAGTACTTACTTAATTAAATAAGGTAATGTATTTACTGTGCTCAACACATGTAGATTTCAATAAGTATTAGCTCTATATCCTTCCCTTTCTTCTGAGATACTTGAGTTTAAAAAATAACCATGTGCTTAATAGGATATAAAAGTCTTAAAACTGGAACATTTGATACATTACCTTTGCTCATACATAAAACAGGGAAATAAGTTGAAACACGGTCTACCTGGCAAGGCTTCTAATGACATTAAAAAGATCTTTCTGATAATATTGTTTAGATAGTCATAAGTATCCATACTTTTCAATGGTATCTCAAGAGACATAACCCAGAATTAAGAGTCTTGGTTTTCACTCAATTTCTCCTTTCACAACTAGTTATGAGGCCTACACTAGACACTTACCTTGATTCTTCTTTCATCTGACCAATTGATTTATAACACCTGCCTTGGTCCAGTTTTTGGGGCTATTAAACAAAAATTTAGATATAGTCACTAAATGTCTTTAAAATGAAGACACTTTGTATTTGCATTCAAACATAATGACATTATACACTATGTTTCACAACTAAGAATTTCCTCTAATTGTTGATCTACTTTTATGTATTTTCCCATTGTTTTAAACATAATTTGCCATTTTGGGGAACAGTGAGCCAAGCCTTTGATCATTTAGGCAAAGCGTTAATCACCTGTTACATACCATGCTTGGAATAGTCACGACTTTCCCCTTACAAGGTAAGAATGTATATTATCTCTATTTTATAGAAAATTAAAAAGGAGTATCAGGGATATAAAATCATTTTCAGAAGGTCACAGAAACAGTTAGGAGCCACAGGATTTAAATCCTGGTGTTTCTCCAAGGTCTGCTGCTTCACAAGGTTAAATTATAACATGGAGTCATTTCTTTATTTTTTTCTGCTGATTGTCAGGTTTAAACAAAAGAGATTCAAGTTCTTCCTCTGTAAATCTGCTGTACCAATCACCCAGGTATACATGGAATAAGTTACACTCTTGCTTTGTCAAAAATAAAATCCCAATGAAACAAATATTCTCATTTCCTGAGCTCAGCAAAACAACATTTTGTGGTTATTTAATTATTGTGTGTCTCTCTGACTATGTTTCATACTCCATGAAGGCAGGGGTTACATTCCTTTTTGCTTGTCGTTGGAGCTCTTCCATGAAGCATAAGACTTAATATTGAAAAACACTCAATAGAATTTTATGGAAGTGATGTATGAATGGGTAAAGTTTACAAAAAAAGTTTTAGATGTAGACTCAGCTAGTTAAAGTAAAACTTAGGAGTAAATCAGCAAGGAAGCAGTAATAACACCCCTAAAAATCCCACTTTTCCTCCCGTATTAAGTAGCAGATAGTTTATAGGCAAAAACCTAGGTTGCAATACTCATGAGGACAGCTATACGCAGTGGAATTACTCCAGGCAAAATGTGGGTTTCTGATCTGAAATTTAGATTTTTTTTGTCGTGACTTATGAAAATAAGATTCAATGGCAAAATTTTATATAAAAACTTATAAATAAAAATAAAACAAATATGCTTAGTGTGAGTAAAAGTCCTGAGTAACAGACATGTTACACAGGTAATATTTACAACCTGAAAAGAAGACCCATTGAAATAGAATACATAACTGTATCCACTGGGTGGCGCTGCAGACTAGTGTGGATGTTATTTCACAAATTATTAAAGGATGTCAGGAAATAAAAACGCTTAGGACAGTAATTCTAAGTATGTAAGAGCTTCTTTTTTGTTTGAAAATTTCCAAAGTAGCTTCATGAGGAATGTAGAATAGGTATTACTATCCCTTAAACACAGATCTCAGGCACCATTAAACATAAGAAACCGCCTCAGGAAGATTTATAACACATTTTAATGGGGCTATTATTCACTTTAAAACAGTCCATTCACACTTGCACTGCATATTCTGTAGTTATTTTCTGGTGACCCTTCAGTTCCTTTCTCTAGTTTCAAGTGTCCTCTCATAAAAAGTCAGTCACACAGAAGGAAGACTAAAATCACTGGTCTATAAATTCTTAGTGGTGGCTTTTTAATTCATGACTCAGTAAACACTGAATACTCCAAGGAGGCTGTGAAAAGAGTGAAGTTACTGGTGTCTAGAATTAGTGAATCAAATTCTGGTCTTTCCATTTACTCCTATTAACTTAAACTTTTTGGAATCTCAATTTTACTGTATTTTAAAAGGGAATAGAGGTGCGTGCCGGTGACACAGTGGTTGGGTCTGCTGCCTCCAGCCAAGTCCAGTCCACACACATGTCCCGAGAACCCAGGTTTGCATCTTGGAGTGGGGAACAACCAAGATGAACAACTAAAATAAAAATGAATGGAGTGCTTCTTCCTTCTCTCTTCCTGCGTGCCTGCCTACTTGCCTTCATTCCTGCCTACACCATTCCTTAAATTTTTTTTTTTAAAGCAAAAAAGAATGGAAAGATCTTATCCTGTCTGTCTCACTAGTCTGATAAAAAGATAACATGTGTTACCATGTGATGATAATGTATAGCTGTTTGCATGTGTAGAATTTTAGTACTTCCTCTGGAAGCTTACTTCACATTCATTAAAGTCCTTTCCATTCTGCTCAAACCATGATTCTTTACAGACGACTCTCTTGGCCTCTCCACCCATGACGGGACCACCAGTTTCTCTGAACCTGAAGTACCTGTTCACTAATTAGCTATTTTCTTCTATTAGCATTATAGTTTCACCTTTCATATTGAGATGTCTTATCCATCTAATGTTTACTTTCAAATGTCATGTAGCAATCTAAATGATCATTCTTCATATAATGAACCAAATTTCCTAACATAGTTTGTTAAATAATTTAGTTTCTTCATTGACTTGTGGTCACTAATCTCCTACTGTCTAAACCATTTCTAGTGTCCCATTTGTCTCTTTCTATATGCCGAAAGTGTGCTGTTTGAATACTGTTTCAATGGCTTTGTAATATTTTAAGATCTGGTAGATCCGCACCCTTTACTCAGCATTTTCTATGATAGTGGATCAACTATTTCATGGAAATTTTATATGAAATATTAGTGAATCTTAATTTTTCCTCTAGTTTTCAAAATTAATTTTTCAATTCTCCCCAAACATGCTTTTAGAAATTTCATTGAAAATTGACCAAAACCTGTCGATATGTTTGGGAAGAGCCACTATCTTTGCCAAGTTATGACATCCTGATCATTTTCATGTTGTCAGTCCCCTCAATAGTGCTCACTTCTTTCACTAAAAAATTCTTGTTCAGTCTGCGTTAGGTTTATAAATTGTTAGTTATTTCATGATTTTTGCTATACATGTAAATAAAATCTCTTCTGTTATGTTTTCTAATTCTTAACTACTGGGTAGAGGAACATCAGTGATCTGTTTAGGTAGATACTGCAGGAGGCAACCTTGCTGAGTTACCCTATTAGAATGGACAGCTGTTGATCTCTGATGTTTCTCTGTAGATCATCATGTCTCCACATCTATCACAACTTGTCTTTTCTTTCCTAACACCCTTATTTCTTTTTCTGGTTTTTAAAACTATGTTTCGTTTTGGTTTTTTTTTTAAACTGAGTGGTTTAAACCTCGGAACACCTCAGTCAAGGACAAACAACATCATCATTTATTACCTGGTAAATTGCAATCTGTTCTTCTGCATCCTAACACATATGACCTCAGATCCTCGACAGTACAAAAGAAATGTTTTTAGTCCAGTTTGGGCAAGAAGAAACCAAAGTTCAGAGAGACTAAGAATTGACAGTGGGCTTTAAAAAATCAGAGCTTTTCCTAGTGACGATGCTGCATCTTTTCATGGCTTCCTGTTCATTGTAACAATGGGTGACTTGGCTAAACTCGTTCCTTGTCCTTTTATGGAAGGCAGAAAATTCTTCAGATTATTATAAACAATGTGTGATCCATTTTCCCTTGTAAGTGAGTGGTCTGCTAAAATATGAACCTCTTTAATGCTTCTTGTTGATGCACTAGAGTTAACCAGCTTCCTTTCCAAGATGCTTACGGAATTCTTCTGGAAGTTGGAGCCGACAGGTGTGTGAATATGATTAAAAACTGGGAATGGTATCTATTAACTTGGTTGGGGGGTGCAGGCTAGAGTATCATTTAAATCATGCCTTGTACACACATTCCTTTCTTATTGTTGTCTAGTTGGGAGAAGCAGGGCACACATTTCCCAGTGTCTGGGGTTTGTTTTTGTTTGACTGCTTATAAATAAGGAGTGGATAAGAATGTGAAATTCAGAGACCCTTACTGAATCTTACATAATTGCCATCTGAGATTAGACTAGAAAATTTGCAAATGTTTCTTACCATAAACTCAATTTTCTTGACCAACAAAGTGGCTTCCTAACTTTAATATTATTTTAATTCCAGTGCTTTTGAGAAAAAATGCATTGTTCAAGGTTTTATTCTAATATGATTTACAAACGTGAGTCCTGAAGACACTGAGTTTATGATTCTTGGACCTAATGAACTTGCCCACTCTGACGTTTTTACGATTCTCTGAAATTAGAAAGACCAGCATAGTGGATAATAAGGGCAACTTAAATGAATGTAGATTTGGAAGTGAAAGCATTATCTACAAATCGGGTACAGTTGTGAAAACATATAGATATACCTTAGGCATGAAACAGCTATTTGGTGACTGGAAAATCAAGGTGATTTCTTATATTTTAGAAAGAAGAGAGTGAAGTTGTTGAGCTACTGGTTTTTAAAGACTGTGGACAAGGCCAAAATGCTTCAGAGTTGCCAAGGACACCTTTGAATGTCCATGCAAGTGTCTTGGTGAGTCTACCATTTTGTTCGGTAGCATGAAACCAGGTTGCTGTGTCTTCATCAACATCATATGAATAAATTGATATGAATTCTGTGTCAAACTTCACCAAAATTTTTAAGCACTAGCATCACGTAAGTGAGATTTTGAACTTTAAAAAAATATGAACAAAGATAACTTAAAAAAAAAAAAAAATCCCAACCATGACGACATCTCCTCTGCTCCCTGCTTTAAAATTCTGATTCTGCATTACTAAAAGTCTTTATGCTTACCACAGGAATACCAGGAATACCAGAATTTAAAAAGGATACGTCAAAAAGCTTAGTATTAGTTATCTCCAAAGAGGGCAAATTGAGATAAGAATGGCTAGAGAAGTCATTGTGAAATTATTACTCATTTTTAATCAGTTATGTTTTATTTTAAACTCAATTTAATGTGAGCAAGTCTTTCATTCATCCATTTTAAAAAACTATAAAGAAGCAACAACTCATTCACATTATTTCCTCTTGGGATATTTCATCTTTTTTTTTTTTTCTGAATTAAAAACATCATCACATATATGTTTGATTTGAGAGATTACATTTTTTTCCTAAATTTATCCCAAAGAATCTGTTATTATTAGGCCACATGCAATTTAATTCAAGCATCATCAGATAATTTCTGTATGCCTCCTTTTATTCATAATTTTCAGAGAAAAAAATGTCATTATTCTTAAATTATCCGGCAAATCATATCCTCCTTTAGTCAGTTTAATTAAATGGGCTTTAACCTGACACATTATTGCCAAAACAAATAGCCTGTTTGGGGCTTGTCAAGCTACATGGCAACACTCTTGGAATCAAATGGTTTGGGTCTAGCTAGGGAGGAAGATGACTCTGGCCTTTGGAATGCTACCTTACGATTCTCTGGCAATCCAAAGTGGCAGTGAAATAAGATTGAGCAGAATAGTATTAAAATCATCTGGCTGTCAGGAACCAATAGCCGTTTATCTATTCTGTACATGTGTATTCAGAGACACTGTGTCTCTATGTCTATAACCTTTGGTCTACTGCTCATAAGAAGAGAAGTAGAGATTGTCCACACATACGGTTTCTTGTGAACAGCCTGTACTTTGTATATAGTCACGGCAGGGTCATCGTGCCGGCTGTGAAACACGAGGCGGAGCACAGAACATGACACAGAGAAGAGGAAACTCAGAACCCTGCCCATTAGAATCCATGGTTTCCAAGATCTCCAAGCAAACAAACACAACTTTCTGAACACAGTGTTATAGGAAAACGCTAAGTAAACACCAAGCTCCTAGTCTTGTAAAGTTTTTTTCCCAGAAATGATGTGAAAAACAGAGAAAATGTATACACTAAACATGTTCTTATGTAGCAAGTTTGCAGTGACCAAACTATGCCAGGCGAGATCCTATGTAAACCATAGTAGGGTCTAAGCAATCGCTACTTAACTTCTGATTTTGATAATGAGTTCATTTTCATGCACTGTGAGAAAAGCACTTAAACAATTTCTCAAAGTAGGCTTAAAATTTGAGTGAGTTTATTTTTCTTAATAGAAGTGTTGTTCTGATTAATGCCAGGTTAAGTTTAACATCACTGCGATTCTAATACAAGACTGGAGGCACATGGAATAGGATTTTGGGAGCTTTTTGATGAATGAGGCAAGAAATTACTTAACGGGATAAGGTACAGATTGACTGCAGTGTGTAACATCTTGGCTTGTCAGTTTAATTGACTGATTATTGATTGAGTGATTCATTATGTCCTGGGGATGTTGAAGAAAGCAGTGGGTGGCCTTTGCCATAGATGCTGTTAGTGCTGCTGTGACAACCACTTCAGTGCTCACAGTCAATTATATTAAAGAAATGAACATTAAATGTGCTCTGGATTAATTTTTCTTCCTCCTCTATTCCAACACTTCAGTAAGCTCCATTGATCTGAGACCTTCGAAATATCTTGTCACCACAGGGGCACTGTCAGAAGTCTCCTAAGTGACTTTTTTTTAATTCCAAAACTCTCCTCAAACTCACAACTCTCGGCAAGAATCACCGGAACATTTCTTTTGATCACTTCACTTTCCTCATGGAAAACCTCCAAAGACTTCTTTTTGAACCCCGTGACACCTAAACTTTGCCATGACACTTCAAGAACACCAGTGACAGGTCCATTACCTTAAAATGATGTCTTACTGCTTTTAAGTAACTTTTTATCCTATAATCTAATATAGAGAAGGGCAACTGAGAAAGATTCTAAGTGGGGAAAGAAGAAATGAATTAGCATTCTTTGGGTTCCAATTCCTTCTGACTTTGTCTCATGGATAACTGTAAAAAGATACACATTAGTTTCTTCTTCTCCCCTTGAACAAACTGAAATTGAGAGATTTGCCCAAATTATTACTGGTTCAAAATTAGAAAGCTGATCAATAGAGCTGGATTCTGAACAGGTTCTCCTGGGATCCTTCCTTTGTTCCAGTATCTCATTGTTGCTTATGCAAATTGACCTCTGCTCCTCCAGCACCTAGAATGCCCTTTTTATTTCTGCCTCACTTTCAAGATTCCAAACCTGCTTGAATACTTCCAGAGTGCCACTCTTTCTCTTCTCCTCCCCTCCTCCCCTCCCCTCCTGTCCCCTCACCTCCCCTGCCCTCCTCTCCTCTACTTCTCCTCTCCTCTACTTCTCCTCTCCTCTACTTCTCCTCTCCTCTCCTTTCCTCTCCTCCCCTCCCCTCCTCTTCTCTCTTCTCTTCTCCTCCCCTCCCCTCCCCTCCTCTCCTCTCCTCTCCTCTCCTCTCTTCTCTCTCTGTCCCTCTCTCTCTAAGGAAAGGTGCAGGCAGCAATGTAGGTGAGTAGGCGGCAGGTTGGAAGAGAGAGGAGGAAGAAGCATTTTATTTTTATTTAGTTGTTCACATTGGTTGCTCCCCACAGACATGGGACATGACCCTAGGTCTTTGGGTTGTATGTGGTCTGCATTCCTTCAGAGACAATTGACATAGTCACTACTCTACCAGGGCATGTACATATCTCTCTTAAACCTCTTGTAAGTTTAGCCTGAATCCCAAATAGGGTCTCTTATGTGTTCTCATAAAATCTGTTTCTGATCACAACACATATTTTTAATTTTATTGATATATAACAAAGAAAAGTGTACACATCATAAGCATATAGCTTGATGAAATATCAAAAAGCAAAATCACTCCATAAAACCACCAACAAGGCCAAGAAATTAACAGCACTCAGAGGATCCACTTCATGAGCCCTTTTCTGTGATCTCAACTCTTCTTCCCTTTCCAAAGACAGTCCTATCCTGGATCCTGGATATCTGTAGAGATACCTTTTGTTTTCCTGCTCTCAAAAACAATGTATATTTATATATTTATGTAGAATCAGCTTTTTCTTTGTGAGGTTTATTCCCTGATGTATGGTACAATCATTCATTTATTTTCATTGTAATATAGTATTCTATTATATGGAAGCACATTTGTTTTTTTCATTTTACTGTTGGTGGACATTTTGAATTTTCCCATTTTGAAACTATTGTGAATAGTATAATATAAGCATGATTAAAAATTGTTATTGATTATGTGTATGCTCTTTGGGACATATACCATGGAATGAACCTACTGGGTTATAAGCTACGAATATGCTCATCTTTTGTAGATAGTGCTACAGTTTTCCAAAATGGTTGTACTAATTTATAATCTGACTGCAAGCATATTTCCCACTTGTCCTCATCTTCATCAACAATTGAGTATCTACATTATACCTTTGTATTTTTTCTCTTTCTCTCTCTTTGCCTAGCATGAGGCCCAGTTTATATTTTAGCAAAATCCAGTGAACTAATAAATGAATGACTAACAAGTGCACAACTGTTTGCTTCTCTGTTCTCTTGTCCTCTATTAGGCAGGATGGAGTAATTGTTATAAGTCTAGGTCTGGGGGTCAGACTACCATGATTGGACTTCCAACACCACTTTACTATCCAGAAAATTACATTTCTGTGCTAGTTTCTTCACTTTTGACAAAACAGAGTTGTTATAAAGTTAGGATATAAAGTCCTGGGATCAATGTCTGGTGTAGAATAAGAGGTCAATAACATTCACTATTGCTGTTACTATCTTATTCTTAAGGCCTGCACCCCAGAAGACTCCTAAGAAATAGAATGGGTTGTATGAATTTTCCATCCCCTCTACGAAGCTTGATTGAAGAGGTTGACCCTACAGTTTCTAAACTTCTGATGTTTGTTCTTTTAACCTTCATTCACCACATGTAGGTGTCATATCCCCTCCCCGCCACCCCGAAGTAGATGGTCAGTCATCTAAGCACAGTGACTGACTTACTCTTCATGGTAGCAATACTTTCCATATCCCATTTAAATTCATGGAATCCTAGCTGAAGAAGTTCCTGCAAACCCATATTTGAGCAGACCAAAAGATATGAAGTAGGTTGTTCCCTTTTCCAGTCGTGTTCAAATGTAGTTTGAATCTGCTGGCAGGGATGTGGTCCAGTCTCCCAGATAAAAAATATCTCTGTATATGTACTGCTGACATCACAGTGCTTAGCAAATATTTGCTTTTTTTTTTTTTTTTTCAATTGATCCTTGTTCTTTCTTGGCTTCCGTGTTCTTGCCTGGTCCTCTTCCCACCCACTTGAGTTTGACCTAACCTCCTCCCATTTGTGTGACAACACTCACGACCCATCGAGTATCTTTCAAATATCAAACAGTGCAGATCAGATCTTCTATAGTGACTGACTGTATCTCAATAAAACAATAGCATTAATAAGCTAGCACACCCCTGCACTTTAGGTGGCTGAGGCAGTTAAGGTACAGAACATGTAAAGCCTGCAGACCTGGGGCCAAGGATATTAAAAACAAAATGTACAAAGCTTTACAATCCCTGAATGATCACCTGGGTTATCTATAATTAGGTTGGAGATTTCCTAGCCTTTAAAAACTGTGTTCAGAATAAAATGTGATTTAAATCTTTTTTGTTCAAGGAGGAATTCATAAACATTATTGATAATGAGAAAGAGGGGGAGAAAAGTAAAAAGGTCTTCCTGTCAGTGCTAACAAGAATCTTTACTGGGAAAATCAGACTTTAGATTCCCTTTGTCCCTGTAGTTTATTTTGCATTTGAGTTTAGTAGGGGATTTAATTTAATTGAGCTAATGTATATAGAGTAGCAGCAACTCAAATGCTGAGCTTGACATGTGGCCCACCTGCAGCTAGAAGTCACTGATACCCTTTAATCCCATTTCTTTATTGGATTGTGAGGAGAAGGACTGAGTGATCTCCAAATACCTGTTCAGCCCTTCGAGGCTTGGATGTAGGGAGGGTGAGAGGTGAACTACAAAAACCTTCATAAATAGGCTGACCATATTTCCTTGAGACAAAAATGGGACATTGGGATTGCAAAAACAGGATGGGGTTATGTGCTGGTGACTAAGGGGAAGGGAGGAGGTGGAGTAATCCGAGAAGGAGCAAAGCAGCCAGGCCAGCAATGAGTAAGTACTTTGTGATGCTGATTGACCATCATATAGTAATAATGTATGTTCTAGTGGGAGTTCACACAAATGGCCAGGGCTGATGCAAGGAATTTTGGCATCTGAGGTGAAAACCAAATTTGGCATCCCTATAAGCCAGCTCTAATTATCCTGCTTAAAACACATGCCACTTTAACCACCCCAGTGCCAGAAATGCCCAATAATCCCCACAGTGCCAGAGATAACCCTCATAATGCCAGGGATGACCCCCATACAGCCAGAAATAATCTCCATAGTACTTACCTGCTACTCAACCATACTGTGTTCTTCTGCTCCCTTTGAAGAAACAGGCTCATGTAGGGTTCTTCCCACAGATTCTGTTTCTGGCCAGGGCTATCTTTAATGTGGGGCAAAGGGGCAGCTGATTTGGGGTCCTCTCAACAGACTGGGCCCAGGGCAACTCAACTGCACCTTTTGCCCCACATTAAAGACTGTCCTGGTTTATTAAAAATGGGACAAAATTGATGTTTTTATTAAAATGCTGGGACTGTCAGAAACCATGAATATAATAGTATTGTCCCATTTTAAATGGTAATATGGTCAACCTAACTATAAAAGGGGAAAAAAAAAATCACAATTTTCCCTAGGGAAACCCCTGTGCAAACTGAGTGATCAGGGTAGACAGACTGCGGCAGTCTTAGCTAGTAGGCAGCAACCAGGTCAACTGTTGACACTCCCTATTTACTAGCAATTTGTGTTTAAGGTCTACAGAAGTGATAGTCTTAATTATTTGGATGCACAATGATGACCTAATATGGTGCCATCCCCCCTGCTACCATAGTAGGTCTTCTAGTGGGATGAGCTTGACAAGCTACCTCTGCGCAGCAGACAAATCTGTTAAATTCAGTGTCAGACACACCCTGGCTCAAAACGTTCCCAACTTAGTGAGGGACATGTCCTTCGAGACCCTCTAGGAGCCAGCACTGGACCCAGCTCAGTTCTCAGAAACACGATTAGCTTTTTGGAATGGTATCCAACACAAACATCCTCACTCTTTTTGGTACCACTCTCCTACATTTGCAGATTTATTTTGATTTCTAGTTCAACAAACTGCTTTATCAGAAAAACCTGCCTTTTTCCTCAGACTCTGTAAGGGCAGATATTTGTCTGTTTTGCTCACTGTTGCAGCCCCAGGACTCAGAGTCTGGCTCAGAGGAGGCACTAAAATGTAATTGTAGAAGGAATTACCTATTACTTCAGATGAGCCAAATGTTAGGACAAATAGCCAATTTCACAGGGCAGACAATAAATACAGGGAACAGTGCTTTGTGGCTGTTCCTGTGAAGTGGGCACATTGAAACTTGCTTGGATGAATTTATGGATTTATGAATGACTGACATCCTAAAATCCTGGCTGGTTTTAAGATCACCTTGAGTCAGAAGTTGTGACCATTGAAGCAAACCACTGAGCTGGTTTGAAATTTTAAACAGACTCATTATGGCTCCCTTCACTGAAATACACAAAAGAACACACATCACACAATTTATGTAAATATTTTTCAAGGTTTTATTGCAAACCAAAATTGGTTTATCACACACAAAAAAAGTTGTGTGGAAGAGAGGAGAGTAGAATTGTACATAATATAACCATGTTAATTACAGTACATTAAAATGGTGGTTTACATTACAAATAAGTCTAAGTTTAAATATACTAATGTTATAACCCAATGTACAGACTGTTTTTCTACAATACATACAATTATCAGGAATGCAAAAAAAAGAACAACCCAAAAAACAAATCTCAAACATAAATAATGCCCATTTTACAGGTGACATTTTAAACAATGAAAACATCAGGCTTTGACTGACAACTAGGGCACTGGTCCATAAAAACCCTTTCTAAAAATAGAAATATTTGTAGCAGCAATGCTTTCTTTAAGCATCTGGATACAAGTCATTGCAAGACCATTTCCATAAATTTTAGTTATTAACTATATCTTACAAAAAAAAAAACCCGAAAAACAACAAGTCTACACATAAATTTATCTTCCAAATATGGAAGAAACAAACAATGTCCCACATTGTAGTGTCCTGCAAGTGTCACATTGATGCTATACTTAAACCCCTCTGTCATCCAACAGACCACACTCACACCACTGTGCACACAGTGAGTCCACCAGGAGAAATAAAGAGCGGAAACATTCGGCAATAGGAAAAGCTTTGGAGCTAACACGATCTCATCAGAAAAGGCACATGTCATAAGATGCGTAATCATGGCCCAGACAGACCTTCAGAAACAGCCTCCTTAGAACAGTGTCCTCCTAACCAGACAACTGCATCTGTCTAGGGCGGCACTCTGACGCTCATTTCAGAGATAGCACCACGTTGGAAGGAAGAATAAAAATGAAAACCTCATGAGCTCACTGAGAGGAAGATGTGCTCTTCGAAAAGCTTCCAGCAAATAGTATGCAATAAGATTGCCAAAATGTGCAAGCCTCCAGAGATGTGCAAATTCTCTTTCAAGATGTCCTGTCAGCTGGCCGCTCCGCCAAAAGGCTAACTAAAACATTTGAAAACACACAGAAAATCCTTCACAACTAGCCCTCAGAATGTTCAGAGGAAAGAGTCCATGGGAGGTGCGTAGGAAAAGCCCAGGAAGGCCTCGGCAGCCTCCTTGACGCTGGCCGTGAGAAGGATGCTGTCAGGAGACCGGCCAATGGAGTTGGGGACTGGCTCTTCGGTAAACTCGGGGTCAAAGTGCCGCAGGTCGCTGGGTCCACTCTACAGTAGTAAGGAAAGAACACATTTGAGGTCAAGAATTGGCGCTGCACCCAGGGCCAGGGGATTCTCATTTCAGCATTAAACACTGGAGCTCAAGTCTTTTGGGCATGTAGGGAAACTCCCCTCAAAGTCATGTTTCATGCACAAAATCTAGAGGCTGTACAAAGCTTAAAAAATGAGGACTGTGTTTGCTTTTTCTTTTTGGGTCTTTGCTCAGTGTGTGAAAAAATTACATCAGCTTTGTTGAGACAAATATTCTACTTATTCTCCAAGTAAAATAATGGTCTATGAATAAACACCTGCCAGTGTGTTCTTGGAGGCCCCTATTCTGTCTACCACCACTATCAATGCTGCCTAAAAAAGTGCCCTTGGGGTCTCCCTATACTTAGAAGAGAGATACTCACCACATTTGGGTTAAAAGGAGGAGTAATCTTCTTATTAATGAGATCATCCCAGTTAATTAGAGAGAAGAAGACATGACTTTTAATCTCCATCTGTTGAGAAGAAACACACGATTAAGTTAGACCGGTGGAATTCAAGGACAGTGAGGTCTAACACACTTCCCTGACAGCCCATCAAAGAGGGGGAAAAAAGACTCACAAAGTCATCCTTGGCACCCAGCCTCTTGGTCCTGTCTTTCTGCAGGAGGCCCTCCAGGAGGTGTCTTGCAGAATTTGTAATATTTGGCTTCAACTGGAGGGGCTTGTTCAGAATATTGTCATACATCTCAGCTGTGTTTCGGCTATAAAAAGGAGGCTGAAAAGAAGGGGGAGAGTTACTTAATGCTTAACTGGAAGTTTTGGCTAGCATGCTATTAATAGAGAAAAATATCTAACCTGCAAAATATTAAGCTATATTTGACAAAGTTTTTCCCTTGATATGATTGCTTTGCCCTTGATTTAAGTGTCTTATTTTGCAACCATTACCAGGGAGTATTTGCTTATATCACTTTCACATAGGATGAGTATGGTTAGAACTAGGAAAATGTGAAATTACATAAGGAAAATCAGGTAAGAGTTAACCCTAAACTTTTACAACTACTCATAAAGGTGAAGAAACCACAATGATCAGGTCTGCACTGGGACCTGGATTGTAGTAAGACCAATGTCCTATAGGGGGCGTCATCAGACTAGGATAAGGGCCCATGACTTGCTGTGCTACTCACCAGCCCATACAGCATCTCATATAAGACGGCTCCCAGGCACCACCAGTCCACCGTCCTATCATAAGGCTGCTTATGAAGCACCTCAGGTGCGAGATACTGAAAAACAGACCAGGAAAATGGAGTTTAGAGTCTGTGAGACGAGGCACTCCCAACACCAGACATGCACTCTGAAAGCTCTGAGAGACCCAGCATCCACTTAAAGGATGTATTTGTTTACATTTTTTTTTTTCGTAAATTCTGATAAAATGGCCATTTATGTGCACTGATAGTTAGGAAGCTGTAGAGAACCCAACAGATAACTTAGTTGAAAATTTAGAAAGCTTTTTTGATGGGGATCTTGCAAACAGCTAGTTTTAATGAAAACAACATAAGGCCTTGGGTTTTCCCATGCTGTATCAAACAGCAAGTGCATTTTACTTGCACTGAATTGGACTAAGAAGTCTCTGAGAACAGATTACTCCTTCAGGAGTTACAAGCATTTATTGCACTTCTCTCTCCTGGAAGGAGGCACCAAATCTCCTACCTCGGGCGTGCCACAGAAGGTGGATGTTGTGCCGTTGTGTTCAATGTTCTCTTTGCAGAGTCCGAAGTCAGTAAGGACAATGTGTCCCTGCGAATCTAGCAAAATATTCTCTGGTTTCAAGTCTCTGTAAAACAACAACAAAAAGAAGAGAACAACAGTTGCATAGGTTAATTTCACTTCAGAAGAAATCCTCTCTAAAGATAATTGCTAGGGCATTAGAAGCATTTAAAATTCATTGGCGTTGTTTAGGGAGTAAAAAGGGCAGCCTTGTTCTGTTAATCTGTTCTGGGTTTAGCACAATCCTGGCTGGCTAATTCCCTCATGGCATGGAGTCAAGACAGCTCACATGATGAGGATCTGGTTTTAGGTGACCAAGTTGTACAGAACTACAGGTCATTTTAAAGCTCTTTCGAAGGCGTGGCTCTATCTCCTTTATAACGAGGAAGGCAGTAGCAGCCCCTTGGCTCACCTGTAGACGATGTTGAGAGAGTGCAGGTAACCCAAGGCACTGGCTATTTCGGCAGCATAGAATCGAGCCCGTGGTTCTAGGAAGCAGCGCTCCCTCTGGAGATGGTAGAACAGCTGCAGGAGATAGAACAAATTTGTCTGTTTGCCAAAGCCTGTTAACAATGCATATGATTATCCTGACATACACAGCTAAGGAGCACAATGGCAGGAAGTGGCCTTAAATAGTCTATTAACTATTTGAAACCTGGCAGGTGAGAGGAAGTTCTCATTCTGGTAACTTTCCCCCCTTATCTTTTACAAACTTTCTTCTCAAACGAAAACCTATAAGCAGGCAATCCAGACACGCCAGGGTCAGCCCTTATTCCCATGCTCACCTCTCCGCCATTAATGTAATCCAGGACAAAGTACAACTTGTCAGCTGTCTGGAAAGAGAAGTGAAGGCCCACCAGGAAAGGGTGTTTCACATTCTTCAGTAGAACATTCCGCTCTGACATAATGTGCTTCTCCTAGAAAAGGGACAATTAAGATTTAGTGGCAAATTTCAATGTGGCACCAAAATTTCAAGGTGAATGAATGCCCATCTTCAGCCCCAAGCCATCAAGCACATCTCGTACCTCTTTCTTTTTCAGGATCGCTTTCTTCTGTAAAACTTTAACTGCATAGAAGGCTTCTTCTGCTTTATGTCTTGCCAGAAGAACCTGAAATTTCAATTAAAACATTAACTTGCTGTCCACATCCAAAAAAGAAGGTAAAATGAGAGCATGTATGCATGACTATAAATAATGAAGATTTCAGATTTGAAATTACCTTTCCAAAACTGCCCTTCCCAATCACTTTCAAGAAGTGAAAGTCAGATGGTTTAGCATGAGGATTGGATGAGGGGCCAAGGTTGATTTGCTGAGAAGGACTTGGCTAGAAAAGAGAAAACGTTTTCTTTGAATATCCTTGCTTCAGACAAAGACACTGATAATAAGATATAGGCAATGTAAAAGATGTTACACTTGTAAATGATTGAAGCAAGTCACTAAACATGTATAAACACATAGAAAACTACTCTTCATTGATACATATTAATACTTCAAGTCAGAGTATGGAAGCTGCACTCAGTCATATTATATTCAGTCATGTTGTAAAGAGACAAAACTTTTATGCAATATGCTTTTTAAATATACTCCACTGACTCAATACTTATGTCACTTGTTATGCCATGAACTAAAAGGCATTCCTGACTTGATACTAACTTCTAGATATGCTATTTTAATTCATCAGTGTAGGGATATGAACGCATTTACAAGATCCCTCCACAAATTCCTCACAAATAGAGAATACTTACTGGAGGAGAAGGGTTGGCATTCATAAGCTCAGGCTCTTGAGGTTGGGAGATTTTCAAAATGGACTGAACTTCAGGGCTGTGGAGAAGAAAGGAACAATTTAGCATCATCTAACTTGCCACAAGAGGGCATATTAACACCAATAGTGAGTTTCTCCTTCAACTTTTCCAGAAGTCAGTGTTTTAAACTGGAAATACTCAAATTAATAAGTTGAAGAAAAAATAGCTAAAGAACACAAATACGCCCAATTAAATAGCGATGTGGGTTGTTCTTCCTGGAAAAGGGGTTGAATTAGGTAAATAGGAAGATTTTCTTACAACTTTAAACCGAGCCAAATTGACAAATTTTAATATTTAGAATGTTTTAAATAAATCATTTTAAAATATTTTAAATAAAGAGAAAGGTGATCCCCATCGCTGGGGAAATCTTCAGCTTTCTGATCAGCACATTGGTAAGAATGCCTTTCCTACTGATAAATTCAAACTATACTATTTTCATTTTTCCAAATCGCGGCCAAACTTACTGTTTGCATGCATAGGAGTTATTTGCAATCTTCTGAATAAAGTCGTTCAAGCCCATCCTCCTCTGTTTCATGAAAGCTGTGAATTAGAGGAGAAACACACCTTTAGACGACTTATCGTCCAACGCCACACACACTAATCTCATCCGGGACCTTCAACATTTTTCCACTCGGTTTATCCTAGAATAAAAATCCCAGTTTTATTCCTACACTCACCGATGAGAATTGCTACCATTCCCCTCATTCTGGAGTAAGTGAGGGTGCTAGTCCTAGCAGCCTCCGTTTTCACCGTCATAGCCAGAGAGAGAAGACAGCCAGTTGTTAACGACGAGACACCGGCTCAGCCAACAAACACTGCGTTGTGTCCGCGCGCCCCGCTATTTAAGCGCTGCGCCGCCGCGAGGGCGGGTCCACGAGTCAATAAAGCTGCGGCGCAGCCCCGCCCCGCTCCAGACCCCGCCTCCGGCCGCCCGCTGCGGGACTGGCCCGGTAGCGCCAGGCGGCGGACGGCGGGCGGTTCCAGCCCCGCAGGAGGGCGAGTCTGGGGCGCGAGCCGGGGGCGAGGGGGCCGCGTGGGGAGGGCCGGGCGCGGGGCTGTTATCAGCCTCCCTGGACTCCCCGGCGGGAGAGAGGGAAACCGCAGGCGGGGGAGAGGAGGGAGGGAAAGTCTGGGGTAATTTTCCACCTTTCTCATTTATTCCACCCTGCCAGGAAATCAGAGTCGCTGCACTGGGGCGCTTTCCTCCCCGTGAGCGGCGAACGGGATGGCTTTGTGCCCGCTCTAGTTTCTCAAACTGTCACTGTGAATTCACTCGGGGGCGCGGCGCCCACCCCCTCCCCGAATTCACGGCGGCGGCGCACCGCCGACCGGGTTTTCTGTCCCGCGCTGGGCGGCAGTGTCGGGGGCGGGCGGCCCCGCGCGCTGGCTCTTCGTGATCAGTGTGCGGCCCGGGCGCCCAGTCGGTCCCCAGCTGCCGCTTCTCTTTCACCCCGGCCTCGGTCCCTGCACCCTCAGAAGGACCACACACTCTCAGCCCGAGTCGCGCAACTAACTAGTGGGGCAGAGAGACCGTCCCCCTTGCACGCGGCGGCGCTTACCCAGTCCGGTCAGCAGGAAGGACTCGCTCCTTTTCTGCGCCTCGGCCCTTTTTTTGTGGCGAGGCCGGAGCAGAGACTCGAGCCGGGCCCTGGTGAGCGCACCCTGCATCTCCCCCATGGGCAGCGGTCCGCGGGGCGCGCAGCGGCCGAGGGCGACAAGAGCACACTGACGTTTCCTTGAAGGAGCCGCGGTGACTCAGGCCCGGCAAGATTTCCTGCCCCGACTCCCAAAGCAAACAAACGGCCCTTGTGCACGGCCGAGGCGCTTCCGAAAACGCCTTTTTTGTGCTTTTGGCCAAATCTAAGCAAGGCCGAAAAATCCCAGAACTTGGAAGAGGAGGAAGGAAGGAAAGAAAGAGGGAAGGGGGAGGGGAAGGTCAGGAATTTGTAGGGGAGGGGGCGGAAATAAAATTCATCTCTGCACTAAGGAAAAAAAAAAAAACTACAATCTGCATTGCACTCCCCCCTCCCCCAAGTAATCTCTCAGAACATTCTGTCCGTTCAGCACGTAATTATTTTTCCTTGCATTTTTAATCCCCGCCATGCCAAGAACGTGTGAGAAAGTGGCGAGTTAGGAGAGCGGTGGCTCCCGGCATGGAGCTGACCTGGCTTGACCTGGAGGCGGCGAGAGCGGGGTTCGTACCTGCGGCATCGACAACTCCCCTGATTCCCACTCCCGCTCTCCTACTTGAAAACTCATGATCGCATCACAGTTCTTTGAAGTTCGGGTTAGTCCTCTTCTTTCCCATCTCTCCTCTGGCTTATTTCAGGGCTGACGCAGGAGTATTCTAAGTTTGACCACCCTTTTTCTTCTTTCAAGCCTCAGATAAACTGTAATTCGTTAACTCCTGAAAGGTTAGACGGCTGCCTCAGCTTCAGAAAGCAGAAGGAGGGAGCCCTGCAGAGCAGCGGGTCAACCTGTCACCAGGCAGGAGACGCCTGGGAGCTGCCGGCGGGATGAAACGCGCCAGCGCTGGTCGGGAAGTTACTAGCAAAGCAACTGGGCCAGAGAAGGGAGCCGGCTCCAGCTAGTTAAGATTTGCAGAGCTAGGTACCCGGGGCTTGCTGGTGCAGTCTGCGGTGAATGCCCTGCCTTGACCCCATCCTGCCAGGGGCCCTGCCATTTTAGAATTTCCTACTGAGACCCAGTAGAGACACTCCAAATACCAGCTGTCAAACCAAGAATAGCATGGAAAGTGGTTATTCTTTGGTCCTGGGCCGGAATTTCTTTTGCAGGCACAGCCACCTCGTTGGCCTTAATATGTCCTGTAGCCTCAGTTCTTTCTTGGTTTGCTCAGTTACAACAGCGCCCAAAGTGGGAGAAGGGAACACACATCCTTTCTCCTGGGAGAGATGGCTGGGAGATTTTGCTCTGCACCCTTTTTTTTTTTTTTTTTTTTTAAACAAACAAACAACAATACAAGCCACTATTGGCTAAAATTGATGTTCCAATCTAAAGTACGATTTAGGAAACTCCATATCACAATACTGGCCCCTTTATGATTCATAATCTGCAAGCATGGACTCTTCATATAAAATGATTTTGTTATTGCCAGTGACTCCCTGCCACTGACATCCCACGTTCTACTTCAACCAGCACAGCACAACTCGGCTCCCACACCCATCCTTCCCCTTTGGAGAGAGTAAATTTTGCAAAAAATGCCCAGAAATACCAACCTACACAAAGATTTCTGCTTGTTTGTTTTTAAAACATTAAGAAACTTTCATCAGACTCTCTCCTACACTCCACCTTCTGTGCCTTCCCCATAGCAAGCAACCCCAAATCCTCCAAAACATTTTTATCCATTCTATCCAAATAGTAGTAGTAAAAGTGGACGAACCTTTCAAAGGGGATTTTATAGACTCCTCTTTCATTCTTCAGGTCACCTAAGATATAAAGGTTGGGGATTACTTTCTGGAGCCTGGAAAGCTCTGAGGTGGCTGGAGCAGCCTTCAGGTTAGGTGACTGATAAGGCTGGAAGCTGAGATGACAAGGGAGCACCAGCCAGAGGCGACAGTCCCTTTTCTGTTCTGAATCTCACTTTATAAAAGGCAATTTACATACAGGAAGGGAGCAAGCTGCAAAGTTCAACATTGGGCCGTTTATTCCCTCCATTGCAACATCATCCAGAAAATTACAGTCATCAGTGTCCTGGGTTTATTACACCCCCAGTAAGACACACAAGAAATGTAACTTGACTGATTATCATCACAAATCAGTCCAGAAAAAATTCAAAACACATGCACAAGGTTCATTTTCTCAAAGAAGCTCCGCCACTTGCATTCCAAGAGGAACGTGGAATTTAAGTTAGAGAACTCCAAGAGGAATCGAGATGAGGCACAACCATATGATTTGTGGTTGGAACAGAAAGGGAGCGTCTGATGTGCGCCCTCCACCCCCTCCCCTACTGTTCAGCAGTTGGAGACGGATGGTCTGCTAACCTTATCATTTACAGAAAGAATCAAGTTGTTGAGACTGGTGTTTCTTCCAACCGGATACCTGATGGGTGGAACAGGCGCCCCCTGTTCGGTCCCAGCAACCTACTAAGACTTCCGATCAGGAAGGTGACACACGGCAGGGATGGGGTAGGGGGAAGTAGGCGGGGGAGCTGTGTGTGACGCGCGCCGGGTAACTGCACTGGCGGTAGGTTGCCCGACGGCCGCTATTCAAATGCTCGAGCTGTTCTTCCTTCCCGTCGCCAGCCTCTTTCTTTGGTTCAGATCGTCGTCCCACAGGGAGGAATCCGCCCCAGTCCTTCTAGCTCCCCGGTGGCTAGAGTTGCGTCACCACACTCCGCTTGCACATGCAACCTAGAGGGCGCTCGCGTTCTCTGGGAGAACGACTCCGGAATGCAGGCTTTCCCCACTTCTCTCCAGAGTTTAATCAGTTCCAGATAATTTCTCTACACCGTGTGCAGTCGGAGAAAATATAGAAGGCTTGATAGGAGATGGGCTAATTACCTCCCGACTCCCTAAACCAGGCATCTCACATTATGCCTCATACCGAGATCGCGGCAATCAAAACTCTCAAATGAAAATCATTCTCCAGGATGTAAAGTTGGCACTGAAACATCTTTCCAGTGCATGTGTATTTGAATACTGTAGAATATCGTTTTAGATATTCTACTTTGTTTCTCCTTAATAATTCACTACGAATACTAAAATTTATTACTAAGATATGACTTCTGCCATTTCACCTAAGCACACAGAGACCAAGTTGCCAATAAGTTTTCAACACATTAGAGGAAATACCTTGAAAAAAAAATTTTTAAGGACTTAAATGCATCTCTACTTGGACTACTTCTTAAATGTGTCAGCTATATTAGTCTTCATTCCTTAGATACACTATCTTGTATTGATAACAGGGCAATCTAATTGTTTTGTATTGCTCAAAAGACCATAAATTCTAGAACACCTTTGTGCACCATTTAGGTTCCCATACTTATTAATTAATTGATGATTATAGAATTCTGTCCTTGGGCACATCATTGAAGAAAGCACATAGAAATGCCAGAAAGCATAATTATTACTAGAGAGTTTTTGTTGAGCTCTGTCATTGTGTACATGTCTTTTTTACAGAATGCATCAGACAGAAAATGTGGATGACAAATGCATTTTTCAGATAGTGATTACAGATAAGTTGCTAGCACTGATGGTTAAAGTCTATTTATAGACCTCAGGTTCCATAGTCATCTGTACTTTCTGTATTTATAATTATCAAGACTGACATGCATAAAGATGATGTGATACAGTAGCTAACTAAGAGAAGAACACATGATCTAGAACAAGTGTTAAGAGTTATTAAAACTACAAAACTACATGTTTTATGTATGTAGTGCTTATTTTTTCCAAGACTGTGGTTTTGAATAAATAAGACTATATGCTATAACAACCTTGGAACAGAGTTTGTTGAGTAATGTTCATATAGCTCCCTAGTATGGAGGCCTTATGCTGTTTTCTCTAGCATCTTTCCTCAGGGTTAAATATGGTTATTTTTCATTTGAGATGGGCTCATGATAGGTTAGATAGTGAGTCAGCAAAACTTGCACTTAGTACAATGTAGTCTCCTTTCTGTACCCCTTCTTAGTCTCTATGGTTCATTCCTATGCCTCTCCCACTTACTATCCATGGCAGTGTCATACTAATGAGTCCCCCCAAAACTCCAAAGGGTTGCCTCCCTCCCTCCTTACCACTAATGCCAACTGCCTCAAAGCCTTGTTCTCAGCCAATCACTACAGGAGATGTAGATTAGATTCTTCCTCCTCCTACCCCCTTCTCCCTCCTTCCCTTCCATTTATTCATACAAGCATCTAATAAGAAAGCTTACTAAGTACATGGATCCACATGCCTTATGGCCTAGTAGTTTAAGTCGGGTGCAGCCTACATATATCCCAAGGTCCCTGGTTCAAGACCTGGGGCCCAGGAAACAACCATTGATGAACAACTGAATAAAATAAATGAAGTGTTTACTCCTCCTCTCTCTTCCTGCCTGCCTTCCTACTTGCCTTTATTCCTACCTGCACCTGTCCTTTAAAAAAACAAGTGACACATTCCAATATGTTTTGGAAAGTTAATTCAAACCAAAATGTGATTAATAACTATTATTTCTTCAAAGGATTTTTCCCCCCACTATTTCTCTCATTAAAAATACACAAACATAAGAAAACACTGGAAATTGGAACAGGGAAATTTATATAGTTGAAGATAGAAGAAAGTTTAGACAAGAATATTTTTACTCCAATACAGGGATTAGGAATCTGTCAGAGGTGGTAACAACAATGCTCTATGTCTATCCCTCTTAGAAAGCCAGGTCAAAGAAAGGTTGATGGGAGGGTAGGGTCCTGGCTTTATAGTTAATTATTTTTGGTTCAATCAGGGGTTAAATTAAAGAGAGAAAGCCATTGTTAAATTTTGCCATGGGAGCAATGGAATTCTAGCTAGCCACAAATCAATGGCTCTGATGGGTCCCAAACTCATCTTATCCTCATCTTTGGGATGCTGTCAGGCAAATGCAATAGGACAATTAAGGAATAGCACTTATTTGACAGCTTTGTGTTTGGGTTGATCTAGAAAATGGAACCAAGGGAATTTTTCATATGATTATGAAAGATAATACAGGAGTAAACTGAAAATTTTTAAGTAAAAATTCAATATTATCAGTGACTTTCTCAATTCAAGAGGACTTTGGTCTTATTTAAAATCATATATTATTGACATACCTTTATTGTTAGGTGTTTGTTGATTGTTAAGCATTTACATTTTAAAAGAACTTTGTAAATTAAAAAAATTGCAATGATAAAATAACAGGTATTTCAGCAAGGAATGAGCATTGGGCTGAGGACCTTCTTGGTTCACTCTGTCCAGGGTGGGCCCGTGAATGCCCACTTCCTCTGCCAGTCCTGGAGCCCAGCCTCTGAGTTCAGACAGCCGTGGGCTTGGAATTTCATTGCAGATCGAATTCTTCTTCACTATATATATATTAAAGTTGCATCATGCACAAAGACAGTTTTAAAGGGCAGTTTTCCCTCCCCAACTTAATTTACGAAGTGCTATTAGTAAATAAGGAGACTGGATTTCTGGCAGATATCTTTTGCCAAGCTAAAGTGCAACCTGAAAGTGTTTACCGGCTAAGTATAAATCTTTCCCACTTTTTACCCTAGAATCAATCCAACAAGAAGCATCAGAAGCTCAGGCCATCCCTCAGGACTGCTTTCTGTAACAGCATAACCCCCAGTGGAACAGCTGGGACAGACAGGATGCCTGGCAGAAAGGTGACTGGCATCACATGAATGCAGAGCAGCTTAGTGAACTTGTTGGTGGTCTCAGCCCTGAATGTCAGCTACACAGATGCTCATGTCGCCTTAGACAGCAAACGCAGGAGTGTCAGTGAGACGCTAAAGGTAGGACCTTCCCAGTACATTTTTTGGGGTATCACTCAGGCTCATTACTTTTGAGACTTTAGGCAGAGCATTCTCTAAACCTCTACCTCTTAATGTGAAGAATGCAATTACTGTGTGAAAAACAATTGAAATAAAGAATTCCACTGGAGTCTTAGAAAATATGTTTCTGTGTTCCTGATCCTTATCCTGCACAGATATGCAGAATACCTCTTACAACACAAAGGACTCCAACAAATCAAAATAATGTATCCGGTGGTTATATGCTGTGTTTAAAGCACAGAGAGAGTGTGGGCCACTTAATCTTTTGGGTCAGGGACTGGCCTGTAGGATGGGATTCCATTAAAGTCTTGAAAAGATGATTCTCTTTGTTCTTCAAACATTCTCTCCTCCTTGGTATACCCACAGACAGTACTCCACAATGGGCACTATCAAAGAACCAAATGCTTTGATAACAGAATAAATTCTTGTTTACTAAGTGTTTGAGGTTCAGGCTAAAGTTTAATGTGAAAAAGCCGAGAGTAAATCAAAAGACTAACCCAAAGGAATTTTTAATTGCTCAAGGTAGACAGGACACAATAGAATGTGAATGTGGGCTTGTTGACTTGGTAAAGTAATTGAAAGCAGGCAAGAGAAGGCCAGCTCGCACAGAAGATGCTTTTTCTAGATCAATCAGCTTATTCTCCAGTTCTGGGGGAAAAAAAATGAGCACCAACTGATTGTGGTCTGCTATTTTAATGATTCAGACCTCTCTGAATTCTCTCTTTTGTGCCAGTCCTTGGGTTAAGTCCTGGATCTAACAAGGATGCCCAAGATAGGCACCTTGCTACATGCAGGGAGGGGACGGTCTATGTTTATTTTGAATAAATTGAACAGTGTTTCCCCAAAAGGTAAGCTTAGAGATATTTCCATTTTTCCTAAGGTCCAGATATGCCTTCATGCCATTAAAAAGCAGCATTGACATGTTTCACCATTTAGAATGTTCACTCTTCCAAGTGAGGAATGAACTAGAAATTCTGCAACTGTAATATTGTACAGTTACGTGATATCTGGGAAAAGTTAAGTCTAAATAAGACTTCCAAAGATCCAGAACCAGCATAATTATGATCATGCCCACACCCAGCTAACTCTTTATAGCCATCCCCACTCCCCCAGCACCATTGTAGGGACTCTTTGCCCTTCGCTGATTAGAATCTCAGATACCTTTCTGAACCCTGAGTTCCTTAAAGTCCAGACAGCACAGTTTATGCTTCCCACCTGCCTAACATTTTCCATCTGGTTTCTCTCCAGCTCCTTCTCTTTACACTCGCAGTGTCTGTAGCACTCATGTGATCTAGTGTCCCTCTGTTTCTTTTGCAAGCTAGCCTGTGTCTTTGGCTTTGTGTTGCCCCCACCTCCAAGGTTTTCCTCCTGATGCCCATGTGGCTGACTCCTTGTCATTTAGCGATCAGAATAAATATCCCTGACCTAGTTGAGCTAAGGTAGCCAGATGGCCATCCGCCGCCATTCACTGTATTTCGATGAGATCTCCTTATTCATTCTATCTTCTGACATTCGTCTTGGGTTTATTGTTTGTCTCCCCCTCACTAGAAAGTAGTCTCTGTGAGACAGGAATCATATTTTTTTTTTCTCCACAGTATTCCTGTTGTCCAGAAGAGCGTCTGACCATGGGAAGTGCTTAAATGAAACGATTTAATAAGATAGCCTTGATACATTGTTAGACACATGATTGGTTCTCAACCAGATTTAGCTTTCCGCCATTCACCTAATAATCAAGGATACATTTCCCTAGATGTCATTTTGTACTTCACTTTAAAAGTAAAATCAAGCCCTCTGCCCCAACCCTTGTTTTCGTTAATCATATAAGGCTATTCAGTTGCTTCTGAAAATGAGGGACTGCATTTCATGAATGGTGTACAATGAAGATTTTGAAATAAAGGTTATTTTGACCCATTAAGATCATTAAACAACATATTGAGTAGCTGTTTTTCAAGAAAACCTAAGTGAAACCTCAGTTTTAGAACATTCAATGGATCATCTGTCACATTCAGTGACTCCAACCTTTTGGGAGGGTGGCCATCTAGGCTTGTGTCTGCCTACCTTAGGGAAAAGCCAATTTAATCTTTTGTTCCCAAGGACCAGAGATAATCTTCCAATAATTCAGAAAAACATATCCTAGCTGATACTGTAAGAGAACCTTCAAAATGCCATTTGACTACTGTATAGTAGGGAACAGAATGACACAGTAAATTCCATGTACACAAGTCACTGCCTTACTCCATTTGCTGTGATGTCAGTTCCTTGGCCAGAAGCAATGGTGTATGCCATGGTGGTGAATAAGGCATTCTTAAGTCCATGTGACAGAAGTATTGTGTGCAGGGAAAACAAATCTATATCCTTAGTCAGTGTATTTTCCAGTAAAAGAAAAATGCTGCCTCTTTTGTGATGAGAGAGGTTCAAAGTAATCAACCTGCCACCAGGTAGCTGGCAAATCACCCTGGGGGTGGTGCCACGTCAGAGACACAGTGTCGATCTCTGCTATTGTCAGATAGATGCTCAGCGGTGACTGTGGCTGGGTCAGTCCTGGGGAAGGGAAGGTCCATGTTGCTGAGCCCACACCATCTCCCTTCCTATGACCATGGCTGTTATTTGTATAGTGTGTGTGTGTGTGTGTGTGTGTGTGTGTGTAACAACCTGTTTCATGATGATCACTTCACAAAAGATATAAATGAAATCTAAAAGAATGGAAATAAGTTTTTGATAAGAGCACAGGAAATTCCAGAGAAGAAATTAAACAGATAATGAAAAAGACAGGGATCATGAATAATACCTCACTTTCTATACTAAATAAATATGGTCATGAAAGAAGTTATTGGTAAATTCTCCATGTGCGTGTTATTAAATCTGGGCTTATTTTCATAAAAAGAAGGTACTGTAATGCTATTTATTTGTCTATAAAATTTTAGTTTTGAAATTGTACTCTAGTTTCATTTAAGGCAATTGACTCTTTCAAAGAGGCAAAGCTATTACTACTATCAATTCATATCTAGAATTATTTTTATTTCACAGTTCATAAACAATTGTTGAAAAACCTAAAGCATAAAAATAGATCATCATGATAGACCTCTTGTATTTGATATTCACTCTTCATCTTGTTTACATACTTTTTAATACCATTATAAATCCATTTTGGAAAGTCCTTTTAATAAGCCTTGAATTGGCTTTTTAAAAGCAAAAGCATTTTCTGTTCTCTCTTGACCACATTGTAAATATTGTTTTCATTCCGTAAGCTGCTTTTGTAATCATCTCTAATGGTGCACTGCCTTCTGACTTTTCCTTTTGTATGGGGAACCAGTAACCAAAGGGCAGAAATAAGCCCGTCATACTAGCTTCTGTCCAAGCCCCACTTGACATTCTCCTCTGCCTACTTTTTCATGTCTTTCCCTACTTCCTATGCTCTTCTTTGTTGTTGTTTTAGGACTTTCATTTTCTTCAGGATTATAGGTTTCTACAGTGTTCACAGAGACCTTGTGAGGTCCCTTAGGACAGCTATTCCTTTTCCATCTCTTTTCTTGAAACAGTTGTAGAGGATCAGAATGAATTTTGTGTACTTTCTTTGTCTATATATCACATACAGCATATATTATATAACATTATTGGGATAACAAAAATTGAGACTATAACAAACTAAAAAACTTCTGCACAGCGAAAGAAATCCCCACTAAAAAGACAATCCATGGAACTGGAGAAGATATTCAGATATTCATACAACATACATCAGATAAAAATTTAATTTCTAAAATAATACAAAGAATTCATACATCTCAACAATAAAAGAGCAAATGATCCACTCAAAAAAAATGGGCAAAACAGCTGAATAGAGACCTTTCTAAAGAAGACACACAGATGGCCTACAGACACCTAAAAATATGTTCTACGTCACTAATTGTCACAGAAATGCAAATTAAAACTATAGTGAGATACCATCTCACACCAGTGAGAGTGACCTGTTGAAAAGACTGGAAATAGCAGGTGTTAGAGGGGCTATGGAGAAAAGGGAACCCTTCTCCACTGTTTGTGGGAATATAAACTGGTATAACTTCTTTGGGAAACAGTATGTAGCGTCCTCAAGCAAATAAGGATGGATTTACCATTTGATTCAGCAGTCCCATTCCTAGGCATATACCCAGGGGATACAAAATCTCTAATCTGGTAAAACATTTGCACATCTATGTTCACAGCAGCACAATTCACCATGGCTAAGACATGGAAACAACACACAGGCCTGTCCACTCAGTAAAGAAGCTATGGTCCATATACTCAATGGAATTCTATGCTGCTATTTAAAAAAAAAAGAAATTGTCTCCATTGCTAGAGTCTGGATGGAACTGGAAGGGATTATGTTGAGTAAAATAAATCAGAAAGAAAAAGAGAAATACAAGATGGTTTCACTCCTATGAGAAGTATAATTAAATCAAACAAATGAACATACAAATTCCAACAAAACATAGCAGAACTCAGAACTGGTTGTAGTGGGGGAAGGAATGAGGGGTAATGGTGGTGGTAAGGAGCACTGGAACGCTGGTGATGGATGTAGTCTGAAATACAGACTGAGATGCCGTTTCAGTATCCTAAATGGAATTTAGCATTGTGAACTAAAGAAATAATAAATATTATCATAAAATTATTCGCATTATTATTTTAAAACATTAGAGAGTACACTTACATAAATATGTCAAAGAGGATCAAATACACTAGACATCGCTAGATTACTTTCAGGAATAATAGTAAAACTGTTTAAGGCACATAACCTAATTAGAACGTGGTACCTCTGAAACTAACACCTTATGAGCCAATTAGTGTCCCTCATGAGCAAGTCTTTCCGATTTTTACAGACTGCTTTCTGATCATTTGTCTCATAGAGTGGATGGAGGCATGTGGTTGGATCATAGCAGACTTGTCATTTCTTAAAACAACCCAACAGCTCTGCAGTATGCACTACTAACCATTAGCTGACCTTACTTCTAATGCATTCCTGTGTTCATGTATATGAAGGACAGTTCCCTGACAGCACACTGACTTCTCTTTTTCTCTCTGTTTTAAAGTTTGAAGCTATTTGATATATGCAAGTTGAATTTTCTATTTGAACAGCACCACCAGCCTCATTTTGTGCTATTATAGAATTGTGGATAGATTAAAATGTTGTTACAAGAACCTTGGGAGCTCTCAATTTACCCCTACAACATTTGTGAAAACGATTTATTGAGCTCGCTAATTTTTTCACTAGAATTACTTCTGCTCCCAAGGACATCTCTATCTTTGGCAACCAGCGTCAGTGGATCAATTTCTTCCTTAGACCATGTGCAAATATCCTTATGAAAAAATGTTTTTTGTTTTTGTTTTTGTTTTTTTTAAGAAATAGCTCTTTTGCATATTCTAAAGTCAGGCATGATAGTGATTCTAAGCGCACACAGATAAGCAAAATTAAGCATGTTCCTCTTTGTAAATGCTACAGTTTTGCATATTTATCATAAAAGCTTTTCATGCCTTTTATACAATTTGTTATTTACTCCTCATAATGACCTTATGAAAATGGTTGCCATTCCCTGATATAATTTTAAGATCTGAGACTTAAAAAAGGGAAACATTAGTTGCATGATGTAATGACAAAAACCAGAATGCAAATCAGTTTTGGTTTTTTTTTCTGACACTAAAAGCTCTGTTTTTAACTAGTAAAACAATTTGCCTTCCTATCTGTTCAAAGTGACAATCCTTCACAAATATGGGGCAGTTATCATTATTTTAACTTACTTTATTCATAATATACCATTTCTGTCCAGTTTAGCCATCTAAACTTTCAAGGACAAAACCATTTCATCTTTCTCCTTAGGGCTTAACAGAGGGATTGGCAGAAAGGATGCAATGTGTCTTTTTCTACCTGTAAAACAAACCCCACACTTGCCTTAGTTTTCTTCTTACCCAGCTCCCTCAGACCAATGTCAAGATCACATGTCAACTTGTGTCTCTAATTCTTACACTTTGCCCAAACACTTGTGTCTGCATGCAAGCCATTTTCATTACATTCTCTACTCTTACCTTTGTGAAGCAGTACAAAGAACTGGAGGGGCTTGCCTGCCCTCTGTGTCTTAGTATTTATGACTCAATGTTTAGCTTTGGGCTAAGCACTTAACTTTTTCAAGTGCCCTTACAGTTAACACCCATTGTGTTTAGTGCACAGAGTGATTGGAAAGATCAGATGAGATTATGTATGGGAGAACAATTTGAAAACTCAAGTGTGTTATGTAATTTAATACCTACGAGAACAGTGCAGCTGAATCATTAATATAAAATTTTCCTCTAAGAGCCAAGGTTATAATCAGTGGAAAGAACAGATTGTCAAACATTTCTGAGGAGACGAGGTCAGGGTCTCCAGAACTACACAGTCCAATGAAGTCTGTTTCAAGGACCTCAGCACACCCTGACTCATTTTTTTTTTTCTAACCTTGTGCATGTTCTTTTCACTGTTAACCTATAGCTTATAGACTAAAAGAGTTCCCGAGTAAGAAAGTATCTTAGAGTTGATTTACTTTAATCAACTCTTGTTTACAAATGAATTAGCTGGTGTTACCTGCTCTACAGTCAGATTCTATTCTTGTTCTGAGCCTCCCAAGTTCACTCACTGCCCTCCCTTGCCTGGCCCCCTCCAGTCTTCCACTCCTCCTTTTTCACTCTGTCTAGAACCTGTCCCTTCTATGGGCTATTTCATTCCTGGTGTAGACTGTTTTCATTATCAGTCATTGGCCTAGTCTCCTAGTAAGGATAACTTTAAAATTGTAAAAAAATTTCTTTTCAAATTTTAGCTGCTTGAATAAATCAAATACAAAAATCCTAAGCTCCTTTTTCATTTATTTTTCCAATGATAGGCATATAACCTCCTGAAATATTAACTATTATGTATCATTAGGCAAACTCTTCTTGGACAAAAAGAAAGCTTGTCAAGTCTAAAGATTGCAGCATGTTTAAAATAAAAAACATAGTAGGACACTCTAACACTAGCTGCAACTCAAATTCACTAGATTTTTAAAATCTGAAGCTTTATTAGTCTGATATAAAATAACAAAATGAGAAAAAGTCATTAAAATATGAGAAAGATATCGTAACTAAAATTAGAAAACTTTTGCTTTAAGTGAGAAAGTTTTTAAGTGAGATATTTTCCAGGTTCTCTATAAGCCATAATAAAATACCCATTAAGAATATGGAAATCAGAGACTTTAGATATAAAAGAACTGATTTGGATAAAATGGGCACAATGAAATAGTGGTGTGAAAATATTTTTTTAAAGTCCTGGGAATCAGAAAAGTCAGTCATTGTGAAAGATACTGTTTAGTTCATTTAATCTTGAGTAAAACAGGAGAAATAACAAATGCTTTTGGTCAGAACAAAGAGGAAGAGAAAACTGTGAGTTCAACAAAGATAGAAACAGATTTTGTTCCAATGGTAAAGCTTCAGGAATCTAAACACTTAATTTAAACAATCAGAGGGAGAGAGAGGACTTTTCTGTGCAGAGCTAGACTGAGTCTACAGTCACATTTACTCACTCAGCAGGACAATCAGGAGATGTTTTGAAAAGATATTTTGCTACTCGTTGGAATAAATAACGTGTCCTTGAACTTGAAAGCTTCCAAACTCCTGTACATGGTTAAAGTTGTGCAAAACGAAGTGTTTTCTTTACAGATCCTCCCTTAAGTAAGCCATATCTTATCTAAATGACTAGGCAGCTAAGGTTCTCTCCTGAGTGAGCATTTTATGTCCAGACGTATGTCTATTTTCAGGGAGCTTATCAGTTTTGTGTCTGGAGACCCAGATAATAGAATGCAATGTATGATGAGCTTTGTGGTTCAGGGAGAAAAAACAGTTAAAAAGAAGTTATAGGTTCAGTAACATATGCAGTAGTAACAGCAATGATAAAATAAGAAGCATTCTTTCAGTCCATAGTTTACAAATCCTATTAGGACAGGGAGATCTGTATTCAGTTTTGCATAAAAGAAGTTATTTTTTCTCCATATAATCAATGTTAACATAACTTGACCACTAACTGTATGCTAGAAACAGTTCTAAGTACTTTTACCTGTACAATCTTTAACCTTCATAGGATTCTGTGACATATTATTACTACTTATTTTTGTAGGTGTAAGAAATGGGAGCACATAAGTAATCACTTGCTCAAAGTCACATATTTCGTAGCAATCAGGTGATGGCAAGCTCAGAGGGCCTTACTTAAGAGTTCACAGCACTTACTGTAAGATTCTACAAATACCTGCATGGTTTCCTGTTGCTCTCAGAGAGGCTCATTTGAAATCATGGCCATGGCTGTAGTTTGGCTCTGATGTGAGTCCAGTTGACTGAAAGAGATGTGGTTCAGAAAACTGAGGATGATTGTGGTTACCTGATCTAAGATGGAAGGAATGAATACCAATTTCAATAGAAAAGTTTGAGCTAGAGAAGTAAGGGAAATCAAAGTAGCGCATGAGTACAGAGTTCTTGTAATGTGTCCCTGTCCTTTCCAAAGCCAAGCCCCCTTTCTTCTTCCATTAGTGGCATTGTGTGATCTCTGGAATTTTTCATTGTATGAAAGTTCACTTTTATTATGGAGATAGCCACTATTTTCTTTTGTGATTGAGACTTGACTAAATGAAGTCAGTTACTTAAAGTTTTTCATGTATTGCTATCTTGAAAATAAATCTCAAAAAAAAAAAAAAAAATCCACGGCTTTTTTTTTTTTAAGCTGAAATAGTAAGAGCAAAGTCTACAATGGCTAACAGGTATACAACAGAAAGTTTCCTTGCAAGCAAATCATGTTTTCCTTCATCACATTTTTCTTTATTGAAAGTTAATGCTATACTTTGAGGGATGAAGCAACTGTTTCTAGCTATAAATGTGAGTTGTTTTGCTTTATAAGGAAAGAAATGTAGAAACTAAATTTTCTTCACTTTTTAAAAACTATAGAATTAATTTTTCTTCCTTATATTAATCCAATGATCTTTATATATTCTCTAAAATAGGGAAATATGTCTGTGGTCCATATGTTTTCAAACTGCAAATCATTTCATCTCAACATTTGGCATATAAACTACTGCTTCTGAAGAAATATGAATTTACCACTTTACAATCCCTGAAAATTTCTACATCCCCTGAAATTTATGTTGATTTTTAAACTGTGATGCATCATCAAATATAAAGAAAGATTGTATCATTCTGAAAATAGAAGGGAAAGTTAAATCATATTTTCCCAGAGGGAAAATTTGTACAAAAGTGTTCCTTGCTCTTAATTTTTGATTAATAGAAATCTAGACATTTTGAAAATCCCAAGGGTAGAATTGCATTTTCTTTTTAAAAGGAGATTTCAAGTAAAAGCACAGGGAGAACATAAGGAGCTATGTTTTCCTACCTGACAAAAGGATCACCCAGTTAAAATCATGGTCCTTGCAAAATAAGTTTTATTATTTGTCTACTTCAGTATCTTGTCTTTTTCTAAGCACAGAACACAGTGTTGTCAGTAACAGTACTAGGGAAAACACATTCTGAAAGCATAGGGCAACTCAGCCTACCTAGAAATTCTAATTTAAGAGGATATTACAGGCCACTTCAGGACCAACAATTGAAAAACAAAGGTGTGTAAAAACAAACAACTCAGGTTTCAAAGCCTAAAAAAAACAAAGATAATAGGAAAAAGTCTAAACCTGTGCAGCTTGTTTGCTTCTTGTCTGAAGAAATGCTGGGAAAGCATTTAAGAGTCAAAATCACAGAATAAAAGAGTGTGGGTGGTAGGAATATGGGGAATTACTTTTCTTCCTTTCTCTATTTCACATTTCTTTTCTATGATGAACCTATGCTACTTTTACAGTATGTAAAAAAAAAAAAGACTTGTTTCTCTAACTACTATTCTCTACATATGGCAACTGAGAGTGCCAGTCTTGTCCCCTGGTGGTCATACAAAAGACGGGATAATTATCTGACATCTCACCAGACTTTAGGGTGATAACCCTCAGTAATTCCTTTCTTCAAAACAAAATAATTTTTTAAATTATTTTTAATTGTTATTGTACAACTCTACTTAACAGTGTATCAAGAGATTTTATACTTCATTAAAGAAGTGAAATACTCTCTTGATGCCAGCTGGTTTAGAACGGAAATTTCTCATTCACTGGAATATATTTTCCATAGGAAATGATGGAACTATTTAAAAAAAATTCCAGGAATTGGTAAAAGTTGTCATAATAAAATTCGTACTGTGACTAGAATATTGCTGTTGTAAAGAATCCGTGTATCGGTTCATAAATGTATATGCTGCAGAAAGATGGCTGTGGAGTTGCTGTAGCCTGTGTCTGCATTTAACAGAACTGAAGGCATTTAAGAAAGATTTTACTACAGTGCTGCTTTGCTAAAGAAGAAAGACACGCTGCTGTACAGAAACCACAGGGAGAACAACTGAGTCCTTTAGATTCAAACTCTACAAGAACTTCTAAAAGATTGAAAAATGTTTCATTTTCTAACCTAAGTGATCTACATCTAAAAAAACGTAGATTCTAGTTTAGATAATCATAATGAAATTGATCAAACTAAAGATTAAAAAAAATTAGGCTCTTCCAGATAACCCCAGTCGTTATACAGTTCACACACACTCTGAGGACCTGGGTTCAAGACCTGAGTCCCAGAAAAAAAGAACCAAGATGAGCAACTGAATGAAATAAATGGAGTGCTTCTTCCTTCTCTCTCTTCCTGCCTGTCTGCCTGCTCGCCTTCATTCCTACCTGTACCTTTCTTAAAAAAAAAAAAAATCAGCAGTTAGTGAAAAACAACATATTACATTCAGATTAGGAATAATTTAAATACTTGCTGACTTCTCTTCAGAATCTATAGATGTCAGATGACCATGGATCAACATCTTCAAAATGGTGAAAGAAAGAAAAAAAATCATCCATCCAGAATCCCAAAACATATCTTTCAATAATGAAATAAAGATTTCACTACAAAGGTATCTTGGGAAAATGCAAGAAAATGAAGACAGTCATTGCCAGAGAATCAGTACATTATAGAAAATGCTAAAAGAGTTGTTTCCAGGCAATATGGAGAAGTTTCCCAGAGGGAAACTTGGATCTTGAGGAAGAAATGAGCAATGACATAATGGTTAAGTATTTAAGCAAATATAAAAGCTGATTTTTTTTCTAGATTCCTTGAATATAGTATAATTAAGATTTATTTCACTTGCATAATCAATATATATGACAATCATAAAGGATGGCAGGAGGGGCAGAGTAAGTGGGCTCCCACTGTTGGAAGGTTTCTACATGGTCTGTGAAAATGTAGTTATTGTAATCCCTAGAGAAACCACTAAACCAATAGATAAAGGAATATTGAATTCTGAAAAAAAAATCACATAATCCTACAGAAGTTAAGAAAGGAAGAACAGGCAAAAAAGAGAAAGGACATATGGAAAACAGATAGCTATGTGGTTTAACGATATCTAACCAGGTCAACAATTACATTAAATGTAAGCAGTGTAGGCATTCGGATTAAAAACCTGAAGTTGTCAGCTAGCATTTCAAAGGAAAAATTAACTATATGAAGTTTACCAGAGAAGCACTTTAACTATAAGACACGGATAGGTTAAAAGTAAATAAAAAAGACTTTCCAGGTAAAAAGTAGACATAAAAAGGCTAGTTTGACTATATTAGTATCAGAAAAAAAAATAGACTTCAAACAAAGACTTTTATCAGTGATGAAGAGGGAAATTTTTGTTGTGATAAAATGATCAGTTCATCAGGATATTGTCACAATTATGAAAGTGTATGTGCTTAATAGCAGGGCCTTAAAATATAAGAAGCAAAAATGGACTGAATTAAAAGAAGCACAAGATTATTCAACCTCCGTAGTAGATATTTTAATAACTTGTCTCACTGATTGAATAACTAGAACTCTCCCTCTAACAAAATCACTAGACTTAGACCCCAGTCTAGGAATTTGTTCTTGGGTGGGAATTTCATTGGATGAGATTCTACAGTAATTCCATGGATAACACAAAAATAATAAAAATGTTGAAATGAGTAGATTCTCATAGTATTCTCATAACTATTTGTCAACATGTTCTATACTCGCTTTTCCTGTAATATTATTTCTCCAGCTCCTAAAGTGTCTGAGCACCATTTTCTGGGTCTGTTCTGTACTGAGTCCCCATCCATTCCATTCTCTTTCCATAACTTCAAAAAACATTTATTTCTTAATTGTAGTGCTTTGTTCACCATAGTTTCTTCAGAATATATGTAATGTGGGTCTTAAAAGCAGTATTAGTCAGAGAATGGGTTGTTCATTTCGTTGTCGTACTACTAATGGACCACAATGGTGACATAAATAGGCCAATTCACTTTCATGTTTATCCATCTTTCTTCAAAAGACATAAAACAAGACAGAACAATTTTTTTGACAGATGAAATTGATAATAAGGTTAGACCATAAGCCTGATCTTTGAAAAAAGGGCCATCAGAGAGTTTTTCACTCCCCTCGTCAATCCCTCCCCCTTCTGCTAATAGTCATAATCACTGCTTTTCTTTTATGAAAAGATTAAAGCAGGCATTTAACCCAGGCTACTTCTCATGAGGATTTCTTCCCAGGAAATGCAGTGTAGAGTTGGGCTCTAGCATCTCCTTTCTATTCTCAGTCTCGGTATTTTCTGCTTGTAAGCTTTGGCTCTGTCAACTATCCTCTAACAGCTTCTGATCTCATCTCTCACAAAGGGATAGTGAGAGGCCTCCTATTTCGCTGGGTTGCCACTCAACGAATGCTAAATTAGATTTTTGCCAACACGCATTGTAAAACTGCGAGGCCTGCTACAAATATTACGTATCATTGCTGGTTCTCTGTTTAATTAGACCCTATTTAATTAGGAAGGTGAAAACTCTAGTGTCGCTCTCTTCATTCTTTTAGCTCCTTTTTACTTAACCTTCCCTTTTCAGTTCTAGAGTCTACTTCATGCAATTAGGTTGAGTGTCTCAATGTGTTTGTGAAAAAAACAGTCTTCTGTTTCTTATAAAACAACCTTTTTGTTTGAGTGGAATTTTTAACTATACTACCTACCTGAAGCATATTTTTCTGATCCCAGAAAGTGGTATTCCTTTGATTATGATTAGATTTATACTTCTAGATCAATAGTACAAGTCATACCTGTCATCTATGCATTCTGATATATAACTTGCTTTAAGTTTTTCAATCCCTTTCTCCCTCTGGATGAGAACCTTGGATGTTTGTCCACTTTATTCGATTTCCCTGTTCACCACTCCAAGAAGTAGACTCATTCCTCTGTTGTCTCCAATAATGGAAAATACTTTACAATTCATACCTCTTACCTTATGTTGTATATGCTTTAGGAACTGAAGAGGGAACTGTAGTAAAGGGATTTGTATTATAAAAAAAAAAATAACCATGAAGTATATTCAAGTGTTGGACTAGGTGTAAACAAATAAGCAAGTACAAAATTTCCCCCAGCCATTGCCTTTGAGTAAAGTTTACTGCAGAATGTACTCTGTACATCACAGGGTCAAAGTGTAATTTCCCAATAATACCTGAATCATCACTGGTCCAGAAGTTTCTTGGATCAGGCTTGGTCAAAATGTTGGCATGATTACATGGCTCTTTCACCTTGAAAACATAAGGAGAAAAGATAAGATGTGAAAATGATTTCACTGTTTCGTCCACCATTGTAAAGGCAAGATTCCAGTTCAGGCACATAGGACCAAATCTGTAACCTGCTTCCAGAAGCAGGCCATGCTCCTTTGTCCAGGGTTGTGTTGTTTGCCTCACTTAAATTTCCACATTTTGGGAAACTCTTTAATTCTGGTTTATGTGTGATGGCCAGTGACCCTAGGCCTGATGTGGTTTCACCTGCAGAGCTCATGGCCGGATAAACACATGTGGTCAGTCCCCACTGGCTCCCTCACCCTGTCCTTTTGGTAACATGTGAAGTGCACAGCTGTATGCAGAGGCCTTGAATGGTTAGCAAACATGTTGGTATGAGATGCTCATTGCACAAAAAGTGTTTCAGACTTCTACATAATAAAAATGGTAGTTTTAGTTGACTTACTAAGTAAAAAACATTTTGAAGTATCTCACATACACACACACACACACACACACACACACACCCTCTGAAAGCCTTTATGTTTATTGAGATCTTGCCGAGGTAAGCTCACCACATCTCTTTAGAGGGAGTCACTATTATTTATAAGCCTCATAAAAACTGAATTTAGAAAAGAAAATGATGTTTTAGAAAGAAGAGCCAGAGTTCCATTATGAAATTCTATTTAATACACGATGCCCAAAATCTCAGTGGCTAGTAACAGACGTGTATTTCTCTGCCATAGGTGTTCAGATTGGGCAGGGTGTGTCTGCTTCACTCTCCAGGTGAAGTTCAATTTCCAGTCTGATACTCTGGTCCTGGGACCAGTGGCTTCACAGAGCAAAGTCTTCCGATCTATTTGGCAGAAGGGCAAGAAACCAATCAGAACCACTCAGACACATATGGAACCTCAGTACAAGTGACATCTGCTAACATTTCATTGGCCAAAAAGTCAAATCACCAAACCTAAAGTCAGTGGAAGTGACCTCTGTGCATTACCTCTACTGGGAGGCAACACAAAGAATGTAAACAAATAATCTTTTTACAATGTGAGGGTGGAGTTAGGGAACAATAATCCAATCCATCAGAATAGCTTGTCAGTAGTTATAGAAGACTACTTTTAATTTAGTTAGCACATTAAAATTTATTCTTATTTTATGATCATAACATTAATATTTTCCAACAGTAGCACTGTGTGTATATAGGCGATAAGGATTATTTATTCAACCCAGAGCCTCTGCTTGTACACATACAGCTAACAGATTTCTAACAATAAGCACTGTGGAACAAAAAATGATTCATTTTAATTTGTTCATCTTTGTATTATTGTGTAGCTTTCAAACATTTTCTCAATCAGAAATACAAATCTCAGTGTTAACAAAGATGTTCCATTTATGTATACATCTTTGGTAATGTGAACATTTGATTACTGTGTGGTAGCAGTATTTACTATTTAATGAGTAAATTCTTTCCAGTGTAGTGATAGTCAAAGTATTCAAGCATTCACTAAGGATTTTGTTTCACTTCATTGACATTTACTTTCCACAGCAAGTGTACTCACGAAGGAAGCAGTACATCCACGTGTGTCTGGCACCAGGCTCTTCCTCCCGTGAACTAGTATCAAAGAATGTGTGGAAATCAGGTTCTCTAACTGTTATTTGTATCCCCTGGTTCACTGAAACTTTATTCACAGCAACCAGGATGTAGAAACAACCAATGGATGTGAGAATATGCGTGAAGACCACATGGTATATACATGCAGTGAAGTATTACTCTGCCTTTAAAAAGAAGAAAATTCTGTCCTATGTAACAGCATGAGTGAACTTTGAGAATATGATGTTATGTGAGATGAGTCAGACACAACAACAAACACCGCCTGATGCCAAGTGGAAGAATATTTAAGACCGTCAAGCATGGAGAAGTGAGAGTGGAAGGATCATTGCCAGGGGCGGAGGGAGAAGGAAATGAAGAGTCATTGTTTGATGAGTATAAAGTTTCACTTTGGCAAGTTCTAGAGATGTGTGGAGAAGCACTGTGCCCACCTATTTTGCTCCTCGACCCCCACATCAAGAACTAGACTCATCCCTCTGTGTAGTTAACATTACCGTATCATTCACTTAAAAATTTATTAAGAGGGCATATTTCCTATTTTAATTTATAGAAAGTGTTGATTTTAGAAGCAATATGAAAATGGAAATTTGACAGCACACTTTGCTAGCTCAGGTGTTAAGCTGGTGACTGGGTTGTTAGTCATGCAAAGCCCTGGGTTCCAGACCCAGTGCAGGGTGGGGAAAACCAAAATGAGTAAACAAATAAATGAAAGTACTTCCTCCTCCTCTCCCTCCCTTCTCTTTAAATGCTTTTTTCAAGGCAAAGAAAAGAACATTAAGGTCAGCAACATTTGTGGATGGCATTTTGCGCAGCACTGCAAAACAGCTCTCAAACTTGACTGAGCAGTCTCAGAACTCACTCCTTCCAGACTGATACCCCTTCCGTGTTCCACCAGCATTCAGCATTGCTGGAAAGCTCCTTGTAAGTTCAACTGAAGTCTGGATCTTGACATTAGACTTCTTGGTTCTAGCTCACTCTTACGTTACAAAGATCAGATCTACACTCTTATAAAATAATAACTTAAATATTTGAAAGTAGCGATTATGTCTTACTTTAGCTTTCCATTTACAAGTTAGCCAGCACTCTTTCTTTCCACTGCTCCTCAGTAACAGGTTTCAAGTGTCTTGACTGAGGTCATTCCACCCAGGAGACATCCTCTCTGCCCTGAAGCTAATCCTCTTGGGGGCTCCTGGGCCAGGGCCAGATACTAGCTACTGAAGAAGGAATTGGTTTTGAGAGGCAATTCTTAGGGAGGACTACAAGCATCGTTTCCAGATGTGAGTGATTAAAATGTTTCCAAGACACTGTAAATCTCGCATACTGTGAAAGTGTAGAGTGCTCTATTATTTAGCCATTTTTGTTCCAAAGAGGATAAACTGATTTGATAATTGTAGCTCCATTTGGGATAATCACCACATATGAACATTCCTTCTGCATTAATCTTGAAATTACCTGTGTCCTTGTGGTGTTTGTCAAACAAATGTCATTCCTCCAAATCTCATTTACCTGTGAATGATTCTTTATCACTGTATGTTGGATAAATCTTCTATAATTGGAGGTTGCTCCTTTTAAACTCAGCCTCATCAACAATTCCCTTTTGTTCCTTGTGTAATTATCCTGCAAGTATAATATGCTAGGATTTATGATTCCCGAGCATCAAAGTGCCTACAGCAAATTATCTATAGAGTTACATGGTATATTTTCAGCAAATCTGTTAATACCTAGATGCACTACAACAGTTTATAAGCAATGCTGTCTCACTAACTCCTGTGTTTTTAGGTGCTTCACAGCAGTGAGAAACTCGTTATCAGATATCAGTCCTGTCAAGTCTTCACAAGACCCTTGTGACTGAGCAGAAAGTAAAAAGTTGAAGAAGTGACCAGCGTCTTGGGTCTGGGCCTCTTTGGTTGCTCTTCTTTTCTGGGAAAAATAGACAGTAGGATGCACACACCCACACTTATACACAGCTTTTAATATGGTTGTAAAGGGTGAAAGATGATGAAATAACAAGAACAGCAGAAGTTATGGAGTTTTAAAATACTTTTCTGTAAAATTTCAAGCATATGTAAAAGTCAACAGTCAACTGATGATCAGAAAGAAATTTTTTTTTAAATAATGAACTCAACAAAGTTAGCCCCACTTACTTAAATCCTTAAATGGGGGACTTAAGCATTTAATTGGTGGTGGGAGGCACATTTTTAAAAATAATTTTTCTAATAGAATTAATATTGTCTTCGATTTTCAATGTATCTCTCAAGGAAAAATTTCCTTGCCTGGTAGAATTGAAAGTGTTAGAATATAAAGGTGAAAGGAAGAGGATTGTCTCTAGAAGGTCAATGCTGAATTTTTAATCACTATAGTTTCGAAAACTAGAAGTACTTTCGTAAGTTACTATAATATTAGAACATCAGGATGAGAGGGATGTTTGAATAAGGACAGAAGGATTTGAATATTGGAAGAGAAGTTACATCATAATATCACATTTAGGGAGATAATGGATGTTCAGAAATTTTGGAGAGGCTCTGGGGAATGAACCTAGGAATAAATCATGAAAAGCTTCATTGACATGAGAAATGAACCAAAATTTTAATTCCATAAAATGTGTCCACTTAATAGCAAGTTGGAACACTGGTAGAATTATTAGAAAGGAAATAGTATGGCCATCTTTCTCCATTCTATCTCATCTTGATTTAAAGCATATTGGTCCAGAATAAATAAATATAAGTGCATACTGAAATAACTTTAAAGTCATCTGTGATTATGACGTAAGAAAAATAAACCAAAACTTATGAATTCCTCCCTGATTTACTTTTGACTTATTCATAATAATTAAATATGACTTTCCATAAAACAGTTGAACAGCATATGCTGAAGTCATTAGTTCTTCCTAAAATACAAGAAAAATTCTCAAAATGCTTGTCCTTTATTGACTTGGGAAGTTGGTACTCTTTCATCTCAGGTTATATGATGTTCAAAGTAAGCAAGAGCACTTTATATCTAAGAATAGGAAAGAAATGAAGTTTGCTTCTCAAATTTCTTTAGCGTGATTGTGAAATATCCTTAAGCCTGTGTCATTGGATATGATAATTTTGAAAGCAGTTCTGTGTATTGAGGAAGAAGGAAGGTCCTTGGATTGTTTCTTTTGGAGAGTTTTTTCTTTTTTTAATATACAACAAGAATTTATTGAGCATTTGTTTTAAGGACACAAAGTAGACTTGTTGATTATGAAGATTTTATATTCAGATTTGAGACTGGGAATCCACAAAAAAATATGCAACCTGGTATTAAGTAGCTCTAAATCCTGTCTAAAGACAGTGGGATAGCTTTTAGTTTAGGCAAGAAGTAGTAGAGTGGCAAAGTTATTGACTGAGGCTTTTTGGAGCAAAAAGGACTGAACAGATTTAAAAATTCTGACAATACTGAGATTGGTAGACTGGCAGTAAAAAGTTATCCAAGGCAGTCCAGCAAAGTACACACAAGGATGTGGGAACAATATCTAACAAAATGTGTTAGGCAACTGTTAGTTGAACAGTTTCATGGGACTAGAGGGTTCATGGGAGAAACTAGGTAAATTGCAAATGATGGAAGAATTTGAATGCCAGAGCACTGTTTACCGTGAGGAAATTCAGGAGCCTTGACAGTTTGTACGGAAGACTAGAGTTAGAAATGTCCAAAAACTGAGCATGTTAGAAGGCTGTTGTACCAAAAGAAGAAAGTCCACAAGAGCATGATGAGCACAAGGACAGTGAACATGGAATGGAAGGGATTGGTGTAAAGGGGAGCCAGATGATTTGGTAAGATTTGATCAATGACTGAAAATGAAGGAAGATGGAGGCATCCAAAATATTTCAGAGCTTTGGACCTTGGTGACCAGGAGTTTGATCAAATGTGATCAAATCTGTCCACAGTCTCTGGCAGTTAAAGGAACCACTCTTTGCTGTGCTTAAGACAGCAAGGCAGGCCTGCAGTGGTGTGCATGTGGACATCTCTTCATGTGCTGGCTAAAGTCATTCCTGAAGTACTTGTCTCATCTCTGACCTTGCCAAACTATATCCATCTTGGGTGCTAAATGGTGAGTCTCCTTCACTCACACAATCAAGAGCAGGTGGTTTTCTCTAGTTTCTACCCCTGAGTTACATTCTTCCACTTGACACTTAGCATTGAAACAAGGAACTAGAGAAACTTCATTTTTGCTGGGTCACTCTGTGAACCACAAAGTCCTGAGGTCCCTGGTTTCTAGATAATCCTCTGGTGGTGAAACAGAAACCTTAGACCCACCCAGTAAGACCTTGGCTGGAGGGGTTTCTGTGAATCTGCTGAGATCTAAGAAGTTAAATGTCAAACAAGATAGCTTAAGACGTTTAGGGTGTGATGTAAACCACTTACGTTTAGGGTGTGACCTCTACTTATGCAAACCACTTTTGATAATCATTTGTTAATCTTATGAAGTTGTAAATACCCTGTGCTATTCGGGTTCGGGGTTGTCTGATTTGGGTGGATGCTTTCCCCCTTACAGCCACTGGCTAATAAACTCCTAAATTCTCTTTAACTCTGGTATGTCTCTCTGATCTCGTTGGCTACTTTGCAACAGCATGATGAGACTCCACCCACACTATTTCAGGACAGTAAATGTCCCCACAGTTTGTATATCTGGTATTACTAATCACCACACTCAGAGAGATGGCAATTTGGACAAGGACTTCAGATTAAGAAATTAGACAAGGAATTTCTTCAGAGATCACAAATCTAATCATTTTGCTTTTGGTGAGGTAGTGATTATCCTCGCTCAGTTGCTTAACACTAATTACCCACATAACAAGGAGTAGAGGGACTATTTTTGACCCCTGAAGAGACTTTGATCCTAAGCAACTAAATAAATGTTCTTCCTTTTATGTCTTTATTTTACTGGCATTCTTGTTGGTTTTGATATTTATGAGTTTGACCTTTGTGACTGTGAATTGCTTTAGGGCCATTTACCAAGAAACCCACTTTATTTATGGTTCCTGCCTGGTCCATCAAACATTTGCATTTCAATCTCTAGTTTACATGAAGTCAAGATATCTAGGTTAAATCTCTATTATAACAGATGTTTTCTATATTCTATACTAATAGTAGAGTTCAGAAGAGCAGAGATTTAAGCTGCTGGAAGAAGTCTTTTCTTATTTCCCTTCTTGCTTTATAGATGAGGAAATTGGAAACTGGAGGGTAATGCAGCTTAAGCTCATGATTGAGGACTAGAGTCTAAGTCTCAATTGTTAAATTTCAAGATGTCAGACGAGGACTGATAATGGTTTCTTAAAACTTAGAATTATCCTCAAGTTTGAAATTAACTGAGTTGTACGTTTTATTTAACAAATATTTGCAGCTAACTTTTTGTGTATTGGACACAATTCTAGGAGTCACAGGAATAGATGGACAAGGTTTCTGTCCTCATGGAACTTATTTTCTGATGTAGGTATTGAGATGAATGCTCTTGGAATTAGATGAAGTGACTGAACAGAGAGTGTGCTACTTGCGGTCATTTTACATGCTTTCAGGGAGTTCATCTTTGTACATATTATTTCAGTATCACCAGACTCAATGATCACATATCAACATTTTTAAGTTAAAACACAGAGCAAGGTAGGCATGTGGAGTTGGTTTGACTGGAATCCAGGTCAAACCTTTATATAAACTATCAAAGCATAGGATTAAACTCTTAAGTAAAAATTATTTGGGGAGATGGTGTTGTCAGATTGCGCTTGGCTCAGAAAATATAATCAATACATACTTATTGACTACATCATTGATCTGGTAGAACTCTACAAATGTTAAAATGTCCTAAGTCAATATATCACAGAATAGTAGTGTTTTGTGAGTAGACAGGATTTAACAGATAACTTAGTTCAGTCTTATTTGATAGATGAAAAAATAGACTCTGAAAGAAAAAAATGACTTGTAGATGGCCACACAGATACATTATTTATATTGTTTATAATATATTTACTATGGTCAAGTAAGACTCGTCCTAACTTTTTTTTTTATATTGATAGAAATAATAATACATATCTGCGTAGAGTATAGGCTTTGAAGTTGGACAGACATGGTATAAAACATGGCAGTCCCACACTTAGCTATTTATGTGACACAGGGAAAGTTACATAATCTCTCTTAGGCTTAGCCTTATATTGAAAAAATAGGTTATATTAGATTTAGGGTTAAGGTGAGGGTTAGGATTAGTTTCCTCTAGGGTTCAATAATTGACTGGGGTTATTATTATCCATGATCACATAATCAAATACATCAACAGGAGTATCATAACTTAGAATAGAGGCTGGAAACTACTCTCCAATCTAGTAATAAGGTTGGGACTTGACCTAATGTTTAGTGAATGACATTACCATTGAATACTACTATTCTTTTATTTGCATGAAGATGTAGAAAATTATTTAGGTTATATTCTTCTACCAAATATAGTCATTAGAAAAAAAAGTTAATGATGATATATTTTCATCTTTCAGGCTATTGTCTATAACTGTAACAGAATATGTGGCTGGGGACAAATAATTTTCAAAAACGTTTGCATCGATTCGGTCTCCGTTCGATAAATCGTTTGGAATTGTCCATGACTACTCCATGTCTAGTCCATGACTAGATTTTTCTTTATCCCATCAAAGATACATTGCTTTCCAGTGATTCTTAATCATGGATTCTCATTATGATGAGCAATTTAGAAAACAAATAACAGGGTCAGGGCCCCATGCAAAGGGAGAAGGGGACTGAGATATCAGTATATTTCTAAGCTCCCTAAGGATCTCTAACAGGCTTAAACTAACTTTTGCTACACAGATGTAGCATGAATTTAAGTGGTACTTATCTCTTGGGTATGGAAAAGAAATAAACTATGGCCATTTCAGGGTCATTGTAGAGAATGAGGGTAATAATGTAAGGAATGTTTTCAGGCCTAAATTAAACAATGAACAAATGTCTACTCATAGACTTTATGGGGACAAGAGAAACATTCTGAATATCTTCCAATGCAAATTACAACATATTCCTTAGAATTTTTCTCCTTTATCTTATCCCTCAAAAGGTATTTGACAAAAAAGGGAAAAATATAAATCTGGATCTGGATTTTACATGAGGCTCTAGGAGACATATTCCTTCTGCTTCTCTATATAAAACAATGTCAGACTCAAAGCCAATGAGATTATAGTTTATTGTATGTTGCAATTCTTAATGTTTCATTTTCTTTTAATAAAAAGTCTTCCAACAACACTTAAGCCTTAAAATCTAAATAGTCAAATGCAATGGCCAACAAATGAATGGTGTATTTTTTTTCTTTTGTGAATGGAACTAGACATTCTCATTTAAATACCCACTGTTTTTCTCATGAAGTAGACTAACTGTACAATATTTAATGATCTATAGGTCTAAAAATATTTCTTATATGCCTTGGATATCACAAGGTGCTTCTGCAAAACCAGTTAATAATCTTTCCATTTCAAAAGTCCAGGATATTGAGTTAATTTTTTACAGAGGTTGCCAAATGTGCTGGAAGACTCACTCATAACTAATCTGGCCAACACTTATTTTTTTAGATTTTATTTGACCTCTATTGTATCTGATATAAAACACATGTAAAAACAATACCTGACAAATATGAAATGCACTTTTTGCATTAGTAAGAACACCATGAATACATCTTTTACAAAGTTTTGAATGGCAGAGATGGAAGGTTTTCATTGCAAAACTGGATTAGCATTTAGCCAAGTTAATCATACATTTTGACAATGATTCTTTATCCAATATCTCTTTGGTATTCAGTGAGTAGGTCATTGGGCCTATGAAGAAATAGTGAGAGATTGTCCAGGGGATGAAAAACATCTATATAACATGAGAGGAAGTGGATAGCTGTGAATTTCAGCTTTAAGAAGAACAGATTTCAATTCCATCCAAATCACTTGGGTTCTTAACCTCTGGGAATTAACAATGAGTCTGTGAGTGTTCCAAGAAGACTCTGCATTCATAGTTTTCCTTTGCTGGTTCTTCAATGTGCAATTTTACTTTTACCTTTCCTTTTTACCTTTATTTTTCTTTTCTCTTTATTTTGCAGTGAACTCTAGGAAATTTTTAGATGAATGAATTTATATTCTATCATTCCTTACAGAGATATTATAATATTTATGAAATAGAATTGTGATCCCAGAGTTTGGTCAAGGTTCAAATAGACACCACAGATATTTAAGGACAGGAGACATCTCTGAGGAATGAATAATTATACTTTTAGTCTTAAAAAAGGAAGTCAGTGCCACTACAGGCTGGTATTGAAGTTTTCCTGGAACTAGAATAGCAAGCATTTCAAACCACACTATGTTTCAGCACTATAATTACTAACAGTACTTTTATGGGGTGTTTACAGTGGGTCAGACAGAGTTAACTCATTATTCAGTTAATCGTCAGACAGTCTGTGGGCTCTTGTTGTCCCCTTTTGGGAATGGAGGGAATCATACACATGTAAACCTTCCAAGTCTTATCCAGGGTTCCTGAGGAAACATCAGAAGAGTGAAAGTACAAGCATCTCCAAGCTCCCTTTCTTGACAGACATACTAAAACATTAGCAGAAACCATCAGAAACAAATTTGTAAAAACTCTGGAAACAGTTGAGGACAATCTAAAAATGGTAAGAAAGCATTGTGGTGTTTTCACTTGCCCTCGCCCCACTCTGCCCAGCTCAGTGGCAGTCTCCACGAGGCAGCCCCCCACCTCACCCTGCTCTGGAGTATGTCTCTTAGAGACTGGTAGCTGCTGGAAGGAGGGACAAAGGGGGCTCCTCAGTCACCTCAGCCAGGAATGCAGCAGGCATTCCTGGAAAACATTGTGAGAACACAGACAGGCTGCAGCTGTCTAGTGCAAAAGACTTGGCCTAAAATGAAGGAAGAAATGCACACCACGCTATGTTCATCAAGTGTACTAAATCACTTTATACTCAGAACATGCTTATGAGGAAGGTATTAGTATCATTATTCCCATTTTAGAGATGATGAAACTGAGTCACTTGGAAAGGTAAATATAGTTTACAAGCCCAGATTTTTAATCACTGTACCGCACTCATCCAAATATATAAACACTTGAAGTCCAATGACTTAGATTATAACTATTGTGCATATAATGAGTATATTAATAACAACTTACTTGAATTTTTTTATTTTTCAATTTTTTATTTTTTAAATTTTAGGAATTATTTCTGCCTTCCCAACCTGTTTTAGAAAGAACAAATGGAGTTCATTCTTGACAACATCAGGGCTTACTTTCTTCCCAGACACTGTAAAATACATCCCTCTTCTAATTATTAATATGTGAGAAAATAAAGGTAGTAAGAAGGATACTTTTTCATAAAACAATGATAAAACAATAATTAGGAACAAATCTCCATTTCTAGAAAATTGAAATTAAAATAAAAAAAGAGAGAGGGAACAGAAATGGCACAACAATATACTTTCCAAATAAAGCAAAGTCTATTGCTTATTATTTATAATTTAGTTGACTGTACGCTCCTTAGATGGGATTCAGTCCTGAATTATTCCGGTCAATTGTTAATGTGTGAGCATAGTAGCATATAGCATCGTTGATTGTAGTCAATCAGCAGAATGCACTGTTAAGACAATGATGAGCCATGATTTTATTCTGATACTTATCAGTTCTGCTCAAAACCAGAAGTGTGTCCTAAGCAAACAGATACAGGTGATTGCTTGTGTTGTTTTATTTTCAGTGTAAACCAAACCTCTCATGGAGAATTTAAAATGCTGCTTATAAAAAGAATGAAGATTCAGGTCTTGTACCTGCTGTGACTCATTGCTACAAATCACTGGGACTGCAGAAAGGAGATACCAGGGGGTGTATTTACAGCAAGACTCTCACATGACTGGTGCTTGTTAATTACCTCAGCTTGGTTCTCAGTAAGCCTGTAATATTTTAGTGCATGAAGGAAAGTGAATCTGAACAGTGTATTACTTAAACATCTGCAAAAGTCATTCCATCCTGTTACATTTACTCTATCACCACACAAAAGTGCCAAATCTATTCATATTGGTCACATATATTTAATTTTTTAAAAGAAATGGAAGTACATCTTTTTAGAATATTCATTCAAGCAATTTATTTTTAACTGAATCAATTACTGATGGGAAAGATAATTCCTGACCATTGCATAAAGTACCTGGAGAAGAGAAGTTCTGTCCCCAGTCCCCACCACCAGTTTCTCATGAGTTCTTCTAGAAAATGGCCAGATATTTATACACAAATATATTTCTTTAGTGATTTTTCTCTTTGAAGTGTGTATGATTTAGTCTCTGGAGAGAATAGTAAGAACAGGCCTCAGGGTTAGAAATGGGGAAATCAGATAAAAAGAAAAGGAAAAGGCTTGCTTAGAATCTTTGTACTTTATTTCCCAAGCATAGCTCTTTTCTTCTCAATATCTTATTTTCCAGTTAAAGCCACTAAAAAGTCTACATGTAAACAGGCATTTACTTCAAGACTTAAGACTTTGATGTGATAATTAACAGGACTTGACCTTGCAATGTAGTTGACTGGAGGACAGCAGCTCAAGATAACTGCTTGCATAACTCTCCTCAACATGATAGACTTTGGCCTTTGATGCTATGGAAAATTGGCCTCAAAGATAATTGAGGCTTAACATAACTGAAGACTGCACTGCTCAGTCACTTCATTCTCAAATAAGTGGTTCATTGAAAATCTAAGTGGAAAATTTAACATCATTACATCAATTTTGTCTATACTTATTAAATACTATTTATTCAACTCTTTTCTCCAGGTACAAAGACAGGGTCTGCAATGATGGTATTTGGTTAGAATAATCCCATTTGATAGAAAAATTTAAATCATAGTGATACAGAGACCTAATTACATAAATGGTAATATTCATTGCTTGTGAAGGTTTAGTGAAAATGGTTATTTTCCTACATTACTGTATTTAAATGTACAGGCAGTAATGAAGGTGAGCAGAGGCAAGCAGGCAGGAAGACAGAAGAGGAAGAAGCACTTTTTATTTTCTTTATTTCATTTTGTTGTTCATCTTGGTTGTCCCTATCAGGTCCTGGGATGCAAACCCAGGTCTTTGGGATGTGGATTGTGTTCTTGACTGGAGGCTGATGAAACCACTACACCACCAGAGCGTGTCTTGTGTTTTAATTTAAAAAAATTTTATGAAAACTGTATTTTAAGTTTGTTAAGATGCTCAATACTTTATTTGATTTATCTCATTTTAGGTAATTTATCCTAAATATATAATTCATAAACCTATATGTCCACAGTTGCTTTGACATTACTCATAATTGCAAACCACTGGAAGCAACCCACCATTTAATGGGAAGTGGCAAAGTAAGAAATGGCATAACCACTGTTTGCATGGTGTCTGTTAGGTGTTTTTTAAGATATGAAGACATGTTACCCAAATCATGTTAAACAGAAGAAATTGTGATATAGAATTATATTCCAATTGTATATAGGAGGAAAAACAAATCAAATCAATCACGAGGCAATGTTTTTTTGTTTTATTGCATGGGCTTATGGATACTTTTGTTTCCTATTTGTTCAATTTTTAATAATATATTCATTATCTTCATAATTTAAAAATCAATATCTCTAAATTTATCTTCTGTCTTAATAAGCTGCCTATGTAATGCAAACAAAACAGTTTTGCCCCATATCTGGAAAACGGAATGGAGGAATGAATGTCCTAATGATTAGAAAAGGTTCTGATCCAAAAGTGTTACTATAAAAACCAAAATGAATGGATCATATGTGCTTTGAGGTTACAATCCCATTCTTCTTTCAGTATACTATTATTAACTTGAATGCCTGTGTACCATCCTTCAATCTTCAGTTTTAGCTTGATATTCTCAAGTTTGTGAAGATAAGGCTCATTAGTGCTAGTCCATGGCAGGTTCATTTTGTGTCATTGAGAAAAGTGGGGCAGGGAGTGTCAAAAGTTCTCATGAAGGTGTTCCCTGAAGCCCATTGCCAACTTTCCCCATGCACGTGCTTCTATTATCCGGTCAGTGAAAATCCACATGTCAGAGCAATACCCTACTGAGCTGCTCAAAGAACAATACTGGTTATTCCAGGTACCATTTCTGATGCCTGAACCTTCAGAGGGCTTAATAAACTATAGATTTTATATTTGCATTTGTTGCAATCACATTTTCAACCTGCTTTCTGAAGAAAAGGGACAACAATAAACATGAGCTTTAATTATAATTTATATGGAACGAACCCCTCATATTCTGAAAGGCTTTGAATTTATAAATTTGTTCATAAATTTACTGATTCCAAACTAAATTGGTGAAGCTAATGTACTAGTATTATGTGGCTAGTTTCTGATTATTTTTTTCAGTTTAGAACTTGCTGGGAAAACATAGAACAAAAAGATATGTTCAAGGTTAAATAGAGAAAAAAAGTATCAGAAGAAAGAATTAAAAAGAAACAATAAAATTGTTTTTGCTGTAGCTATAATTTTTATAAATGCCTCTTGGAGAAATTTTGCGTATGAATCAGTATTGCATTAACATATATGCTATATATATTAACATATATACTAACACTATATAGACACCCTTATCTGGACCAATAAGTTGCATTAAAACCAAATCCAAATCTAAACAAAAAATGTTTTTGATAACAGAACACTTAAGAAGACCAATATAAAATAAATAAATGTAGAATGGGGAATATGATGTGAATGAGCTATTAGATGATCTTAAGTTATTCTTATTCTGAAAGGTGAACTTCTGGAGTCCATGTTTAAAGACTGATTGAAGGATTTGGAAATTACTTGGAAGACAACCACGAAGATGGCAAAATGATTCAATATTGAGTAATAAGATCAATAAGGTACGATAAGTGAGACCACTACTCATTTTCTGGAAGAGAAGTCCAGATGACAGTTGCATACATTCTTTGACTGTACAGAGGGCTCTAAGGAGATGACTGCCTATCTGCCTTGAGTACAAGACAAGTGAACACAAGCTGGGTTTGAAATGTGAAGGTTTTGATTAGACAGAGTAAGGGTTGGGTACGTAAAGGTCAAACATGATGCAGGCTGAGGTTGTGTCATCTTCTTTAGAGCCATGAAAAGTTATCTTTGTGTGTCATCTTCTTTGCGTGGCTGGAAGGAGAGAGATGTGCTAGCTAAACTTCCACATCCTTTCTAGGCCTAACATATAGGTCATTGGAGAGAGTCTTTTTAAGTTATCCATGTAATGTAAACTCTAAAACCAAATTAACTGAAACTGATAAGCAAAATTGTGGGGGTGTGTTGGGGGAAGGAGCAACTAAGATGAAGCTGAAAATGTAGCTTTAAGCCATTTTTGTCAGAAAAGAGAAAATAAAATGATCGCTTAAAATTAATTATAAAAAGTTTCAAAGAATTTTTAACAGGATATTGAAAAGATATTTTAAACGAAGTACAGGAGCAAGTGTTAAACTATGAGCCAGATATTCCTAATTAACTTTTTCCAGACACAACAACAGGAAACACAACCTGAAAGCATGGAGACTTCCTGTCAGTCTCCACTTGGAGGCCGTAATTTCATCTTAGTCCAGGGCCACATGTATGTGAAGCTCCTTGGTCAGTAATATCTGATTCTTCCATTTGTCTCTGTATGAATCTCAATGTCTAATGAAAGGGTTGTAGTATTGGTTGGTTTATCTCAAAATAGGCTGTCAGTCAGTTATAAAGGAAGGGATTCCAGGAACTAGAATTTGAGTGAATAATGTTAAAAAATTTACATATGATTCAGTTCCAACACATTTTACATACACTGAATACTTTCTCTTCCTGTAATTATTTTTGTGCTTCACCCTTAGATTTTTCCCTAGATAAGTGATTTTTAAAAATCATTAGGAGATGACAAGTTAGGGGTAGTTTGCCAGCAACTCAGGTATCTGAAATAGACTTATTCTAAGTATTGAATGTTAAAGATTATTGAGATAATTATAGTAATTGCAGAATGGAATGGTGTACTACTTACTGAGTTGCAGTTCTCCCCTTCTCAAAAATTAGAAGACTATTAACACCTGGGTGTAAATGGGATTCAGGAGGCAATCACTGCTGCTATTGTGTCCCAACACCTTCCCAAAATATTACAGTTGAATAAAAAGCCCCCAAAGCAAGTATCCCCAGACTGTTTCTATAGTATATTGCATTACTTACAAGTAAATTTACTGTCAACTATATTCTACTTGTGGAATTCATTTTCATTTGCCTTATTTTCATAAAATAAACTCAATTTCATTTAGTTATAACTTTAGAGGAAGGCTTTCTTTTTCTTTTTATCATTTTATTTTCTACTAATTTCTACCTTCTTCTATTCTTTTGTGTAACCACTAAAATAGCCCGCCACAAACATATTCTCTGCTCCCAAGCAAAGATATTCTAAAGGGAGTAAATAAATTACATATTTATAATCCTAGGGGATGTAAGTTAGAATAAATGTACCATTGAGAATAATACACTGTAAACAACTCACATAACTCACAAAATTGTGTACTATTGTGTAAATAGAAATCTTACTTTCCATTATGATGACTCTCTCAGTCTACATGACTTAATCATTCTTTTTTTGAGTATAATTGTTCTGTAGTCTAGAAATTTTTAAAAGAGATTATCTGTAACTCTGGGAAAGGATTGCCTTCCAGCAATCTTTCTTCCATTTTCCCAACTTTTGTATAGAAAATACATAACCAACTTCCTGCCTAAGCATACCTGAGTTATTTCTCATGAAAGTAAAAAATGGTGGATTTCTGAATTAAGGAAGTGACCATAAGATCTTAGAAAGTAATTGATTTTAGATGTAAGAAAGATCTTGGAAATCTGGTTTTAGTGTCTTCTTAAATAATAAGAATGAGATACAAATGCTGCAATGGAGAAGTCTATTAGCATCAAGAGTGAGGTAAATCTGTTTTCAGTATTATTTACACAAATTGCTATATAAAGAAAGGGGATTCTGGCACTACTTTTTGCATGGCAGAAATCCAGAACAGACTTGAAACCAAAGAAGTAGGTATGCAAGTTAAATAAACTGACATAAAACTTTTTATTTTAATTGGGACTGAGGAATATTAATTCTCTCACATGATTCTCAAAGTCAGTCAGCCCTTTTATTTTTTTGTTAATTCCTTCAAAATTTTATGCATCAAAAGATGGTCCTGAGATACTAGCATGGAAATAATTAGTACTTTTAATTAGCACAACTGGGAAATAAGGCAGACCGACCTTAATAAGGGCCTCCAATCTGGAGCACATTAAAGCAAAAACTTTTTTTTCCTAATATCAAAGTGCATCCTACTGACTAACACACAGAATGAGTTATTTTGCAAAATGGAAAGAGTTTAATTGAATTCAGAACAAGTTTGATGTGCAAAGAAAGAGACACTTTGGAGCTCTGGAGCCGGGAAATTAGATGGTCTCAGATGTGCACCCATACATTTCTAGAACACACTATTTGTACAACAGGATTTTTAACTATTTAAACTCTAAATATCTTTAAATACTATGAAATCCCTCTTTTGAGGATCAAAATCGAAAAGGAAAATGATCAAATATTTCAGACACTTGCCAAACAACACTTCTGGAGACTAGCAGCTGAACATACTCTTGGCAGGAAAAGAACTGCAGCCACATTACCCTAGATCCACAGTAGCAAGCACATCTGGAATTGTCATGATCCCAGGAACTTTGGAGAAAAGACATCTGGTGCAAAGGAAATCTGGATTAAGTGTCCCACCCAGCCAAAAGAACCTCATTGTGCAGTTATGAAAAGCAGACAGCCCTCGTTCCCTCCAATAACACACACTTACTTCTCCATGAGTGAGTGATGAAGAGAAATATATGTGTGCAGAGTGCTCATTAACAGACTTGAATCTAAAACCTGGACCACCTGGCAGATACACAGTCAGGGGTATTTTGTGAAATATATCCCTTTTTGACAATGCCTGGACAAATTCTGTTACCTTTATCTAATTTTTTTAGCAATTCTCTATTCATAATGTCTGGTTAGGGCTCCTCCAGGCCTTGGTTCTTTATCTGTAAAATAAAAGAGTTGGCTCTAAGACTTTTATGGTCCCTTCTAATCCTGACATGCCATCAGTTTGGATTTTACAGCATGTATGCAGCATATAGAGACAGAGGACTAACGAGGAACAGCAAACATTTGAAGCTGGCTCTAGCAGCGAGCGCATGTTGTTTGATGCTGTCAGATCATTGGAGAAGAAGGTTGCACTCAAAATTGACCTCTCAAATGAGTCTAAATATGTCTTATAATCATGCCAGCAAGTTAACCCAGTAATATCTTTGCTCTAAGCTTTCCATAAACTAGGCACAGATTGTGGGGTTCATATCACATTAAACATCCTGCAGAAATCTCTGGTAGATGAAGGGCGGATGCACAATTTCAGCAGACAATGAAGGTGCCTACCCGACAAAGAGAGTAGTGTGAGATGGAAAAGGATGATGATGAAGTAGAAGGCAAGGTGGTGAAGTGAAGGAGGAGATCCACATCAAAACACCTTAGTCAAGAAGGAGCTGTAAGGTTTAAAAATCTGGAGGAGCCAATTAGGGTAATCCTGAAATCCAAAAAAAAAAGGTTGTAGGTTGATGAAAGAATGGAGCTGGGCAGGCCTAGTGAGTTTGAGAGAGACATTTTGGGCCAGCTAAATATGGCTCTGAATCCTATTTCTGCCACATTAGATCCTCTGTATGCCTTGTGCTTTCTACATAATGTATTTTCCTCATCATCAAATTGGAAATAATGCTATCTCTTCTTTACAGTGGTGAAGATTCCATGACCGTCTCATTTCTAATGTTATTTATTTATTCAGATACAGTAGGCATTCAAAAATGAAACATTAGTAATCATCACTACTACTACTGTTAGCTGAATCGTGTGTGATTGATGAGTTTGCCTAGAATGATTGTGAATATAAGTGAAAAGATTAGATCAGGCACAAAGTGATTAATGAATAGGAAGAAGTGTCTTAGTAGATGATGACAGCAAAGGTTGTGGATGAATAAAGGTGCTAACATTCTTGAAGTCTATGTTAGAGAATGTCCCCTAAGCTCTTGGTCTCCATATGGAGAAGGCTGCAGAGGAAGCCATGTCTGCTTGATGGTGTCAGAGATGTGTATCTTTAGTAGAAAGTCTGAAAGATGTTTCTTTAAAAGAAGGTTTGGGTCCAGTGTATCTGGGGCACACTCTGGTTTTTCCCTCTTGAGGATTCAGATTGCCCAAGTGAAGGCTCTGAGGCATCAAACCTGTTTTTTTTCAAACACACTTTGCCAACAAACTCTGTTTAGCAGATGGCACATATTACAATCTTGTATGAGAAAATGAGAAGGATCAGGAAGGCCTTTGAGGAAAAGCTTAATGATTTCTTGTAGTTGACTGACAATAATCCAAGGATACTGTAGAAAGGAAAGACAAGGGGGTGAATGGTGTTGCTAAGTGAAAGAATGGATAGACTAGAGATGCGGGGGTGGGGGAAGAACCAAGAAGTAGATATTGTTCTGGGGCTGCCTATGCTCAGAAACCAGAGGTGAAGGAGAGCATTTTGAGAAAAAGAGTCTCAATGGAATGGATTGTTGATCTAGAAGTTTCTCTGTCTCAACAGTGAAATAATTTTCTAATTTTCAATTAGGAAAGAGAGTGAGGGAGATAAGTGTTTTGGGCCTGTAGTGGAACTATTTTGAACATGTCAGATTTAATCTTTGAATACTTAGAATTAAAAAAAAATCAAATAGTAATCTGTCCTTAAGCATAAACTGGATTGTTACAGTAACAATACAAATAATTTTCAATTTATGATAAAAATAAAACAACTTAAAAATATTCTCATGTCTTGCATATAAAAAATTCTTCATTGTTGTCATTACTGCTTTTTCTTATTTAGCTTTGCCTTCTGGTATAGGAAAGGTACAACCAATAATGATGAATCTATATGAAAGCAATGAAGAATATATACCATCTTTAGTATACTTATGATCAAACTTTATTTCTAAATTGCTTGACATGGAGGCATAGTATAAGTAACTTGAGGATGTGGAGAAAAGGGAACACTTTTGCATTGTTGGTGGGAGTGCAAATTGGTACAACCTGTCTGGAGAAGAGTTTGGAGATTCCTCAAAAAAGTGAAGGTGGAAATCCAATATGATTCCATCATTCCACTTCTGGGCTATGCAAAAGATAAAAAAACACGAATCTGCAGAGATACATGTATTCCCATGTTTATTGTGGACCTATTCACAATAGCTAAGAACTGGAAATTACCTAAGTGAATAGATAAATGGCTGAATGGATCAGATGAATGGATCATCAGATAAGTGGATAAAGAAGATGTGGTACATATATACAGTGGAATACTACACAGCCCTTAGAAGAGATAAAATGCTGTCATTTGAATCAACATAGATGTAACTAGAGGGGATTAGGCTGAGAGAAATAAGTCAAAAGAAGAAAGATAGATACCAGATGACCTGGCTCACAGGTGGAATGTGAGTAGACAAAAGAAAAGAACAGATGAAACATAACCAACCCTGAAACATTTGCAAGAGAACTGAGGTTACCAAAAGGGATTGGTGCAGGCAGGGCACGTGGTGGTGGAGCCCACTGGATAATGGGGAAGAACACTTAGTGATTTGGTGGAGGACAGGGTGTGCTGAAATATATCTAAGAAATGGGGAACCTATACAAAGAAAACTATTTTAATATGTAAAATAATTACTACAATAAAAATACAAAAAAAAGTAACTCATAAAAGTATAACTGTGACAATCCATTATATACTAAATTATGGTCTTATTATTTTCATCATAACTTAGAATTTTAATGCACAATCCCTGAAAACATACTAGTGGGTTCCTAATCTATATTATTTGTTAACCCTGAGCAAACATACTGTCTGTCTTCTCAGAAAGCTCAAAATGTTGTTCACTTATATAAAGTTCTCTACATAGAAAATCTAAAGATTTTCATCTTTATAGATGAAGGAAAATTAAGCCTTGAGGAGATTAAAGTTTAAAAGAATTAATTCAAGTTTGAAAAAATTCTAGGAGCTGTGGTTTTATTTATGTTTTAAGCCATAAGGCGTTAGTCACTCAGACAGCATCGGATCTCCTGGAATTAAAGTTAAAGATACACCTAGTTGAAATGCCTTCTCTTCTGATTATATATAGAGAATTGAATTTGCTGTTTTAACAGACGGCAATTTGATGGGATAACCATTTCAGTTTACAGTGTGAATTGGGCTAATACTCTCTGTAGTTTTGCCAATAATAGGTATTCAGGAGGAAGAAAAAATCTTCAGAATTTGGATTATGAATTCTAAAAGTTTTGCTATAGAGAAAGGCAAACTTGAAGGTCTTGATTCTAATTTTTTCCACTATTTTAGCGCAAGAGATTTAGAAATGAGACTTAATTAACAACAGAGATCAGAAATCTGGTCATAAAATACCTTAACTATTAAAAGTACACTTGTTCTATAAAAGTTACTCTGACATAAATTCATTTAATAAGGTACTTGCTCTGTAGTCTCTACTTCCTCTTTTAATTCCCTTTTTACTGAATGAAAAGACACAGTATGTAGGTTTATGATTAATATGTGTAGTACCCAATGAAGCAAATTACAAGGTAAAGAGAAATTGTAAACTGGACACATTACACATAGTTCAGAACCATCATATAATTTTCATAGTGTAGACTTGTTTGATTTCTTTTAAGCTTGGGAAACAAGGGTGGGCATTCAGTGGGGATGGAAACAGAGAGAAATAAAGAAATTTCTTTACATTCTCATTTAAACCTCAGAGCAACTCTACTTACTTTATACTATTATCCATTTTCTAGGTGGAGAAATTCAAGGATACAATTGTTAAGTGTCAAAAGTCGAACTTTAACCTAAGCTCTTAACCAAAATCACATTTGATATACACCTGGGCCAATGATTTTTTTTTTTTTTTTTTTTTTGAATATTGGGTGCTAGCAAGGGGCATGACCAGAAACATGATGGATTGATCAGTGTTGAAGGGGTTTGTTCTCACTGCCCCTTCCAGACCTAGTGCTTGAATCCCCTTACTCCTAATCCTCCCTTATTACATCGTCCAATACAATCACCCATGATAGAATTAGTTGTTAACTCTTTTGAGCATATTTTTGTCTGCAAAATTGAGGAAGGGGAAGGAAACAATATGTTCCAGAGCAGAGGGGAAAATCCCTCTTTTGATGAAACATCCTGTGTGGTAACTACAAGACTTGGATTTCCCCAAAGAGGTGAAAGCAGCCTTCTGCTGCTTGTCACGTGGCCTCAGTTCACAGTCATACCTACTGTGGTTTTTTGTGAAATTTATCTATCTATGGTCTTATACAAAGCCACAAAGACAGAACCCAAAATGGCATTCACCTCCGAGTTGCTCAACAAAATTGTTTTTTATGAATTAAATGTATGACAAATGCCATGAGAAGGAAATAAATTTCATTGGTAGAGCTAGCTCATCTTCTCAATATTGAAAGATTAATTTTGGTGACTGAGGTTAATGATATGGTTATGTTTGGACATGAATGTAACTTGACTGCTTGGGAAGCAGGTGCTAGATTGACGCACCGTGCCTGAGACCCATGAGTCACGTCACTGATTTATCAGTTGTCCTTACCAAGAAGATGAGATCCAGAGCCAACTCCGTGTCATACAATTTATGTCATTCACTGAAATTATAGATAATTTCAGTCTGTGCATTTATGCAATCATCTATGCCATTTTTGCTTTAAATGTCTTTCATACTTGGTATTTCTGACTTGTCTAAATAAACATTATCATCCATAAGAGTCATTACCAATCCACTATTAAACTTCATAAAAGGACATACAGCTTTTAGACTTAATCCATAAAATAAAAGCCTATTATTTCTTTCTGCACCTTTGATAAACAGCCAAGTTCTCATAGCTATTATGATTTTAATTATGGAAAAGCATGAAAACTTTTGCATTATTCAGTGGTTAAAAATCACTGAAAACAAAAAACCAGGTGTGCCCTGGTGGGGTAGTAGTTAGGTCAATTGCCTCTGAAGGACACAGGCCACTTGTCTCTGGGGTGGAGTCCCATGGCAGGCTGTAGGTGCCTAGACAGGTGCCTAGATAGGCTGCCTTCCTGACTACTCATCTTCATTCCTGCCAGTGCCTGTCCTTAAAAAAAAGAAAACCCAATAAAAAATAAACAAACTTAAAATAACACTGTTTACTTCTTCAAATTAAATTACTTCTTTTCTTCTGTGTATGGCAAGTCTGATTAGAGTAGTTGATTAGAACATTGTACTTAAGGGTCAAATGACCTTGTTTAAGATCAGTTAGATTAACTCTCCAAGTCTGTTGAGATTCCTTGTGTTAGTCTTCTGTGAGATTAGGTAGAAGTGTATAAACAGATCAGTACAAATCTAGGCTTTATTGCTAGAGACTACACTCAACAGTGACATAGTTTCTAAAATATCATCTTTCTAAACAAAAGACTGATTGATACTATTCCTGCAGAGAAACATCTGCTTTCTTCCAGCTTTTTGCTTACTCATACACAATTCATCCTAAAAGAGAAAGCTCCCTGACTCTAACCCAGGAAGACTCTGCTCTGCTAAGTCAAATACAAAATCAAGGGAGCCCATAATCATTTTTATAACAACCGGAGTGTTTCTTCTCTCTTTCTTTGTCTCCCTTTTCCTCCAAATATTACTGTTTTTGATGCTTTTCAGTTCTCCCACACCTTAATTTTACTTTTTTTTTTTTCAGTCACTAAATAATAACAACGTTTATTTATGGATTCACACTCTTCTTTTTAACATTTTTTCCCTGCTTCACTAATGAGAACTCTTTGTTGCCCTTTCCCAAATCTAGAATCTTTCTTTCTCTTCCCCAAGCAAGAATTAAATTTACAGCATTATTTATCTTTAACAGAGTTAGAGCCATAAGTTTTCATCAGAAGTCATCAATCTCCAGTGGAAGAATGTCTGGAATCTGACTCACTCCCATTCATGCTTGTGACTAATGATGACCCTGCTGTGTTGCAATCACTTAAAGGAATTTTTGTTTCCTGAATATATTATATAGATTATTTTAAATTCCCTAATGAAAAGCCTTATTGGTCTAAATTCTGGTTCCTCAGTTCAGCTTCATTCTTCTTGTTCTAAATTTACTTTATTCCTTCCGTCCTCCAGAACTCTGGGTTTTGTCCTAGCTACCCAGCATTCTATTCTTTACCTTCCCCTGCCTCCTTAATGTGCTCATCCTTTATTTAGTTTAGATTTCTCTTCTGCTGAAAAGTCTTCATTGATGCCCAAATGGTGGATTATAAAAACATCTTCTGTGTCGACTATACCTCCCCACATGGGAACATATTCCAGTGTATTATATCTTCCTAGTTACTTGTCAGTGTTCTCCCCTCTAATAGAAGTACTTCATGGAATACTTACTGCCTGACTTAAAACAGAAACTCTCAACACATTGACAGAACATATCAATATCCTTTCATAAACTGGAAGGGGATTTGGTCTTCTAACATCCCTGTCCCCATTTTGCATAGGTGGCCACTACCTCAAAGGTTTGCTTCATGCTCGTATTAAATGGCTTGTTTTAAAAATAACTCAGGGTGTGCACTGGTGCCTAGTGGGTAAGTCTGTCACCTCCAGATGGTACAATTCACATAGATTCCAAGAACCCGGGTTCACCGCCCAGGACAGGGTGAATGACCAAGATGAACAGCTAAATAAAATAAAGTGCTGCTTCTTTTCTTTTCTTTTCCTGACTGCCTGCCTCTGCTAGTCTTCATTTCTGACTGTACCGTTCCTTTAAAAAAATAAAAATAACTCAGTGCTTATTTACAATAGCCAAGACATGGAAACAACTGAAGTATCCATTGACAGATGAGTGGATAAAGAAGATATGGTATATAATACAATGGAATACTGTTTAGCTATTAAAAAAAAAGAAATCCTGGCATTTGCAATGACATGGATATAACAGAGGGTATATCCTAAGTGAAATAAGTCAGAAGGAGAAAGACAAATGCTAGATAATTTTACTCTTATGTAGACTATAAAGAAACAAAGCAAATAAACAGACAAAATGAAACAAATATTAACCCTTGGACTCTGAAAACAGAACTGAGATTACTAGCGAGGGAGGGGGTCAGGGTGCGAGAGAAAAGGGTAGTGGGGTTCATGGGACAGTGGTGGAGGATTATTAGAAATTTGGTGGTGGGTGTGGTGTGATATCATATATTCAATGAAGAATGAACCTGCTCACATAAAACTCACATCGTGTTGTAAACCAATGTTACTTCAATAAAAAATGTATTTAAAACTTTCCTACCCCCACCTACAATCAGTACTGCTGATAAATGCACTTCTAAGTCAAGAAGAGAACTGTAATAGTCATTATTTATTGCTTTTCTTCATTTGTACTACTCCATTAATATATTTAGCATTTTCTAATCCACAGAGATTTATAACCCCTGCTTCTTGTGTTACTAACTAGGAAGTCATCTGTCTGCTACTTCTCTAACCTAGGCCCAGGTAGAAATCTAGGTGAATGTCCTGCGCTGGTCTTTTAAAAATCAACTCAAAAGGAAAACAATCTACCAAAGTAAGAGACGAGTGAACTGAAAATAGAACTGTATACTTAAAGTTATCAAGGCTGTTGGACATTGGAAAAGTCAACTAAAATAACAGATAGCAAGCTGTGAAGTTTGGCTTGACTTCAAAGGGAGTGTCATATGTTCTTATTCCAATGTCTACTACTGCAGGTCGATGAGAAAAATTTAATTTTATGGAATATCAGTGTACTTCTGCTGGTAATAATGAGTCTTTTCAAAAGATGACGTCACCCATATTGAGTTTTGCTAGAACCTTGCTTAGAAATAAATGGACTTGTTTACTAGCTCACAAAGACAAGGGGATCTCACATTTGTGACAAGGGAAAATAAAATGATTTGCTATCCTGAACACCATGACAAATGCTTGTCCTGTCACATTTAGGTGTTTTATCTAAGCCTCTCTTTGTGGAAGTAGAGTGAACACAAAGCAATTTATTTGAACAGGAAATCTCAACATGATATTAAACATTTTTGCTTCCCTTTCTTTAGGTTTATAAGCCTTCATGTCTTGAAAGATAAAATAGTATTACGTTACACTGTTTAAAGAAATTATCATACACTTTCCCCCAAATATTTTTGTTTCTCTGGTCCTTTATAGTTTACTCTATAAGGAAGCTTCTGAATAAATTAAATTCAAGAAAAGATATGCAATTATAAATTTAAAGAAAAAAGAGAAACAATGGCAAAGAACTCGAATGGCATGCAATTAAGCTTTACTTTATCCCATAAATTCTGAAATTACTTGTAGATATCTAGTAGTTTGAAAATAAATCTTTAAAATGTTCAACATCTAAAGCTACCAAGAAGGTATATTATTTTAGTGGAAAGCAGTCATATGGTTTCTGGGAAGGACTATACTAAAAGGAATAAGTTTAATTAGAAGCAGGAAAGATTTGGTTACATACAATAGGAACCAATGTAATATACTCCAACCCAAGGATAACTGTAACCACTAACCAGAGGTTTCCAGGAGAGGACAGGGAGTGATTTTCCTAGGATATTATACGTTCTAAATAGCCTGAATAGATAGCCTACCCTTTTCCAACTTCTGGCCTGGGAACAAGGCGTGCTGGTGAGATGCAATTCATAGAAGAACTGCGGTAATAAAAACAAATTGAGTTATGAGTGCCGGTAACAACTCGTTTTACTCCAAAATCCTGACTCTAAAATTTAACTTTTGTGAACGGAGTCACGTCTTTAAATATAACCAAAGTATGAGCCACATTTTGGATAAAGAAATTGTTTAGTCCGTGTCTTGGTGGCGAGTGGGGGTGGAGGAATGGGTGAACTGGATCCTGGCAGATCTCCTCACCGGATTCCTGCACAGGATTCTAGAACGAAAAGGCGGCGGCACTGAAGGGCTGGAGTGGCCCCTGGTTCTCAGGGCCCTGGGAAACAGGACTGGAAATGCAGAAGTTCACTTGGAAGAGGAGGGCCCAGCTTGCTTTTGTTTGAGCTGTTAAATGTGCAAATGGCAGGAAGAAAGTTGTTTAGACTCCCTCGCGAGCCAGCATTCTTTAACTTGTTAGCATTCAGCTGGCCAGGGCATCCTACTCAGTCCCTCCATGGAAGACAGTGTGCTTATTTTAGCTTTAGTCTAACGTAGATAGTTCCTCTCTAATAGTATCCAAAGCAGACCTGGTTCATTTTGGTGAAAGTAATTACCAAGACTCAGACCAGGAAAAAGATCTGCCACAGATCTCATTGGAAGAGAATTTAAGTTAACATAGAAATAATTCATTTAAATTGGCGATCATATATACAAAATTCCAGCAGATACAGGAAGGGATAGAATGAAATGATTCCCATCAAAATTCCATGAAGTGAATTAAAAAACGAAAAAGAACACCTTCATTTTTTCGGTAATCAAAGAAAGGCATACCATACTGCTGAAGTATTGTTTAATTAAATTAACAAAGTTGGAAACATACCACTACCTTCAAGGAATCAAGTGTTAGTGAAATAGTCCTAATCAAATAATGCTGGTGGCATTTTTATTGATTTGACTCTCTGAAATGGTCTCCAGAGTATTTTGACAAGAACCATAATTATATACTAACATTAGTACTGGGGATTTATATTAAGGTTCAATTTATTCTAAGCTTATTTAAATTGAGGGGGGAAATAGTTTACATTTTATCAAAAAGAAAAATCAATAAAATAAAAGGACTAAGAGAAGGCGTATAGTTACATAAATTGTTATCAATCTGATAACTAAATAATTAAATTATAATAGTGTATGTTACAGCCTACAAATGTTTCCAATAAATGTTACATGAAAAAAGGTTTCACTATCACACACATGCTGTGACAATAATTCCATACATAATAGTGCATATGGGAAAAACTGAAAGAACATAAAAAGTCAGCACAGTTAAAATGTAAATAAAATGGAGTTTTTTTAAAACATCTCAATATTTCTCTAATATTAATACCTAATATAATATTTGGAAATCAAGGGGAGAAAGTCAGAAAAGAGGAAGATTTACATTAAAAGACGTGAAATCTAAACCTGGAAAAGTTATCCAACAGTTCTTAGCAGCGACTACAGGGTATTTGCCAAAGAGAATTGCTTTAATTAAAAATTAGTTAGGATATTTATATTTACTATAGAAAAAAATGGGAAAAAAAATCTTCAGAGGAACCAGTAAAATTATTTTATACACTGGTGTCTGAAATAAACATTAAAAAAAAATAATTCTGCCTTTCTAGTGAAAAGAATTCCTAGTTTTCAGGGGCAAAACTATTTTCTAATTCTATCCCAGTATTACAATAATAACATTTAGATAAATGATGACAATATTAATAATATTTTCACTATCCAACTAAATCATTTTTATTGTTTCCCAAGACATATTATTTTCTGAGCAGTAGTCTTTATTTTTACTATTTTAATTAGCAAAGTTTGGAAATTAATGTTTTGCTTAAGACTGATTTATTTGCTTTAAAGTCTTTTAGCTTTTATTACCCTTAGGTATAATTTGCCAACTAATAATATTTCAAATGCTGTCTATGGTTTATTTTAAAGAGTTTCCATATGTGTCCTCTTATTTGAGTCCATCCTCTCACCAACCTCTGAGGTGAGCAACACTGCAGGATTCTTTACAACTTGCAGGTAAGTCTCAGGAGATCCAATAACATGTTGAGGTCCTGTGACCTGCTAGTGGTAGAACTCATGTTTTCCAGTTTCAGAGAGAATATCAATAACACTAGCACATTCTAAGCACACAAAACAATAGAAAAGGACATTTTCTTGTTCCTTTCTTTGTCATCTCATCTTCTGTTTTAAGTGATGAGTGCTTTCTCAAGGATTACATGGCTTCAAAGTTGATGCAGAACATGGACTATTGTGGGTGATAAGCCTAAAAACTACCAGACTTCCTCACAGACCATAATAAGTCATGTCAAGAGCAGAAAACTGGAGGAAGAGGGCAATTTGAAGCACTGTTATTTTATTTTCTATAAGGCTTCACAAAAACCCCCAACATTTTTACTACATAAATTGAGAGGAACCAGACATCTGTAAAGCCATCTGGCTGGTTTATGTATATTTTTATAGCCTTTGCTTAAGAAAGATCAGAAAAATTCAAGACGATATTAAAGTGAATCAATAAGGAAACTATTCCTCAGCTGACCACTTTACTATAAGCTTCTTGGGCTTCAAAGAACAGCTCAACAATTTTGAGGAGAAATATATAAAAGTAAGGGAGTACCTCCTTGATCTTTTGTCGCCTAACAGATTGAGAGAAGGCATTTGAAGTGCTACCAAGTCACACAGGTCAGACTGCCTCCTAGAACTGTGTGAAGTGCACTTAATCAAAAGTGCCTTCTGTTAATGTCTTTGGTGACTTGCTGAGGAGGAAGAGGAGGTGGTGGTCTTATATTTAATCATGTCAAAGACTTAATGTTAATTCTTCTGTTTGTAGTAATGTGGTCAATAACTTCTCCAAGTTGGAAGGCTTCTCCAGAGTAACGACTTCATGAGGCCTTAAAAACGGAACCGTGCCTACAGCTGTCGCTCGCTCACTAAGCACTTTGTGAGCTGCCTTCAACTAAAACACAGACAGAGGAGTCTCAGGAAATCCTCACTCAGCCAAATCTATCCCATATGAGAGGGCAAATTAACGAGAATCAGTCATGAGCCCTCGGCATTTGGCCCTCTGGAACACATGTGATTTACAGTCAGCCTGTGCTGCGAGGTTTCTGACTCCTTTCCATGTTAAAAAATATTGCACGAACAAATTTCAATTTCAACTTATGAAGGCAAAGAAGAAAAAAAAGAGTACATTAATTTTATAGTATGTATGCTAGGCCCTGGGAAGACACAGCAAAATGAACATGTTAGATTTAATAACAGCAGGTGGCTTAGAAAATAACGAGGCATGCACACAGACATCACACAGAACAGGGCAAAATAATTGACAGACAAAAGTATAAGCAAAGTACTGTGGAAGCATACCTATTATGTGTTTTCCATATCCCTGCATGTGCCTTTTTTTTTTTTTTTTTTTATAGTGATGGAAAGGTGAAACAATTTTTGTAATGGTGCCTGACTTTTTACCAATAGGATTGAGTTGTACTATTGAGTTTCTATAAGTGAGTCTTCTAGTAGGCATACTATTTTCCCCAAACCCATAGATGATAGATTAATGTCATCTTGAAAATTTCAACCAGAACAGCCCAAGCTAAAGTCGTTCTTGACTACTTTCCCCACATCCCCACCTTATCACTTCCTAATTCTAATCACTAGAAAGTGGTAATCACCATTTTCATTTGATGTATACACTTCCAGATCTTTTTATTTGCATTAATACATGCACACACATACACATGCATACTGATAGATATATACACATAGGCAGACATATGGAGAGAAATGCAAAGTTAAAAAGCAAATGTAACAAAGCTTATACATATTCATCTTTAACTTAGCTTTTTAAGTAAATGTACTTGAGATATGTCAATACATATAGATCTCATTCTTTTTAACTTCTGCATAGTATTTTGTAGTATGGATATGTCATAATGAATAATTCCCTACAAGTTTAAATTTTGTTGACTACAGACATTTATTATTTCTTTATATTTTTAACCATCTCCATCATTGTTATGGATGCCATTGCACCTGTCCCCATGATCACATTAACAAGTATATGTATTAGGGTTGATGTGGAGATGTAGATTTGCTATATCAAAAATTATGATTAAAAATATTTTTTGGTATCTTGGCTATGGTGTCAAACCTGGGTCCAGACTTTCAAAGCTGGTGCTTTATCACCCACCCACAGAGTGGGGCTAAAGTTTTGATAGAGGAATATTGCCAAAAAAACTCTTCTACAAACAGCATTTGACCCATACTTTTATCGATATGTCGTTATTAATATTTTCAACTCGACACTCTAATAGATTAAAAGCAAATGAATTTCATGTTTCAATTTGCATTTCCCTGGTTGTATAGTTTTTAATTTCATTTTTTTTATTTCCTCTGTAAGCCCAGAGTTATTATGAAGGATGTTTGTTAATTCTAGGTGAATGGGTTGGTTGGGAATGGTGGTTATCTTTCATATTGTTGCTAGTTTCTAATTTTATCAAACTGTAATAAGTTCATATGGCCTATGTGATTTCTGCTTTTCTTTTTTTAATTTGACACGCTCTGCTTTATGATCTAACTCTTGGTCTGTTTTTTTAACTGTTCCACATATACTTAAAATAATGTATATTCTTTGCTTATTAGATTCAAACTGCAACATAAATTAGACTTTGATTGTTTTATTAAAATCATCTACTGTTACATATTTTTAATCTTCTTAAACTGGAAATTTCTGAGAGAATTACGATAAAAATTTCCCTCCATGGCATGAACTTGCCAGTTTTTCTTGGTATTTCTATTAACCGTGCTTTCAGTATTGCTGTAACATATTGTTAAAGGCATAAAAATTTGTGGATAATTTACCTTTTTAGTAGGTCTCTTTCATCCATGTTAAATATTTCTCTTTGTTCCTTTCAATTTTTTTCCATACGTTCTATCTTGTCTGAAATTTATATTGCTGAATTTTATGAGACTGCTGGAACACCCTCATTTTCCAACTAACTGAGTTCCTCTGAATATAAAAACTTTCACTGTCCTCATCTCTTGCAGCAGTTCTTTGATGGGATCATTCTCCCCATCAACCTCATAATCCTAACTGCCTTCTGTTTTTCAGAGATTCTTAATAATCCCATATTCATACCTTGGGCATACCTTGTTTTCTAGCACTATCAAAAATTAAAGTGTGTGTGTGTGTCTGTGTGTTCTGTCATCTCAGAAAAAGAGATGACATTAGATGTTCAGGCTGCCATCTTGATCCAATTCTACGTTTTCTTTAACATTGATTTCCTTCCTCACTCCCACTATGAACATTCTTTTGCTTTGCTTCCAGAGTGGTTGATCTGGATATTGCAAGTGCTAGAACAGATATGAGCAGAACAGTTTGTGAATATGTTTAATCATTGTAAATTGATTGAAAAAATTACTTTGGTTTCCATCTCTTTATGACTTAGAAGTTGACTTCAGATTGAAATACTACAACTTAAGCATGCATTATTCAATAACAGCTTACACGTTTCTGTTATCTTTCCCCTGTCATTCCCAGAAATGTGCATTTCATTTATCAACAGTCCATTTTAGGCAGCACCATTGATAACATCACGCTATTGCTGTTCTTCTGGGTGGTTTATTGGCAGTATATGTCAGTCCATGGGAAAAACACGTAAAGACCACTAACTAGACTATTCACAAGGCCTGGCATAATCTCACTGCAGTGTAACTTTGAGCAGTTTTTGGTCATTTAGAATGTACTATTTATAAACTCAGGAAAAAGACCAACAACTATTCATAATAGTTTGCACTTTATTTGCGTATTTTATTTAAATCATTCTCACCTCATTTTCTATGTTTTATCTTTACACATCAAATGAAGAGTTTATTTTCATTTATAGGTCATGGAATTTGAGCTGTCAGACCTCAAATGAAAAAGAGCTTTAAAGTTACTTAGGTTGGGCCCATCATATGATGTTTGAAAGATTTTTTGAATTGCTCAAGTTCATCTACTGATCATGGGACGCAACTGGCACCAGAATAGGGGCTGCCTCACTCCAAGACACTATGGCACAGAAGTTTACATTTACAAAAGATTTTTTAAAATCCCAACTCACCTTCAAGTTGCTCAAAATAAATAAGTAAGTGGATGGATGGATGAATGAATGAATGAGTAAATAAAATATAATAAATCCTGGAAAGAAACTCATGGCAAGCATGAACGATCTCAGTTTTCATAGGCAGGAACATAGAATGGGAAGAGTGAATGAACGACTTGTCTAAAATAACCCACATGAGCTGTCAGGGGAACACCTGGCATCTTTACTATCAGGCCTTTGCCTCTAACACCTCTCCATCTTCTCATCACGCATTGAACTTCCTAAAGGGACAGAGATGCCTTCTCAAGGAGCTACTTCATGGTTTAATCCCCATAGTAATACAAACTATAGATTCATTTTTGCAATGCTAAAATATAGCTGTCCTCCTGATTTGTTGTGACCTTAGGAAAAAAACCCAGCAAAGTCAAAATCAAGTAATTCATTGTAAACTGAAGAATGATTCACCTATTATCCCAGATAAAGTAACATGATGAATCACAATGTTGCTTTATATCCCCTCTTTGTTTATTGTTTTCTCTTATATGGAATTCCATTTCATTAATCCATTTCCAGTTCTAAATAAATAGGGCATATAGTAGACCCTCAAGTAAACAATTAGTCCTGGGCATTTGTGCTTTTACAATATTTCTAGAGTTCTTTCTCTGTGCCTCTAAGTCATGAATAGTGGTTTAGACTTTAAGGAGTTAGCAGTCATTTGGTTTCTAAGAGTCTGAAAACTGTGGTGGGTGGGCCAGCAACATGGTTTTGTAAATAAAAGTTTTATTTGAACACAGTGAGGTCCATTTCATTTGTATATAATCTATGGGTGCTTCCCTTACATGGGCAGAATTGAATAGAAGTGACAGGAACTGTACCACCTGCAAAGTCTAAAATAGTTACTGTCCGCCTCTTTATAAGAAGTTTGCCAATCCTTACATTTAGAATCTATTATACACCTTTCATGACCAACCAGGAGTTGAGCCAGTGTCTGGCTAAATAACAAATGCACCATGACAAGTGTCCGTAGATCAGTAAAGTGCTAATCTATTCATGGAAATCTAATTTAATGTTAAAGATTCACAACTTTAGCTAATATAAAAAATCAGCAAACGCAAGTAGTAATGATTTATATTTGCGTGTCACTTTATAGACCGTGAAATATTTCATATGAGTTATCTCATTTGATCTTCCCAATAGCCCTAGAAAGTAAGCAGGCAGCCATTAACTTTTTGTGAGTTAACTAATTCTGAGATGTATACCCCAGCATTAGAAGGAACTCAGATTCAATTGTTGGACTGTTTTAATATTTTAGCAACAAAATAATTTCTTTATCTCTGGAAAAAAATGATTTAACAAAAAGAGGGGTAACTACTCATAGGTATTATCTTAAAATAATATATCAGAAGGTAACTTAGTTAATTATACTTTGTAATAGTATGTTTATCTTCTTAATGTGGTGTTTTAAATTCAAAATGGTAATGAAACAGCAAACATTTATTTTATGGCTTTAAAAATCAAAATACATATAAAACTATTTGAATTATTAGTAAAAATTGCAAACTTAAAATTTGAAATCTTCGATTTGCAAGATAGATCAGCTATCCAGTATTTTGCGTTAACACAATTAAAATTTAAAACATATTCTTGGAGTAGTGGAGAAAAATAAGTCAGTAAAAATATGAGTATACATGGTTATAATAGTCAAAGGTTGCTATGCATTTATGGATTAAATCATGCCAAGCTAAATGTTTCAGTAGAGGCGACAAACTTAAAGATGACTATTATAATACATTTCTTATATCATTCAAGAACTGATCTCTAAGATAAAACAACTTTGAGGAATTTCTAGTTGACCAAGTCATTACTCTATCAGTCCTGGAGCAGAATAAAAAATAGACTAGCATACCATGATTCAAACTATATGGCATGAAGAAAAGGCAGAACTAGGGAAACTAAAATCAGTGGTTGCTGAGGGTTGTGGGAGAGGAGAGATGAATTGGTGGAGCACAGAAGATTTTAAGGACAGTAAAATTATGCTGTATAATAGGCTAATGATGGATATATGCCATTACATGTTTTTTTAATTTAACATTTTTTATTGTAGTAATCATTTGACACATTGAAATGACTTCCTATGCATAGGTTTCCCATTCCTTGGATATATTTCAACACATCATGTTCCATCAAATCACCAAGTGTTCTTCCCCATTGTCCAGTGGGGTCCACCACCCTTTGTCCCCGTCCATTCCATTCCCTCTTGGTAATCTCTGTTCTGTTGCAATGTTCAAGGGTTGGTTTTGTTTCATCTTTTCCCTTGTTTTGTCTATTCACATTCCACCTATGAGTGAGGTCATCTGGTATCTATCTTTCTTCTTTTGACTTGTTTTACTTAGCATCATCCCCTCTAGTTCCATCTATGCTGATTCAAATGACAGGATTTCATCTCTTCTAAGGGCTGTGTAGTATTTCATTTTTTATATGTACCACATCTTCTTTATCCATTCATCTAATGATGGGCACTTAAGTGATTTCTAGCTCTTAGCTATTGTGAATGGGGCTGCAATAAACATAGCAATGCATACATCTCTGCACATGGGTGCTTTTGTATCTTTTGGGTAGATCATACCATTATAATTTTGTTCAAATCCATAGAATGTATAATACCAAGAATGAACCCTCATGATAACTCTGGACTTTGATTGATGATTTGTCACTGTGGGTTCATCGATTATAACAAATGCACTACTATGGTGGGGATATTGATAGTGGGAGAGACTGCATGAGTGGGGGCATGGGGATATTGGAAATCTCTATACCTTCTTCACAGTTTGCTGTGAACTCAAAGCTGCTTTAAAAAGCAAAGTTTATTTAAAAAAAATTAGCACAATGGGACAGCAAAGTCCACAATTCTCTATCCTCCTCAGAAGCTTTTTAACTAAGCATTAAACAATTTGTTTTGGTTACATTATAGCAAGAATACAGGAAAACAAAGGACTAGAATCCTTTCAGGATAATGGAGCCAGGGCATAAATGAACTTACTTCACACCCGGATTGAGTGTCCCATGAACACGACTCCTTCTCCCGAGGGAGAGCCCCTCTTTGGAAAGCATGGTCTCCCAGGCATGTCTGACACAAGGCTGGTTCAAAGTCTGGCTCTCCTGGTGGGATATGCACCACGGAGGGGCCTGTGTACTTTAGGCTGGGACTCTGGTGTTTGTCCACACTGACCATGGGGCTCTTGATCCATCGTCGTACCTACAGTATTCAGAAGAAAAGAAAAAACATGGGACTTCTGTGAGAATTTGGTGGCTGGATACTCATGAAAGGAAGATTTGGCCTCATTTCTCTTTCAAGTGTTAACATAACCCAAATGTTGATCAGTCATTTTCCAGGAGTGGGTGTCTTTTGGCTGGTCATTTCATCTCCAGAATATGTCTCTTCATCTATAAGACTGAGGTAATAATATATCCTCACAGGTTGTGAAGATTTTACAATAGTTTTAAATGTCCACATATTGTACATGGCCTATTGTACTTAGTAGATGATGATTATTTTACTTCCACTCTTACTACTATGATCATGTTGACAGAATGAGAGTTTACAAGAATCTCAGGTGAATTATTAACTATTTTAATTAGAGAAATACTAAAACCATAATTGAGAACCTAATTGTTGCTAAACGAATGAAAATGTATATCACTACTACAAAAACTCCTTATAAAAGCAGTTGTTTCTGAGTGAAAATTATCTTAGGTTTATTTTAAAAGTTCTAAAACTCCACACTTGTTTTGCTTGAATAGAAAATGCCTACAGGGTACAGAAAAAAATATATAAAAATGATTTGAATATTAAAAAAAATACTATTTACATGGAAATTGAAATATGAAAGGCACCTGTTCTAGGTATTTGAAATACGTGATCTGTTTAATTTTCAGAACAATCTTGCAAGAGAGGTACAACCATTAATCCATTTTGCAGATGAGAAAACAGGCACAGAGAGATGAAGAAAATTTCCCCCAAGACAGTGTTGGGGGTTATAAAGAATACTCTTTAACAAGCCTTAGAGTGCTATAAGACTTGTGATCATCAAATGTTTTTGAAATATAGCTTGATTTAATATGCTTTAGAGTTCTCTAAAACTCTCAAGGATTCTTTTAAAGTCAACCCATTAGCAAAATTGGCATACACCAAAAAGACAAAGAAATAAAATCACAGCACTGAATTTTAATTAGTAATGCTATAATTAAATTAGAAAATATGCCGAGAACAAAGTAAAATTGAAACAGTAAAAGAATATTTAAGCAATTTGATAGACTATTATGCCATCACTAAAATTAAATATTGTGAAGACTATGACAATATGGAAAATTTTTGGAGCATAGTTAATACGAAAAAAGGTCAACTCATAATTGTTCACCAAACTCATAATCACCAAAATTATGAATGTAAAAATAGATACGTACATATATGTAAAATATATATGCTATCCATAGACAAAGTAACAGGCAAAACAGAAATTGCATTCATTATTAAGATTGCAGGTGTTTTTCCTTCTTTTTATAACGTCTTATATCCTTTAATTTTGAAAATGATCATTTTTTTAAAGTATGTAAGACTTTTAAGCAATTAAAATCATGCTTCTTTAGGTATATATGTATCTTTTAATTGCTTAATTATCTTGATTTATATGTACTCTTCATTAAACATTTAAAATGCCTTCTGCATTTACTACAGTAATGTGAATATTTGGGAGATTTCCATCAGTATTTCTTGCTTATAGGGTTCCACAAGCATATTAGTGGGTGCAGTCAAAGTGTTTATTTGCTTCTTTAATGAAAGTCTAAATGAAACTCTAAAAGCTTGAGAATACAATAGAGTCTCTCTTCCTGATGCTAATACCAAATGTGCTTTTTGTTCAATCTAAAAAGTATTAAATTTCATTAGAGATGGAAAATGTTTTTTATTATTTTTATTCAGAGAGTTTAGAGCTTGCAGTTTGGTAATCATTCCTGATTAGTTTCAAACCTTGTATTTTATAATCAATCTTTTATTCTGGCTTACTTCAATGTCTCTTTTGCCAAGCAGATTTAACTTTAAAGTTACTATGAATAGAATTTTAAACAAGTTTATCTTCAGATGAATTTGTAAAGCCTGACTGATTAAGAATGTTGATGTATTGAAATGCAAATCTTTTATTTATGGGCCACTATATTTAGAGTAACCCTCATGCAATATCATCTTAAAATTATTAAATTTATAATGGAAGAAAGTTCGTATGACTAAACTAAAAACAGACTATAGAAAAAAACTGGCTTTATCAAAGTTCAAGAATTTAGAGATGGTTTTTCACTTCAAGTTATACAAATGATTTATAAATTTAAATCATCCAGGTGTGCGCTGGTGGCTCAGGTGTTAAGCCTGTGTCTGGGGAGCAGTTCACATATAACCCAACAACCCGAATCCTCAGCCTGGGCCCAGAGGGAACAACTAAAATGAACAACTAAATAAATAAAAATACTTCTTCCCTCTCTCTTCCTTCCTGTCTGCTACCTGCCTGTCTTCATTCTTACCTGCCTTCTTTTTTCAAATAAATAAGTAAATGAATAAATAAAAAATGTCTGCCGAATATTAGAAATTATAGGAACTAAGAACCACACAAGGAAATAGCATTTCATTTGATATCCAGGTAAAAATACCCAAAATAGTTCAAATGATCTTGAGCAAAGTCTGCCCTATATCCAAATGCAACCCAAAAATGTTTTTATAGAACTTCAGAGTTGGAAAAGACCCAAAGATTCTGGTAATTTACCCAAAGTCACAACGAAAACTCTTATGTGGTCAAAACTATACCTATTAAGTAAAACATTGAACCATTTTCTACTAGGGTATAAACTAGCAAACTCAATGCCATCGGGACAGTTACAAGCTGGCAGAAACAGGAATGTGTTCAACTCTATACCCAGGGTATAGAATAAGAAGTGGTAGGAATTGTGGCAAACTGGGGGCACTTAAATCTAAACAAAATAGCAAAGCTAACACACACACACACACACACACACACACACACACACACTCCACCTCCAAGCAACAACGTGTCCAAACAAAACCATAGTGAAATCTACCCCACAACTTCAAAGCTCACTGATTAACTCTTGACGTTATTCTATCAAGAGGATAATTATTAAATAGAATTCTATGAAGCAGAAATAAAGTGATTTGAAATCTCCTGATTTTTAAAAAACAATTAAATGACCTTCAACGTTTTAACTTTCGTTCATTCCATCATCATCATTCATCATCAAGAACCAACCATGTATCACATTGAGAATACAGCAGTTAGCACGATAGACTCTAAGAAGCCTGCCTTCAGGAAGCTTGAGCTGTGGCTAAGGGAATCGATGTATTTATTAAAGAAATAACTCATTTAATAGCATTTTTAAAAAAGTGAACTATAATATGTAAGAGGAAAAACAAACCAGAAACAAGTGTTCAGGAACATTGGGGGTGGAAGGATTGCATTTTAATTATATGAGAAAGGAAGTCCTCCTTGAGGAGGTGGCTTTATCATAAGGACCCCAGAGCTGATAGGTAAGTGGTGATAAGGCTATAGGACAAGCAAGTAAGCTATCCCATAAGAAGCTGGATCACAAACTCTGGATTTCAGGGGGGAAATTTACATTGTAAATACGAATTAGAGATTTGAAACAAGTCATATTCTGCTGAAGTATTCCAGGGGAAAAAAACAACAATGATTTGCCCACATCAACATGTGAGGTATGTATACAGGCGTTACACTTATATTTCTAGGACTTTGATTATTATTAGAAGTTACTATATTTCACTTAAACTTACTGAAATATATGACTTATTCAAGTCTACTAGGAGTGGGTTTATACTTAAGGTCTTCACACACTGGGGTGGGAACACCAAGGTATGGGTGGGGTGGTCCCCATCATAAAAATAACCCTCAACAAATGAACCGTTTGGAGCTTCATGTACATGAGGATAGGATATCCTTTCTCTTTCTACAGAGAATGGGGCAAGGGAGGAGGGTGTTAATATAAAAATAGATACAGTAATACATTTTGTAACAGGACGTTGCTGGCATTGATTGCAGCCTTTGATTTAAAAATGCTTTCTCTTCTTTGGCTAAATCCTCACACTGACTTCAATATGTCCCTTCACCACTACTAACTCCTCTACCCCTTTGCTGCCTCCCAAGTGGTTTATGTGGTCCGAATTAATGACGTGCTTTACGATGTTTACTTGATCTTGAGAGAGTGGCTGGGTTTTGAGTGAATGTGTGGGGCTCTCTCTCCAGCCTCCGAGCCAGGCAAGGTGCCCTCTAAAATTGCTGAGTGGAGGCGCCCTCCCTCCACCCCGAGGGAATTCAAGCTACAACTGGCCTATTGTGTTCCTGCAGGCGCTGAATTGCTCTGCTGGAGGGAGTAGCTGACTGCGGCTTCAGGAGCCCCTCAGAGACCAGTCACAATGACTCTGGGAAAGCTGTTGCAGCTGTGTGTGTGAGAAAAATGAATGCCCGGATACGAGCCTGGGCGCTGGTTCCTCGGCCACCTGGGCGCTGGTTTTATTCAGAGCCACTCAACCGCCTGTGCTGAGCGATGTAAACAAACATGGACTGGGGAGAGACATCCTCTTTACCCTGAGCAGACCTGGAATTCCCTCACTGGAGTTTAGGAGAGCTGGTTCTCCAAATGGCACCGCTTTCAGAAACAATTACCTCTTAAACATCAGGGCAAGGAAGTTAGGGCCCTTCTTTAAACCGACACAGCTACTCTGAAGAACAGTGTGCATGCAAAGTATTAATCCAATCTCTCGCTAAATCCAGTCTGCTCTGGTTTTATTAATTTCTTTATTAGGGGAAAAATAAGAAGATATCCCAAAGCAATAATCAATTCCTCAGAGAAGAAAACGCCAGTTGTGATTAAAGAACCAGCTCCTAGGGATTTTCCACTTGTGGTTTCTTCCTGTTATGAAATGGTAAACAGATATTACTCTTAATTTAAAATGGTTTAGCTGATAATAATATCAACGGATGCAGAGAAATTATACAGTGTTCAGGTACTATTTGGGAACTCAGAGGCAGTGCCGACTCATCTCATCATTCCTTTTGTTTTCTGGGACTAAAGAGTTATTTTTCCTTAAATTCCAAACAAACTTGATGCAGGACGCACCTTTTGCAGTTTCCAAAGGTGTGTCTTTTCATTATGGAGAATTTTTTATTTTTTCAATATAATGCCACTAGAATTTTCAATTTGGATATAATCGAGTTTTCTAGTGAAATGACTTGGGTAATTCAATCGATTATAACAAGGAACTGCCGCACTTACTCCTTTTCCAGAACCTGCCTGCTAGCAGGTGGGTTATAACATTAATATAATTCAGGAGAAGGTTCCTGGAAGCAAGTTCCCATCACATCGGTGCCTGGGGCTGCTTTATAGCATGGCTCCTAAAATGTAACATTGCTTTTATACAAAGACAGTGATATTAATCTGATGTCTTCACCCTAGCTATATACCTGGTTATTCTATAAATTTATTTCCTCTGAATATCTGTAGGGTTTATTGCTTATATAAAATCATGGGACTTTTATGCTCCTAGGTTGTTATTATGCCTATGTTATCTTTCCAACTGGACAAAAGAGAACAGCTTCTTGAGTGTGTGTGTGTGTGTGTGTATGTGTGTGTGTCTTCTATGTTTTATATAACTATAAAACTATATATGTACACACATACATTTACATATAAGTATACACATATACATATGCATATACATATATGTACATATATATGTAAATCTACTTCATGTAACTATTTCCCTTACACAGCAATACCATCCCAGAGCAGGCGCCCTAAAAAGTACGATTGGCATTTAGAATTTCCCTTCCTTCCATGCTGTTGCCCTTTGGATTTCCTGGTCCTTTCCTCTTAGCATTGACCAGAGTATTTGCATCCTGTTCTAGATCTCAGGGTCTAACCTTGTATTTCCCAGGCCTTGTCAGAACAAAAGTGTGGTGGGAGGATTAGGCAGGAAGAAGAGGGGACACACGGCTCCATATTTTACTATGCTGCTGCTCAAGGAGGGAGGGTAACACGCCAGCTCCGTCTCCTGTGGCACCTCTATCATCTCCCCTCCAACCACAGCATGTTGCTGTGAGGAGGAAACATCTAATATAGTCCTTGCCCTATATTTCTGACTCCAGAAGTATAAAGACTTTTTCTCCTCCTCTCAACTGAGGTGCTCACCCAAATTTTTAATAGAAAAATTGAGGAATTCACTGACATGTCTCTTTTGAAATGGAAGTAAAGTTTTTCTCTTAGTCCTTTAAGTTAGGGGACTGGAAATTTTAGTTTAAATTATTCTCTCCTAGAATTAGAAAATTAAAAGAAAAAAGCGAGAATTACCTCAGGTAATATCTCTAAGGGAGGGGATATATTATTTGCTTTTGGAATTAAAAAATAAGGCTGACCTCTGAGGAAGAACCTGACCCACCTGTCCACAGCACACTCTCTCTCTCTCTCTCTCTCTCTCTCTCTCTCTCTCTCTCTCTCTCTCTCTCTCTCTCTCTCTCCTGCCATCTCTTAGGATATGCAACATCTTGTTCTAGCAATATCTCTAAAAACTAGTAAACTAATTCAACTCTTTGACCTCTTAGCAAAGCTTCATGAAGAAGTGATCTCCATTTATTCACCTCAAATTTACTTCTCAACTCACTGAAATTTATATTAAACAATGTTCACATGTCACCTAATGCTTGCTGGTTCTAAGGTGAAGAGCGTGACAAAAAGACTCTGACGCTATTGAGATACGCTCTCACCAAGAGGTCAACAAACCTCATTGCTAAACCCAACAGACATTTCATAGCACTTACCGGGCTTGTAAACCTTGCAATATTTATGAGTTTAAAAAAACGTCAACAACTATCTGACTGTCATCACATGAGGTGGTGGAGACACAAATGTGATTGAGTGACCTTTGAGTGAAGGTGATGGCATTTCGAAGGAAACAGTTCTATGAGCCTGTGGTTCATCATAAAAGCATATAATATAGCAAACAGTTAAAAGTGTGAGCTCTAGAAGCACCCTGGTGGAGTAGCAGTTGGGTCAATTGCCTCCCAAGGAGTGCAAGGCCATTGACATTTGTAGGTGGTGGAGGAGGTGGCGGGGGTGTGGGAGAGGCAGCCAGTGTGAACAACTAAATTAAAAAAAAATAGGGTGTTTCTTCCTCCTTTCTCTTCCTGCCTGCCTGCTCACATGCATTCCTGCCTGCATCTTTCCTTTAAAAAAAAAAAGTGTGTGCTCCAGAACAACATTGCCTGACTGAAAAACCTAGCACCACTAATTGGGCAACTGAGCCTTTCCAGAGCTCAGTTTCCTCACTTGTAAGATGGAGAAAATGATTGTATCTACCTTATCAGGTTTTACTAGCACAAAATAGATGATGCCTACAAACCCAGCACTTGGCAGTGGGTGAACAACTGATGAATATTTGCTACTAAAATTGTGAGTTCCTGCCATGAAAGAGTTTTACTCAATGTGTCATGGGAGAGAAAAAAAGAAATTATTTGGGAGAAATCAAGCAAGAATTCCTGGAAGAAGACTGATTTGAAAGAAAACCAAGTGAATTAGAGTGAGAAGATAGGCAGGGTGGCAGAAGACAAGCTAGAAAGGCAGAAAGCTGCATGAGAGGTAAAGAAAGAGAGAAGAGGCAAGAACTGAAGGCTGAAGCAGGACAGAAAGAGAGGGTCGTGGAGTAGGGAGTAGACTCTGAAGTGTATTAGGCAGGAGAGAACGATGACCAGAGATGTCTTTCAATGCATTTTGAAGGATAGACTTGAGATGGTCAACATACAGCTAGTTAGATGAGTCAGGAATTGATTATAAAAGGAATGACAAAGGTCTAATGAGTAGTAACAATAGAAATGGAAAGAAGAGATGAATCATCAAATCTATCAGTTAGCTCTCAAGTTTGCATCCTTTCTCCTTCCAAGTATCATTATTTTATTTTTATTCTTTAAATTTTATTGATACTTTAAAATATTTTACTATTAATTTTTTTTCTGGATTCCTAAAGTTATCCCTGAATGGGCTTGCTCCTTTAATTTGTTCTCACTGAAACCAGAGCATCCTTCCAAATGAACATCGACCTTCCCCAGCTTCTAACTCTTCTGTTTCCCTGTTACCAAGAGAAGTGACTTTCAAATCTGTTTGCTAAAGATTGATGTAAGAAAGCCCTGTGCATATACACATTTACAATAATACAGACGGGGCTATACCTAAAACAACTGATTCAATCCTAAAATTATTCCTTTTTACATCAAGTGCACAGACATTTTGTATTCCTTTGAAATGCTGATTGCAACCCAATGAATTGATTTCATGACCCTATAGCGGGCATCACACAAACTGAAGAACAGTCATCTCCGTGGTAAAATCTAAACTCCTTGAACTGCAATGCCAGGTTTTCTAGGACCTAAATTTTCATGTCTCATTGTGCCTCCAATGCATCCAAATCCTCCAACATATTATGTGATTTGCAGTTGTCTTGAAGACTGGTCTCCTAAGTGTTTGATTGTACACATACTCTCCTCTCTCATCTCATCCATCTGGGAACTCCTGCAGACAGTTACACACTCCCAATGTGGGAGAATGGCAAGAGAGAAAATCATAGAGATAAGTGTGTCTTCCCTTGTCTGGTTTCTCACCACCCCTTGATCCACTTGGCTATTTGTTCAAATGGGAACACACATTAACTCTACTTGTCTATCTCCCCTATTAGAATATTAGTAAACTATCTCTGAAGTATTAAGTAAATAAAAGGAGTAAAATAAATAATTAAAAGCATTAAGACACTAATTTCTTACATACATGTATTAATGGGACATTGACAAGACTTTTTCTGTGTGTTCCTTCTTCCTAACCTATCCTGAACCTACTTCCTTCACTTTCAGATGAAGAGCCCAAGAGGTTCATCTGATATACCCAGAGCTTAGCACAGCTCCTTGCCAACAGTCAATGATGAAGAAACAGCTGTTGATTGGTTTAATGCAAAGTACTATTCAAGACATGGGACATAAAAAATAAGAGGCAACTGTCCTTCAGAATTAACAGTTGTAAGACAATGTTAAACTTAGTATAAGATCATCTGCGGGGTGGGGCGAGGTAGTGAGATACGCCTGGGTTTTGGGTGCAGAGGAAAGCACGATAGATAACTAGGCCACATGCTAGACCTACCCTGGGAGTAGGGCAAGAGAGAAAACCTGAGACATAAGCGTGTCAGATACCAAAGGAACTTAAATGACCAAATGACTGAACTCATAGGGAGGGGAACTTTAAGGATTTTAAACATGAGTGATCCAGTTAGATTTGCTGAACTCTGGATGAATGACAGTAGGTGCAGGAGATATCTGAGGATGGTGTAAAGATGATCTTCAAGAAGGTCCACCTTCTCCATACATTATCAAACCTGGGTAGCCCCAGGGGAGCTTTTAAAAAATGAAAACAGTAATGAGTGGCTTTAAAGCTTTGTTTTCAATCTCTGCATGATGTAGCCAGGGAAGATGAAATGCAGCAGAAAGTGAGCCAGGCTTTGCAAGTCTGCCAGTTGGATAGGATGAGTAGGAACTCAGTAGGCAGACGCAGGAGGAGGCACTGGGGTGGAGCATCCCTGCAAATAATAGAATAGATGTGCCATTCTGAATCCACATTTAAAGCTCCATCATATTAGCCTTCAAATACCATCTCCTTCCTTTCTTCTCTTCCTCCCCAGCCCCAAATCGAACATAGTGTAACAAGTTTATTATTTCATATAGTTGTTAAATCCTGTAAGAATCTTGGTATATTATGAATTTAATACATTTTGATGGTTAAGGACAGAGTCAGATGTAGAGTATGAAAGTTTACTAAACTGCAAATATAACATTTTTATGTTTTTCTGAGGTTAAAGGGTCAGTTTACAAGCAATTTGGGTTTCCTTAAAATTGACTGAACAAAAACCATTTAAGATATAAAACTGATTTTCTACAGAGATGAATAATGAATTAGAGTTAGAGAATTGGATTCTAGTTCTAACTTTAGCCTGTCACTTAGCTCATTTGAACTTCAATTCCCTTATTAATGGAATGAAGGTCATGGAACAGGTAACCCTTGAGTGCTTTCTGACCAGTCAGAGATTCAAGGCTGTTTTATTCACTGGCGTTCTGCTAAAATTATCTGGATCCCCCTCCTTCCACTCTCTGCAGCACTCAGCACAGGTTTGTTAAATGGACGCGTGATCAAATAGCATTTGCTGTAGACAGTCCATTTTTTTCTAGTTGGCATTCCAGTCACATTCTTCCATAACTTTGTATTTCCTCCATTAGATAAACTGAGAAAACCCACATGGCTTTTAAAATAATCTTATGATCTTAAGGGCAGTTGTTAGAAAATCCATTTAAGTTGCAGTGATAAGGACCCAAATGAAAAGTCTCATTATTCAAACTGTGTACATTAGTTAATTAAATTGAAAGTGCTAAATGAAAGGGAAAATGATTAACATCCAAAATAGGACCTTATTTCTCTCCTTGATGTCTCTGCTCTTTGGCTGAGTCCCCTTATAAAAGCTGCGCAGCACCCTCGGTTTCAATTTTACGCAAAAACAATTTTCCTCTAAATGATGCTTGTGCTGTAATGGTAATGGCTTCTATTTTGGTGTGCAATTTTTTTTCTCATTTCATGCTTTATAAAGAAAATGGCAAGATTTAATTGCTTCCTGAAAAAAAGCAGAGAGTCAGAGCTCATTAATAGCTATTTGCTAAGTACCTACTATGTCCAAGAATTATGTGATGTTCTAAAAATGTAGTAGATGGGAGAAGGAATTGAGCATAAATTGCAGATATTCAAAGTGCCTGTGGAAATTTGCTGAAATAGGAAAACTCGCTGTGGTCTCAGGATAATTGAGACAGAGGAAAATGACTAGTTATAAAAGTCTATACAGTACATGTAGAGAAGGAAACAAAGGTACTTTAAGGACAGATTCATTTAACAGACAAAAATTAATATGATATTATAACATAATGTTGTATAAGTATATATTAATATAAATGACCTTAGAGTCAATTAATCAACAAAAAACGGCAACATTACCTGTGATGCTCCCACACCCTCCAGATATAGTGTAATTGCGTAATGGATAGCAATACAGAGTAGCATGAGCTGACTTGTTAAAGGAAAAAATAAAAAAGGAAGTGGTACATAAAATCTAGAAATATGCATCTAATGCATTTCATGAGTATGAAGCCAGAGAGAAAGTAGCAAACCCTTCCGCTTAATGGGGACATTTTACATGAAAAGATGGTTTAAGGAAACTTCTTATTATTTTGTTGTGTCTAACTTTTACTATAAAACCTGTACTCAACAAATCAGGTCTTGGGCTTCCATAAAAATCTGGAATCAACAGATGTTCAGTAATCACTAAACCACAATCTTACAAACAAAAATACAACACTCAGCTTTTCTTAGAAAGTTTAGTGCTGGGTACATTCATTGTTGTGATCCTGGCAACTTTACCCTTCTTTCTGGCAAACGCAGCCCCACTGACTCCCACCTCCACCTCCTCATTTGGGAACTACTTATCTCAGCTATTAAGATTTGGGGGAAACTGCCAAGAACTTTTGAACAGAATAGGAATGTGATTTCAGCCAAAGGCAATTATAAAAGCCTAGCCTGTGGCTATGGTGATTGGTCAAAGAGTTGTCATGTGACTAAAACAAAGCCAATCAGAATCCTTCTCTGCAATCTTACTTTCATCTTGAAGATGGGAAGTAGAGTCTTCTTTCCTTTTGAATTATATGCTGTAGGGAAGTGTCCCACAGAAATACTGGCAGAGCTACTCTTGTCAGGTGGAAAAGCCTTAGATAAAAGTCTACCCATTGAGACGTGAGTCAGAGACACATTACCCCAGATTCCAGAAAATGTATGTGTATTTTAATGTGGAGCATGGTGTGGTTAGGTGCAAAGAATGAAATTGTGGGAGAAGAGTGTTGCTTTAGGTATGTATAATAAGCAAAATGTTTCACAAGCTGAATAGCAGAGGCACAGAGCATAGCTGTCATCTGTAGGACCTAGATGGGTCCCTTGGCATCTAAGGTGCCAGACTTCACCACATTGCTTAGTGGATTATGGAGAATTCTGGAACAGAAACAGTTGAGCTTTTGTGGGGAGGGGACCCTCAGAGGATTCTGGATAGTGGCTATTGACTGACCTTTGTGGAAATATGTCAGTATTTCAAAATCAGTATGACTTGTCATGCATACCAACTAAACATCAACATTGGTTTGGGGAAGTGGAGATGATGGGATCGGATCGGTTGTTCTTTGTAGAAATGACAGCATGAATTGTATCATATAGATTTCACTTGACTATAAAAATTGTCAAATTGTCAGAACTCAAATTGTTCTTATCAATCTGAATCTTGTCTGTCTTTGTTTATCTCCTAAATTGATAATGGCCAAGATTTCATATTTCCCTCTACAACCCAACTGTCTCTGACATTCCACCAAGGGCCAAGGGAGTAAAAAACAAAACACCAAAACCACCAATGTTTAGGGCTAAATAAAATAATCCTTTAATTTCACAAAGACGTGCAGTGCAAATATTCTGAGAAGGGAAATTAATCCTAACTAATTGAAAAAGAGTGACGAATTTTCCAAAAACATAGAATGAAATTTCCTAAATACATTTTGTGGGTACTTTGGCTAATACAACCACTAAAACACAATAAAACTAAGATAATGAAAACAAGAGATTTGAACTGCATGTCCATCTCTAACAATGGAATACTTGAGAAATGCTGTTGATTGGATGAAGGACTAGGATCAGCAGACAAACTAGCTTTAAAACACATTTTCTTTTTTCATTCCCATAGGGAACATTCTTTAGGAACCCAAGAGTCACAGGTTAAGTGATGATTAAATACCATCACAGTGATCTTCCTTCCTTTACCCGCTTCCAGTCCACTCTGCATTATGTTGATAGATCCATTTTTCTAAAAATAGTTTTAATTATATTACTTCCTTGCATAGTACCTTCAATAACTCTTCATTGTCTGCTGAATAAGGGCCAAGTCACTCTGTTTAGCATAGCTACCTTGTGTCAATACCAGCTGAAGAAGATTATTGGGTTATTTCCTAACATATTCAATACTTTTCAATTTTTGGGCCTTGAACTGCTCCTGTGCTCTTGACAATGGGAGTTTGTTTATTCCTTACTTCATCTCAGTTTTGCTAAGTCACATCTTATCCCAAATTGAAAAATAGACTGTAAAAACAACTTCACAATTGCTCTTTATATTCCACAGATTATCTTTTTCCTTGAAGCCTCATTTTACTCCAAACTTCTCATGTGAATCCGTGATGTTGTTTTGACCATGATTCGGGCACTCTTCAATATTAGCTCTATTTTTATGGACAATTACCATGAGGTATATTTCTCTCCTGGGATGATGAGAAACATAAAAGAAGAATTTTCTGGCATAATGTCATGCTAGAAGGGTTCGGAGAAAATAACTCATAATACATTAAACAGGAAAATTTCTCTGATACTCTAAGAATTCCTCTGAGAGTTCAGTCTGTAAAACTAATTTATTTGTCACTATTGTTGCTATTTCTTTTTTTAAAGTATGGGTATATGAAATTTCCAGGGCTATAGTAAAATTCCTAATATGTCCTTGGACCAGTTATTTCATAGCATTTTCATGATTTTGACATTTATTTAAATAGAGGGAAAACTTCCCAATGGAGAGAAAGAGGAGAAGCACCTGGAGATTAAATTATAAGTGAATCCTTGGGTCTCTCTATGATTTTATCAGGTTTTAATATTTTCATTTATTACTTTCTTGAGAAATTCTAGTCTGGTTACAGCTGATACCTGTGTAGTCAGTTTTCCTGGAAATATACAAGGGGTTAGCATGACAGCAATAATTGGGACAGAAATACCTGACCCATTTTACTAGGACTTCTCAACTTTTCTGGTCCATGTTTTACTCGCTTGGGTGATGAGTTTATTCCAGTTCCATTCAATCTTCTAAGTGACCTTTTTCTATAAAAAGACACTTCTACCCTGCAGGGTCTATTTATTTCCATTGTATTATCTACATCTTATCCACTATGATCTTGAGAGCACAGAGTACTTCCTAAGTGTTTGTTGAGTAAATAGATGGGTAAAGGAATGAATAAATGCCTTACAGTAGCAGTTTATTTTTTTTTAATTTGTGCCCTTTACTAGTTGCCAGCACTTGTCAAGTCAAGTCAAAGTCAAAGAGGGAAGTCAAGTCTTTATGATCTTGTTTAATGCTGACATACTATGGCACCACAAATAACTTGTACTAGGAATGTCATTCATGTGCTAATAAGTTTATCTTGAGCTAAGATAGATCAAATCACTACTTTATTCTTAATTATGGGATGAAGGAGATTGGTTTAAAATCAGATCAAGGCACACCCTGATGAAGTAGCAGTTGAGTCCATTGTCTCCAAAGGAGCAGGCCACCTGGCTTTGAGTCTAAGGTCCAAGAACAGTGTGAACAATTAAATTAAAAAAAAATAAAATAAAGTGGAGTCCTTCTGCCTTCTCTCTCTTCCTGTCTGCTGCCTACTTGCCTTCATTCTGACCTGCACCTTTGCTTTAAAAAAGTAAATCGGTCTAAATCTAAAATGTCCTAAGGTTTGTAGTTTACTCTAAATCTTACAGGAATAGTATAATTCACCTTTTGGGTTATTTGAATTAAGTTATATCAGTGGAAAACACTGAGGCCAGAGCAGTGGAAGTGATACACTGAACTTTAATAACCTCCATCCTGCTAAAGCAAATATGGAATACTGGTTCTAGACTTGTTTTTCTGATTTTAATAGGGTTATTGACAAACTAGGTTATGCCCAGACAAGAGCAGGTAGAATGGGTAAGAACATTTAGATGTTTCATCATAGGTATCAACTTAGCTAGACTATTGTGCTTGGTTGTAAAATTATACCATCTATGTGTTGCTGTGAAGGACTTGAATAGATATGATCAACATCTACGTTCAGCTGACTTTTAAATAAAAAAAAAATATTTTCTGGACTTTGGATGGGTCTCATCCAATCAGTTGAAAGGCCTGAAGAATGAAACTGAGTTTTCTCTGAGAAGCTTTAACAGCCTCCTGGCCTGTCCTAGACAGTTCAGACTTGCCGTTCCCATAGTCTGTGAGACAATTCGATGACTGCATATATATCTCCTAATTGTTCTGTTTCTTTGAAGGAACTGAACAGAAATCACCCAAGAAATACGGAGATGAAAAACTTAGGCAGGCAATGACAACAGTTTTCCAGCATTTGCATAACTAAGACATATTTGAACTTTCCATACACCAGGAGTTAGATGAGGATTTCTTTTAAAGACAACTGCTGCCCTTCAGAGAGAACACCCACGAAGACATCTGACTGATCTTTCACCTCATGAAGTGACAAAATAATGCAATTTTTGGTCCTAGACATTAACTACATCTTTTCCTTATAGCTCATTTATAGCTCTTTGGAATTTTATTTGCTCTTATAACTATTCTTCTCAGAAATTCACTGTGGCTCATACAAACACAATTTATAATTTGCGGACCATTGTGTTAAACCCAAAACTTCTAGATGCCAATCCATTAGCTGAGTTCAGCTACTCATATGGTTCTCAATTTTCAGAAGGTAAAACTGTTGCTTTTCTGAAGTCAACCAGACGTTCTGTAACAGATCAAGACTTGGCTGAGGTGTGCAAGTTTATGTACTTTCAGCCAGGATTCTCCTTCCCAAAGTAGGTGGCATCTCTAGGCCAAATGGCTCCAGTGATGTACAATTTTCACAGACTTTTCTGTGAGATTACAGCCACAAAAAAGCCAAAAAACAAAAAACATTCTATACCTGATAAGCATAAAATTGAGAACTGAATTTTTAAAAAGGCTATTTTGAAAGGCACAAATGGCATTATTCTGCTGTAATGTCTAATGTTACTTTGTCATCTCTAAAAACTATTGCATGAATCTTATGAAAATAACTTCAAAATTTGGAGGCAACTAAGAAATTAACAAACTATACCTGTGAAATATATTAGCAGTACGCTCTGTGCACCCAAGCCTGATACCATCAAGCACGCACTTACTCGCAGAGGGCTCTCCTTTCAGTTTTATCTTCCCTGATGTATATACTTCATGGGACTGCTTACAGCAATTGTTTTTCCTACTCTTCAGCAACTTTGGTTGAAATATGGAGCCAATATAAACTATAATTACAATGCAATAATAATCCTTTGCCACTGGAGAGGACTATAATGGATTTCATCATTTGCAACAAAATACCCTTTAACTTTAATCATAAGTTCTTTGATGGAAATTATGTCTATTTTAAGGTCTTATGTCCTGCTACCTTGAGGAATATTATATGTGTTCTGGTACAGGTTAACACAATCTTGTTTTTAATCTTTTATTTCGTTAAATTATATACAATTACATATAATGACATCAATTCAACAGGAGGAAGATAGAAATATGAAAAAATACCTAATTTCTTAAAAGCGAAAGGTATTCTTTGCTATCAATCTGAAGAGAAGCAATAACTCTTAGAATTGAATATATTTTCACTACTTTTCAGCTCTTAAATTTTCTAAGGTTCTCTTAATTATTTGCTGTTTCATTTTCCTGGAACTGAAGAAATTTTTAATAAGAAAATTTAATAATTTCCAACTATCATATTGTGAAAAAAAATTTTTTAGTTCTTGAATATAAGAAAATTTAATTCCTTTGTAATATGAAGTTCTTCTAAAATTTAAGTTCAATTGACATTCATTTAGGTAACCTAGGTTTTCAGACCTTATTTCAGAATTCTATATATAAAAGCCTGGTAAAGATATTTTATCTCAAAATAATAATTAAATGGCCAATTCAGATTATAGCATGTACATATGCAAACCAAAAAAATGCATGTTGTCTGTTCTTTATAAAATGCATCAATTTTCATAAAATTTCTTGCTTTCTTCTCAAAGATTGAGATTTTTGAGAAAAATAAATCATGTTCCTATTTCTTCTCAGCAGGCCAGTAATTTGAACTTGGTCACTTAACTTGGTGCTAGGTTAAACCGTGAGTCGGTGATCTGTCCTGGACACTCCTGCAGTTGTTGGGTGACAAGCTATCTGACTTCACCACACCACAGAATTCCAAGCTCAGACCCCAATGCTGTCCATAACCAGCACCATGAGGTTAGCCTTAGGAGCACAGGCCCTGGAAAAAGGTTTGGGGCTCTTTGTAAAGGGCCCCCCAGGTGAATACTGGGGTCGTGGTCTACAGGGGACAAAGCTTTGGTGGACCTGGGTCTGGGCTCCCTACATTCTGCTCCCTGAGGTTGGACAAGGTAAACCCAGTCCTACAGGCAGGTGCTACTGCTGTCAGGGCTACTTCTCACCTCACAGGCTGCCCAAGTTCTTCCGACTTCCAAGACCAGTGGTCCTCAAATTGAAGCCTGCATGAGAATCACGTGGAGGACTTGTTAAAACACTAATTTCTGGATCTACCTCCAGAGTTTCTGATTCAGTAGTCCTCGGATCGCAACAGGGACTGGCGTACCCATCACTGTCCCAGGTGGAGCTGATGCTTCTCTTCCAGGGAAACCACTTGGAGAACCACAGCTCCAGGAATCCCTTAATTCTTGCTTGCCTTCAGTATCTCCAGCACCTCCCTGAAATCTAGGAGAGGGCTTTGCAGTCCTGGTACCCTTTCTTTTCCACACGGAGAAAATGCATTTTCTCTCTTTTCCCACAGGGCAAAGTAAAAAGTGCTGTCTTCTCTTTTCTATAAAAGGTAAGGGCCAGGTAGGAATACAGGTGAGTAGCCAGGAGGGAAGAGAGAGGAGCATTTTCCTTATTTTATTTAGTTGTTTATCTTGATTGTTTCCCCTGGCCCCAGGATGTGAACCTGCATCCCTGGAATGTAAATAGACTGCACCTAACCTCTGTTCCACCAAGGTGCTCTTTCAGTACTTTCTAAAGTGAATTTTTACTAATCTGAATAACTCATTTGAATATGTCCCAGGCTTTAGAAACCTGTTAGCACAAAGGTCATTTTAAATTAGTCACAATGTCAATTTAGAGTTGCCCAGAAATAAATCCAGGTGTGTGTGTGTGTGTGTGTGTGTGTGTGTGTGTGTGTGTGCGCGCACGCCTGCATCTTCTTTAGCCTCAGTTTTGGCCCTGAGTCTTTCTCGTGCTTTCTGGGACCTGCACAGCTACCATTTCTGGTGACTGCCAGCATCCTTGTGATGCCTTAGCTGCTCTTCGACAAACCTGGATAAGGAAGCAGTGAAGGGGCAGACTCACGGGGTGGAAACACCTCTCTGACCAGCTCTCTTCCTCACTCAGCTATCCCCAGAGGTGCAAGCGCACAATTCAGGCTGAGTTTCAAGGTCGGTGGAGAGTACTGTTCCTCAGCATCTTGTCCTGGCATCCCCTTCTCCACCATGGCTCAAACTCATCCCTGGAAATGGGCAGGAAATCAGATACTATACAATTATCTCCAAACTTCAACTTTGCTTGTCCATTCTCAAGGCTTCGTATCCTTTTTTTACTCTCTTGTCTCATATAGTGCCTTTATCTTCCTTCAAACAAAGCCCAAAGGTAGGCTTTGTTTTGTTTTGTGCAAACAGATACTTACTGGGCACCCCTCCAATTCTATAGATGGATCAACATTTCAGACTGGGGGTTCATCTGGGTCATTGTGCTATAGTATCACTGCAAATTAATTCCTTTACATGTGCAAACATTTGAGAAACCTATTATTTGTTAGGTGCTTGTGGAGGCATAGCAAATATACAATCTCTACGGATAGGGATGTAGCTAAAAGGGGCAATGAACAATACAAAAGACCAGTGACTTTTTCAAAAGTGATACAAAGACAAACTTTGCTGGGAAGCAAATATTAGGAACAAGGGGTTTAGATTTGCTAAGAGGAAAAAGTTGCAAATGTTTGCCTTCCAAAGTAAATTGCCCCATTTTACCAGTAAGATGGCACTGCCTTTACCTAGCTCAAGATTTTCTCTAATAGTTAAAATGGCAAGGAAGGTGAACTAACATGGGAGCTCAGGGAAAAAGCCTGAAACTGACCTGAAAGAAAGTACATCTGACCCAGACTAGAAGATCAGAGGTTAACAGAACCCCTGGGGTCACTTCTACCTTTTCATAGCTTTGGAGAATGAAGACTAATTCAGTTAAATAATTTGCCCAAATTAAAGCAAGTGTAGCTTGGTTATAGTGAAAAGAATGTGATCGTTGGAATTTGGCAGGCTGGGAGTTGAATTCTGGAGAAAACACTTGCTATAACCTTAACATGTTATTAAACTCTCTGAGCCTCAACACTCTTATTTGCCAAATGGAAATACTGTCTAACTGACAGGGCTATTGCAAGAGCCAAATAAAATTTGATAGTCAATATGTATCTAATTTATATAAGTCCCTTATTTCCCCCCTTTCATCCAGACTGAAGGTTAGAACCAAGAACTCCACCCTCCCAAACTTGTGCTTCTTATACATACAACGACTTCCACTGGAGGGGTTTAATTTTCTTCTTCATCATCATCTCACCATTTTCAGATACTTACTTGAGAACAGAATAGCTATTAAGATGAATTAAACAATGTCTGTGAAAATACTTATATAGAAAAGGCTTATATAAATGTAATATTAAAGGCTACACTGAACACAAGACACATGTTAACTATCAAATACACTAAAATCCAAGTGATTCGCTGGGAGGTTCACTTGGGTTTGTGGGGCAATATATAATCAGTGACTATGTAGATGTACTCCTGTGGCTCAGCAGGTAAGATGCAGGACATGTAATGTCCAAGGACATGGGTTTGAGACCTGTGGCCAAGGGAAGGAAAAAAATAGACAAAAGAACAAACATTAGAAGAAAATAATAATCAATGATTATGTAAAATATGATGAATTCTGAGTGATGTAAAGCTGAGGTTACAGAATCCAAGTTAAATGTTTCTTCCTCATTATAGATTCATAAATATTCAGGAAGGTATAAAGGAATAGAAGGACTCATTTCAATAAAAAAGAGATCGAATTGCTACCAATGATTCCAACAGTAATGTCCCAATACATTAGAAGCATCTTTTTATTATTGAAAAAGGCCTATTATGTCCCAGACACTGTGCAATTATCTGCTGTGCATAATACCCTACTAAGTCAGCATCATCACCAGTTTATAGATGAAAAATACTGAGGCTCAGAAGAGTCCCTTGACTTGCCTAAAGTCACACAGCAAGTAAGATGCAAAGTTGAGGTCTGATTCCCTTCAGAAGTCTACATACTCCTTCTTACTGCCTCTCTGCAGAATGTGCTGGACTAGCAACAGAAAGACAAGCACATTTTAATCCCAGCATCTGTCATATACGGTGTGCTTGACTTCTCAAAAGTTCTTTGAGTTTAGGAATCAACAAAAGCAGCATCTACCCAAATAAAGAAAATCCATAGTAAATTAAAGAGAAGTTTATTAGTTCTAGGTGCCTACCACATCCTCTACTCTTTCTAAGAACAATCCAATAAGTACTTTGTCATATTGACCACAATGAATTGAACCAAAACTAGGTGCCAGGCATAGGGAAAGGCTGCTATCAATTGTTCTTGCCCTATGAGAATTCTTTTAATACTTAAGCTTCAATAGCAATCCGATAGCCTTTCGATGGGAGTTTAATGGTAAGGTGTTCACAGACAATGTTTGATCAGTAGGAGGATGGAGATTGAGCTAGTAGTTAGAGAGTAAATAAATATATAGAGAGATAGACAGATTGATAGATGGATGATAGAGACAGTGGATATATGATAGAGATATATAGATCATAGATAGATGATAGAGTAGATAATAGATAGATCATAGAATAATATATAGATGATAGATAGCTAGATAGATAGAGATAGAGATAGAGGCATCAGGCATTTCAAGAGACAAGGGAATAGAGTTGGTTGCAGCAGAAGGTTACCATGAGAGACCAATAGAAAATGAGCCTGGAAATAAGTCTGAAAGTATTTTCCCCAGGTAGAAAGCATAATATCCTCAAAATCAGATTTCTAGTTGGCAAAAAGTCATTTCCAACCACTTTGTGATGAAAACTAATTTTGCTTCTCCTCGAAGTTCCATTACGACACAGGAGAAAGCACTGCAGGCAGGGCGACAGTGGGGGCCTCTGTGAACCGCAGGCAGAATTGTTCTAAACCATAAGCCAGGCGAACGAAACAACCCTTCACACCATGCTGGGGTATGAGAAAGTTCAAAATATGTTTTCTCCTACCAGAAAGGTTCTCTATCCAGATAATCTTTTCCTCTTTCTTATTTTCTATGCTTTAAATAATTTTCCTTGGTCTATATCTCATCATTGAAGAGGACCAAGTCAACACTAGGAAATGTCCATTAGGAGGAAACCACATTTTATTCCGTCACATGTAAACCATCATTTATAATAATCAATGTCAGTTTAGCTATAGCAACAGATGTTAAAGCACACACAGTAACTACAAAGGCCCTTTTAATGTCAGTTCCATTTAAACCTTAACCTCAGATTTTTTCCACAGATACAGCAAGAAACCACAAGGATCTTCTTTTCCAAATGCTCCTTTCAAACACTGCAATAAAAGTTCTTGTTTTGGAAACAAAGTCGTCTTCTGAATCAGCAGCCCTAGTCATACCACATGGTATATACATTAGCCTTTTTAGGGCCTAGGAAAAAATGTGTTTAACAACCTCCCTCCACTTCATTATTTTTATTGTAACATTTTGGCTACATATTCAGATAGAAAGTAATGTAAAAAAATTGAAAAGCATTTTGTAAAAGAAATTTACATAATAGCAATAAATTTATAATATTTACTGAATATTTTAAATGGATCCTTAAGGAGATAACAATGAATAAATATTCATTACTTGGTAAGTGTGTAATCTAAAAAAGTATTGTCCAATAGAAATATGTGACCTGCATACACAATTTAAAATATTCCATCAGTCGCATAAAATAAAAGGAAAAATGATCAGTTAAAAATGAAGAATAGGACTGGACTACTAGTGATGAACTTAATGTAGTTACCTATCTATTTATCTATTGGAGATCTATATATATGTGTGTGTGCATATATTTACACAATGTTGATTTAAAATGATACACACCTATACCTATGCAATGTTTAATGCAGTATTTGTTCAATAAACGTAAAATAAATAGATAAAAAGGAAAGGTGGAATTAATTTCAGCAACATATACTCAATTTATCAAAAATTATAATAGTTCAAAATGCAACCAATATAAAATTATCAATGAGATATTTTATTTTCATTTTTTGGTACTATCTTTAAATTCTGGTATGTACTACACATTTATAGCACATCTCAATTCAGACTAGTTATATTTAAGTCACTCAATAGCCACAAATAGCTAGTGGCTACCATACTGGACTCTATACTTAGAGTGCTTAGAAGAGATAAGAACGTATTCTGACTGCAATACAATCTTCATTTAGTTTAGAGAGAGGAGGAGATTTTCTATGGAAGAAATGGAATTTGAAAGTGGTTATGAGTTACAGAGAATGAAGCGTTCCTTCACACTCAAGAACTGGGGAGGCAACAATTTACTGGAGGAAAATTGTAAGAAATTGCAGCTCCATTCAGTAAACAGATTGTTTGATGTGGTTTACATATTAAATCCTTATCTGCAGCTCAGTAATATGTGGGGAAGTTTGGAGTAAGGAAAGATAGGTAGCTGAGAGCCATCTTAAGAACCTTTTGAAGGAATTGAGATGAGAATTAATTGAGTCCTGTATCCTAGGAGGTGGTGTATGTACAGTGGTGATGTATGCATTACCTACAAATTACAGCTAGAGAGCAAATCATTTGCAGAAACTACGCTCTCAGAAGTGAACAGCACTTTTTCCATTTTATTATTGAGGAAAGTGAAACTCAGGTGAGTTACTTTTATTTAATTAAACCATAGAGAGCTTATTGCTTTACAAAAATAGATTTCACTATGAAAATAAAGCCCAAGAAGAAATATGATATTAGAGAAGAGATCATTTTACAAACATTAAATTAAGCACTTATAGAAAAATGATGAAAAATGCATTTGAATAATGAAAGAAATGGCTTTAAAAAGTTTTTGACATTAGACATAAGTAATCTTAAAACTCTGGTCACCTGTTTAGTCAAGGGTTCAGACTTAGCAGTCTGTTACATATTTCCATTTTTATAGAATGTTGAAAGTACAATCAATATATTTACACAACGATGGAAATGTCAAAGAATTTCCATTTGACAGAATTAAAAAAAATGACCCAAACAGGGAAATTAAATGGCAGCACCATGATCATGGAAGCTTGTTTTCTGCATCAAATGTAGTTTTCACAGTTGAATAGCTCACCTACTTCTAGGATGTGATCTCAAGTAAACGCCTTGTTTTCTGTTTTGAGTACCTTAGAATAAGGTGAAAAGGGAAAGAATATTTTCAGTTTTTGAAGAAAAATTTGGCAATCTATTCCTTAACATCTAGACAGTATAACATGTCTCATAATTTGCTAATTTCTAATGAGCTGGAAAAGCCTCATTATTTTGTTGAGAAAGATTTGTAAAAACAAATATCTGAAATAGTTGCAACTAGATAACATTGTAAAGGAGGATTGGACTATCTCATGAAGATTTGCTGTTTCTTAATGGTGGAATATTTGGATTAGAGGAAAATGAGAATATTAGATGATCTCTATTTATGGACCAAATTTTCATTAAAAACCTTTAGTTAAGCTGTATGATTGACATTGTCAAGTGAAACCAGTCTTGACTGGATAGAAGTTTCACTTTATAACCAGTTGTTTTGATACTGTGTAGATCAAACTTTGATGTAAAACATTTAAATCTCAAGATTTGATACTATTTGCTTTAATTAAAGCTGGTCTTATTATGTAAAAAAGGACAGAAATCAGATCACTTACAAAAAGATTAGAGGTAGACATGAAATCTATATTGATTATCTTTTGTGAATTAAGAAAAGTAAATAGTATAAAGTTATACTGAAGGAAGCATGGATATTAAGGTGATTTATAGAGACATTGTATTCATAAATCAGCTATAATTATCTAATTTTCAAACCTAGCCATCTTTCACCTCTTCAAATGGTCTCATAATTCTTTGATGACGCAGGCTGAGAAAGAGCTTATGTCAAACTGAAATGTGGACAAGGAAAGATAAATAGTAGGTCCAAGTAACAATTTAAAATGCCAGTATTTTTCCTGAGGATTTCTACATTAACTGCATGCTTTCTCCAGGAGGTTCTGTGCTCAAGTAAGACATCTGGTTCTCAGGAATTTAACAACACATTACAGAAGCTCTACTCTTGTACACACTGACGATCAAATAGATTTCTGAGTCTTCTTTCAAACATATGGTTGTGCCTGTCACTCATCCTGAGCAAGAGGCAAGAAATCCTTTAATAGTGGGGTCTCTGTCCTGTTTTATATTCTTTCTTATTGTGATGATGTATACGTACACACATACATATCATAAAATTTACGATTTTAACCATTTTTAAATGTGCAATTCAGTATATTCACATTATTGGGCAATCTTCATCATCTCGCTCTAGAACTTGTTTCCTCTCCCCAAACCAAAACTCAGTCCCCATTACACAATAAGCCTTGGTTCCTTTCTCTCCAGCCGTTGCCCTCCACCATTCTGCTGTCTCTATAAATTTGACTAAATGTTTTATGTAAGTGGAATAGCACAATATTTGTTCTTTTTACATTTAATTTATTGGCTTGCTCACTTCTTGAGAATGTAAGCATCGAGGGCAAATTTTATGTTGTGTATTGCTCTCTGTCTATTTACAGTGCTTCGGACGTTCCTGGATTGGTTGATTCTCAGTAAAGATGTGAATCAATGGCACGGATGGACCACAATGCTACAACAGGGTGAGAATCAGTTAACATTAAACTAGCACACCCTGATGGATTAATAGTTAAGTGCTTAGCCTCCAATGAGTTTGTGACCTGGGACCTGGGGGAACAACAACTAAGTAGAATAAATAAATATTTCTTCCTCTTCTCTCTTCCTACCTGCCTGCTTGATTACTTGTCTTCATTTTTATATACACCTTTCTTTTGGGAAAAACAAAAACAAAACCAACAAACCAGAAGATGTGAGTGCTTACTTGTGTTGGGCACTGTGTATGTAACAGGGATAAGGCCACAGGCTGGCTTCAGATTGCTGGTGTCTGTGCTAGATGCCAAATGAGTGAAAGACCATCAGACCCATTGTGAAATCAGGGTTACAACCGAGGAAAGTTCAGTACTAAAGGAACAGGAATGCTTTCAGTCTTTGAGGTTTGGGAAAGAAGATTTTTAAGGGTATACCTTTAAACTATGCCCTGAGAGATGAGTGGGTGTTGGCAAGGTCAAGTATAGAGTTCAAGGTCAGAATACCCTTCTGACAGTCTAGCAAAGCCTACTGATCACTTCTTAGAATAACTTCTTAACAAAAAATAAAATATTTGGATTACGAAGGCAATCAATTATTAAACCACAGTTAGCAAAATATTTGTAAGGTATTTTTAATACTATATAAATACTTAATACCAGATGTGATTCATCATTAATATATTATAAGGTCTAGAGGAGAGCTAATAACTACTGAGCATTTCTAAGTAATAACAAGCATACATGACACACTGTGGTATCTTCAACAACTGTCTTGTGATATAAAAATATCTGTGATTTCTATTCATGACAAAGCCACAGGTTCTGATAATAATACTGTAGTATGTTGGGTACTTTCCTAAGTGAAGAAAGTACTACATTTCAGTTTCAGGTTAGTGAAAATAAGCACTAAGTTTTGCCATCCAAGTTCCTGAATTTCATCCATTGATATCTCTCTCCTCATAAGGGGTCTGTGAACCCCAGTTTAAGAGCCCCTAGATTGATGTCAGGATGGTGTAACTGGGGAAATGTAAGCCATTTGGCATTCTTGGAGAATAGAATTCAGTAGAAGAGGAAGGGAAAAAATGAGAAGGAAGAGAAGTCAGCAAGATTTCCACCTTAATATTATATGCAATGCTAAAGAATTAGGACTTTCTTTTTGTGCTTTAGAAAGCTTTTTTAGATGATTTAACCCATATTTAGAATATGGAGAAATAACACAAATTAATTGATAAAAGTCAAATAAATCTTTGGATTTTGACAGTAAGACCGAGGTTACCAGAGGGTTTGGGGATTGGGATGGAGGGAATTAATGTATGATTTTATCTTTTTAAAGATATATTTACCCATTCATTCTTTTTGTTTTGTTTAATAAAAAGCAAGAGAGAGAAAAAAGAACAAAAGAGAAAAAGAAAATGAATGGGAGAGAAAGAAAGTGAGAACTCATTTTGAGTAAGTAGTTTGGGGATTCCTTGGGGCCAGAGGCTACTTATAAGGTGGTGGGAATTCCTCAGGTAAGGGAAATGTGGCTTGAGCTAGGAAAAAAGGTGATACAAACTCTCAGTAAGTAAATGGAAGTGGGACTTTAAACTATTTTGAAGACTGAATTGACAAAAGTGTATTCCTTTCTACTCCTAGAAAAATTAATCTGACAAAACTAGCATGGAAACAAAGAACTTATTAATATTTTCTGAAGTTCCTATGGTAATAGATGATGAGTACAGAATGTCCAGTGAAAAATACAACAGTTGCCAGAGAAGTGAGTGATATAATGGAAATAAACTCTAAAATGTCCTTAGCTGACGTGAGTCTTCTTATCTATGTGACCCTGGGGAAGTCACTTAACCTTTCTCATGCCCATTATCCTTGATGGTAAAGCACAACTAAGGTTAATAGCGTTTCTGAGCAGTTAGGCGCAAGGGGGAAAAAAAACACTGAAAATTTTCTAAAGTAAATGCTAAGAAAACATTATTTGTGCTAGTATATCCTGATCTATCAATAAAGGGTAATTATTACTCTACATCAGTATTTGAATAGCTCTGAAGAGCCATTTGAAGAGAGCAATTTGTGCAATTCTTACTAGTTGGGTAAGCGTCATGGATCACATGAGGCTTCCACCTCTCTCTGGGTTATGTCTTAGTCCTCTCCTGGGCTCCTGGCTATGGAAAAATATGTAGAATTTCGCTGATTGTGGAATAAAGGTAAGGAGTGAGTGAAGGAGAGAATTTCAGGTAGAAGAAGAAGAAGAATGAAGAGACAAGGCCCAAGTATTCCTGAGATATTAGGTGGAAAGTTTTATTAAGGAGATGAGGGGATAAGGTTCAGTATGCCATATATGTCCAAAATATTGAGGAATTTGAAAGAATCCATAGTCATCAGTTGACATACAGTAAAACCTATAAAGAAGATATGATCCCTACCATTATTATTAGACTCTGGTTTAATAAAACATTAAAAAAAATTCCCAGTCTGTAAAAAGGATTCCCAGACTGAAAATACTATTTGCATAGTATTTTCAAGGAAAGAATTGGGTCATTTCCTCTGATAGAATTTGGGAGTTTCTGATCCTTCCTTCCTTCCTTCCTGGAAGAAGGAAAGAAGGTAAGTATACAGGCAAGAAGGAGAGAGAGGAGGAAGAAGCATCTTATTTATTTATTTGTTTGTTTATTTATTTATATTTAGTCTTAGAGCTTGGTTGTTCTCTCTGGTCCAGGATGTGAACCCAGTTTCCTGGAATATATGTGAACAGTGCATCAGCCAGAGGCAGTTGACCAAACCACATATTCCATCCAGGACTCAATCCCTGTGACTTTTTTGCCCTGAGGTAGGTGAGTATAAACAATGCAGTTGCAACGAAAGCATTTTCACACTGCTACCCTCAGAGGACCCAAATACTTGTATTCTTCACAAAATAATGTGCTTCTTTCATTTAAAACATAAAGTAATTCAAGGAGAAGATAAACAAAACAGTAGTTATCTGAGAGCAGCATAAACGAGTTTATTGTCAAAAAGAAGAAAACTGGTTTGTAATGTTATTCATCACTTCTCTGTATGATTCTGGGGGGTTATTTTTGCTTTCACTTCCAGGTTTCCTCAGAAAAACCTCACTGTTATGGGGAAGCTCTTAGTCTATGTAAAGTGTTGTAATTTTTTTCATGAGACAGTCAAGGAAGTGAAAGGCCAGGGAAGAGTAGATGTGGAGAGAAAAGAGACTCTATTAAAGAATGCAAAGTTTGCTGGTGGCTTGCAGCAATTCTCTGGTGATACAGAGAAGGGCTCAAAAAATCTGTTTTAAAGGTAAATTCAATTGGATGTACTAATGAAATGCCTTGATGTTGGTAGAAAAGAAGCAGAGACAATTTCTAGGTGTCTGTTTCTTACAAATTGGTGGATGGCGGTTTCATTTCCTGAGATGGGGAAAATTGGGGACAGAAACAAATTAGATAGGAAGAACAATCAGGAGTTCTATTTTGGACATGATTAGTACAAGGTATCTATGAGACATTTCAATGGGAATGTTAAGAAAACAACTCGGAACAGGGAACTGGCATTCAGAAAGCTGATGAGTTTATGGTAGAGCTATAGATTATATTGAAAGCATGGGGATGAATGAACTTGCTGGAAGAGAATGAACTTGGCAAAGTGAGAAACACGGAGAATCAGAGTGAGAGGGAAAAGAGAAAGATGATGAGAGACAGAGAAGCTAAAGAGTCAAGGACTGAATCTTTTAGAGTTAGGCTCTCCCGTTAGAGGTAGGATAGAGCAGGTGGAATCCAGGAGAGACCTATGACGTAAGGTCGGCGGAGCACGGCCACAGAAGCCACATGGAGTTTTCCCGGGGGTAGTGGTGCACAGGAAGGCAGGCTAAGAAAGAGAAAGTTACGATGAGAATGGACCCATGACAACATAAATACAAAATACAAGAATTTGATGTGAAAGAAAACAGAGGGATGAAATGCCTTGCAACTGAAAGTTTTGAGTTTTTAATAAGAAAGAGGAGCAATTCAAGGAAAGATCATTTCAGTATTCATGAGTCACATGGGTTAAGAGTTTGAATTTCAAATGGATCTTAAGGCTTGGCAATGCCAGTCAGATTAGAAAACAAAAATTGGCATTAAGTTCAGACAGAGTCTCATCAATAGCAATAAATGCTGGACATCTGTGCCTTGTGCACATGGAACTTAAAAACCAGAGTAATTGAGTGTCATTTCATTTCATGAGATCCTGTGCAAATGCCACACCATTTTGGCAATGAAGCCAGACCTTAGCTGCTCTTCTAGGGACAGGCCTTTATAGAAGATAAATTAATTATGTTCACTCATTCCTAAGCCTTTGGAAACAACAAAATAACCCAATAAAAGTATAAACCTGACCATGCAGAGGTCTACTGAGAAACACTCTTTAAACAATAAAATCCAAGAGCAAAGAGTTTTTTTTTCAGCAACGTCCTCTACAAGGAAACTCATAAGTGAAGCTACAGCTTTTATTATAACTAAGAGTGTTGAAAGGTCTGGTTTGATAATATCTAACATGTTTTGAGTGCACTGGGGCTAAATGTTTTACATGCATTAAGTTACTTAATCCTCAGCAGTTCTATGAGGCAAATGTTACTAAACTATTTCACAGAGAGGACAATAGTTTAGAACATTATGTAGCTCGTCCAATGTTATGCAGATCTTAAGTAATATGATTAAGGGCCCCACTGGGTTTATATGATCCTGTATTAGGATTCCTTAATATATTTCTATTGTAAAGGTTTTGGGTGAGAATGTGTCAGGGTGGAGGGAAAATTCCCCCATTCCTCTGGGGTTCTCTATGGTCTGGATGAACTAACAAATTATATCATCAGGCAGGATCAGAAGAGACCACAGTTAATGACACATGTATGGAGAATTTACATGACTGAATATTTAAAGGTAAACAGGATAGACTAAAGACTTACATCTGTGCTGAGGAAAGAGAAAGGGGGTCTCAAGGATCAAGGGGAGAAGAAGGGGTCTTCACAGGAAGGGATAACTTCTTAAAACAAAACCTTGCTCTTAGACTTTACTTTTTACTTGCCTTCAGAGATATTTCTCCGATGAAACAGTTGTCTCTGGAGATGGCTCCATATCTAAGTGTAACCACTGTGAGTCTCAGTTAGCTTGTAGCTCCACATACCAAAGTGACATACATTAGAAAAAGGAGTGCTCTAGACATCTTGAAAAAGGCCATTCTGAACATTTTTGAGGATGATTTGACAAAAGAAACAAAAAAAATTGGCATTTAAAAAGTTATAAATTCATAACAGTTGACTACAGTTTAGAAAATCATACTGTGTTTTATTAGAACAATAGAAACACTGAATAGTTTCACTTTATCCCTTTTCACATTGAGAGGTAGAGTTTAGCCCTCCTCCTCTTGAATTTGACTTGACTCTGACTTTTTTGATGAATCAAGCCAGGGAAAGTGCCATTGTATAAGACCTGCAGTTCCATAGCTTTCTGGAAGCACATCCTCTAGAAACCAACTGAAAAAGAAGTCTATCTTAAGATTGTGAAACTGGAAGCCCAGCCTATATGGAAAGAAAAAGAGGCCCATGGAACAACCAGGAAGCACCAGCCATGAGAGTGAAACTCTCTTGAACTTCTGGCCTGGACAAGCCACCTGCTAAATGGAGCCAAGGAATAAACCATAAATATCAAGGAGCAGAACCATCTTAATGAGTCAATCCAAGTTCCTCATCCATAGAAACAAGCACAACAAAAAGAAATAATAGCTCTTTTGATCACTAAGTTCTAGGTATTTTGTTATGTATAATAAATAACACGAATTTACCATTGGATATAATTTTTCAAATTATATTTTGGTGGGACAAGCAGAAAACATTTTTATAGTTTGACTTTAGGTTCAAGCGGTTAATGTATATCTGTGACAATGAATCTATAGTTTAAAAGTTAGCTCTGCTCCAAGGGGTCATTTCATCTGACCTGAAGTAAGCATTTTCAAGAAGTAAACCTAGGCATGCTCCAGTGGCTAAGGTGTTAAGTCTGTGACTATAGCGTTGTCCATATAAAATCCAAGGATTTGAGTTTGCAAAGGTGTGTGTGTGTGTGTGTGTGTGTGTGTGTGTGTGTGTGTGTGTTTGGGGCAGGGGGGGACTTAACATGAACACTGAACTAAAAAATGCTTTTTCCTCCTGTGTCTCCCTTCCTGCCTGCCTGCCTACGTACGTTCATCCTTTTCTCTAAAATAAATAATTGAATGAATAAAAGTAAATAAATAAAACTAGTGGAGAAGCAATAATTACATTTCTTCTGTGTGCTGTTTATCATCATAGAAATGCATTAGTATAATATGCTTTCTGTCTTTTAAAAATGTCTGAGGCAGTTTACCCTGAGATCCATATAACAAGAGAGTTAACATGAAAACACAAGATTAAAACCAAATTCAACAACTGAAAGTTATTTCTAAAGATTCGTTTGTTTGTTTTTTCACTGAAATTTACATTTAAATTGACCTTGGAGTTTCCTGGCAACTGAGGCAAATATCATACTAAATATAATTTCCTTCTGAAAAGAAAACTCTATAACCTACTGCTAAATTATAAGAGTAATTTATTATGTGAATCTCTTCAAAGGGAACAGTAGATATTAGAAGAGACAATGGCTTCGAAAGAGATGTCATCTTGGAATGTGTCTTAGACTTGGGGTTTTAACACATGCCCTTGTTTAAAACAAAACAGAATAAAATGTAAAGACTTTTAATTCCTACATTAACTATTTTTTTGTGTGTGTTTTGTTTTTTTAAGAAAGGAAGGGAGAGGAGGAAGTAGCATTTGGAAGGAAGGAAGGAAGGAAGGAAGGAAGGGAAAAAGGAAGGGGAAGCACTTTTATTTCTTTAATATTTTTATTGTTCACCCAGTTACTGGTCTCACACTGGGTTCCTTGAACTTTACATGGTCCACACCCTTGCCACTACATTAGCACCTGAGCCACCAGGGTGCACCCTGTTTCAACAAGTATCATTAATAATTCTTCAGGTATCAGGTACTAAGGGTATGATTGCAAGTAAAAGAAAGAGAAGATCCATGTTTTCATAGAGATTACACATAGTCAAGGAGGATATTAATTAATTTTAAGGATGTTATTAAATATATATACCAATATGTGGTTGCAGATTAACATACATTTAATACAGGGAGCTATGAAGAGTCTATTATAGGGAGGGATGATCAAAATCCTGAGGATAGGGGAGGATGAGAAAAGTGAAAGAAATCTATTATTTCTTATAACCCTCTTCTTACCATAATGTCTGACACATACTGGGAATTCTTGTTGGCTGTTACAGATAAGAATATAAAAGTACTAATTCAGAATCTATTGTTTGAAGAATAATGACTTTCAGAAGGAAGGCCCTATCAGAAATTTCCATCGCTCTGAGTTTTGGAAAAGAATAAAATGAATAATGCAAGAGCTAACTGTCAGGAAATCAAATGAAAAATTACACATTTTGAAATTCCATCTGATTGAAATCAGGCCTGAAGAGTTACTCCCAAATGCCTGATTTCATGTTCATTTTGTAATGAAGACTAATTATTTGCAATGGCTTCATCATCCTATTAGTGGCAATGTAGGAAAGATGTGGGCCTTTTTACATAAAAGCTGACAAACAGAAAATACATGAGATACAACTGCTTTGCTGAAGCTGATAACTAAGGCCCCGTATACAATATGTGCCAGGTTATAGTTCTTACTATGTAACATTTAATCTCTGAGGTTAAGTAGTTGAAAGCAAAAGCAATTTTATTGATGTTCTTCAGAAAATTTCATTTATAGATTATTATAACTAGATGCAAACTCTAAAATACTTTATTAGACATCCTATCAGCCATCTACATCCAAAAGTCTTACTAAATAACTTTTAGCAGCAATTCTTTTTTCCAATTATTCCTCACTTGCCACTTCTGCCACATTACCATCTTATTTTTGTTTAACATATTGTTAACTATGAATCCTTTGTTTCCCTGACACTCTACAGTGTTACAGCTTTTCTGCAATATTTAATACAGGGTTAGCTAATAATTTTAGCAAAGTAAAATATTCTTAGAGCTCCTTCTGTTGGAGATGCTTCATTTTAGATCTAAATGAGACTTCAAGAGTAAGGAAATACATCTCTTAAGGGTGGAATTCTGTTCCCCTAAAATGTACATATTGGTGTCCTAACCCCAGCACCTCAGAATGTGAGGTACTTATTTGGAGATAAGGTCTTTATTCAGGCAATTAAGTTAAAAGGAGATGGGTCACAATTCAGTATGACTTGGATCCTTATAAGGAGAAAGTAAATAGATACAGAGGGAAAGTAATGTGAACAATATAGGGAGAAGACAATCATGGACAATTTAAGGAGAGAGACCTGGGACACATTCTTCTCTCATATCCCTCAGGAGAAACTAACACTGGTGACAACTTGATCCCAGATTTCTAGCCTCCAGAATTATGAGGGAATCCATTTCTGTTGTTTAAGTCACCCCATTTGTGGTACTTTGTCATGGCAATCCTAAAAACACAATGCTTCTTCAAGGTGATCCCAGAACTATCAAAATAGCTAAGGGGACTCTTCCCAGAAGAGTGTCACGGCAGGCGCTGGAAAGCAATTAGAGTAATATTTGAGCATCTCCAACTACCAAGAGGGTTGGCCTACCGCCCTAGTTACAGAGACGATTTTTGTTTCCCTTTGTTGTAAATATTTATGAAATCATTTTCAAATGCTGTGAATAAATAGGTGTGAGAGTAAATAATAGTAGTCCTTTCTCCAAATATGCTGGAGCATCTGTGAAGGATTCCAGAGCAGAACTAACTTGTCTCGCTTTCTGTTTTTCCTACTGTCCTTCTACCTCCTTATCCTCTTACACACACACACACACACACACACACACACACACACACACTCTTTTCAAATTTGCCTACTTTACTGTGTGGCTATAGAAACCTGGTCACTTGCTAGGAAGTTCTGCCCTGAGACCAAGGACCAGGGCGTGTCACTGCAACTGCCCTTCTCGTTTCTCCACCAAGAGGAAGCTCTGAAGCTAAGGGCTAGAGCACTACTTTCCCAATAAATACCATGTATACTCCAGAGGGATAGCGCATACTCCTTTAGTTAATGACCTTGAGGAAACTTTGCCCTGTCAACTTAACTTTCTTAAACCTCATGAAATGGATGAAACTCTAATCCCCATGTTAGTGAGGAGTCAAGGACTCCATGTCAGACAAGCTGACTGATAAGCTAGAAGAGAAGGTTCTAGTTAGCTCTCATTGATTAGTTAAATCTTCTCCTCTTTTGCCTGTGTTACTAGGCATTAATATCACTCTTTAACTTTGTGAACTTATTTCATTTAAAAAAAAAATAATACTTTAAAAACATGCCTCCACAATATTCCCTCTAGTGAGCTATTTTTGGCTTGACCTAAATTGCTAATTAAGTTATTTCATCGATCTAATTCCCATATATTTCTTCCCTTATGCTTTTATAATGAGAAATCTCCAGTTGTGGATTAGCATTTCTATGGCATGTTTGTTTTGCACGTGCTTTGTTAAGTGTGGACAGATTATAACATACAGGCAAGCTCAAGAAGTTTCTTACTCCACTATTCTACATGGCACTCTCATTTCTTGAGTACCAGTTCTTTAAAACATGGAACTTTCAAGGAACTCTGCTACACTTTCCATTCACAATATTTCCAAGCACTTTAGGAGAGTGTGATCCTATCATAAAGCTTTCTTGAGAGCTTTCTTGAGAGTAGACAAATTGTCTACTGCATGAGATTGGCTCACCACCTGCATTCTGTGGAACTGAATAAGAATTCCCCATAGTCACACCTAGTCAACCAAGCTTACCCCTGTTCCAGTCCACACCCTCTCAAACTTAGTGGTTGAAATGGAGAAAGCATCTTGAGTTTAAACTCTTTTTTCTCACACTGTGATCCCTAAGACCAACCACCTTGAAACAGAAAGGAAAGTAATCATTGGAAATATGTCAATAGGATTCTAGGTGGAAGAATACATAAAGTAAAACTAAATTGTATTGAAGCCAGTGATTTATATGAATATAAAATAAAAAAAATATTAGTAAGTCATTATAGTACCTGTCTTATTTGGAAAAAGCATTAGAGAAAAGAAGTTATGTGGACATGGGATCAGCAAACAAGCTGAGATTAAGGTTCCCCAAGTATCTGTCGTTGATCAAGGGATAGTGTTTTGAACCAGATTGGATTTATTTTTTAAAGTCTTCATTTATGTGTAAGTCATAGCCAAGCACAGAGGGAATAAAAAACATTCGATTACTCAGCCATGAATTTGTTTCAAGAATAAAGAAGGAGGAGAAAGAAGACAAGAAAAAGATTTGGGGACAAGTTAGTATATCTATTCATTCACTCATTTTATTCATACTTTCATTTAACAAATATGGCTTGGCAAATAGGGGATATAATGGCAAGGTAATGTGTTCATTGTTCTTGAGGACTTTCCTGCTCTTGGGAGCCACAAGTGACTAAGCAGTTCTAATGTTACAGGGCACAGGGATGGGACCATGTGCTATGCAGTTGTAACACACACACAATGGACTCCAATAACTCAGTTTAGCTACTTCTGAAGAAAGCACAGTAGAAACAAATGCAGTCTCCTTCATAGCTCCAAGAAGTAGCAAATATCTCTTGGAAAAATCTAAGACAGACTTCTGATTTGTTGAAAAGCATTCCTACTGCCCTTATGAGTCACTTGGTAAACTTGATTCTCCAAAATTATGGTCCACCCCCTCTAAACTTCTGTCACCACCATCTCTGACATAATCCTGCCTGAATCATCTTCACAGGTAGTTTCCAGTGGGGAGAGCCACGCCCAAAACAGTGTTAGCATCATAGTAGTTCACTCCAGTGATGCTAAGATTGATTTTGTTAAAGCTGACTGCCTGAGTTTGAGTTCTGGCTCCCTTCCCTCACTGTCCTTGGCTGTAAAATGGGCACAACTGAGCAATCTCTTAGTAAGATTTGCCCTCTGACAAGTCACTCAGGAGTTCACATAAGAAAGGGAACTTTGTTATTCCAATTCAGATGCTTTTAGCAGACAACAAGGCAGTAAAGGGAAGCAAAAATATGAAGAAATGCTCTTAGCGCACAGAGGAGAATGAGTGTCAAGTTGGTTTAATTTCATTTCTCAGCTCTGAAAACCTTGCTTTGCTCTCTGGCATTCTTAGAGAACCGAGGAATCTAAGGCAGTCATGCTTTTTCTTCCAACTACTCTGGATTGTTTAATCTCAACAGGCAGGATATATAGAGGTAAAGGTGAGGAACTCTGGAGCCAGTCATTTTGATCCCAAACTCAGTCACTAATTAGCTATACAATTCAGGTTAGTTCCTCCAATTGAGTACCTCAGTTTCTTCATGTGTGAAACTGGAATCGCAATCGTATTTATGTGTGTGTGTTTAAATATGTAATGAACTTAAGCCTCTGAGAATAGTGCTATATATGATATAAAACTTCTTATTGAAGAATAATACAAGGAAGTGTTCAAATGTACAGAATCATGAAATACTGAGTCAGGACAGAAGTGTTTTGTCCAAGTTGGTGGTCACCAGGAGGTTAGCTCTACAAAGCAAAAGCTAGAATTGATTCTTATGCTGTTTGTTAAAAAAATAATGAATAAATGAGTCATGAAGTTCTGGGCTAGCCTGAAAGCATAAGGAACTGGAAAGTGAAAGCCCCATTCTAATTTAAGTAGGTAATTTACCTTCCAGGCACTCAGTTTCCCCAGTTTTAAAAGAGGATGAGGAGAGTATTTCCAAATCCAAAATTCTCTAAGTCCAGATATCCTTAGAAATTTCATCCAAGCTAATGTAACTATGACTAGGCAATTCCTTTTTACATATCTATTGTCTTTCTAAAAAGAATGATTGTGTTGAAGAGCATGTCCTTTTGTGTCTTCTGGGTCACAGTGTAAGAATCAGAACCACAAACAAATCTTTAAGTCAGGACATGGGATTGTCCTTGGTACAACTGCTAACTTGTAAAGCTCTTGAACTGTAAGAATAAAACTGAGAAAGACATTTTCTCATTCATCTGAAGTGATTTTTTTAGAGACTCTTAAGAATAAAATAAAATCCATAGGCATCTAATATTAATTTATCATTAATGTATAAAGAATGAAAGTAGAACTCTGCTGGAGTTTAATTTAGCAAGTCTCAAATGAAATTTAGCTGCTTTAGTTAAGCTTTGGAGACATGAGGGTGGAAAGCTTAAGTCCAAATGATTTGTGGAATTACCACCAGGAGTTTCTTCAGCGTGTCTTCCTGGAAGCCAGATTCCCTGAAGCTACCTCCAGCTCTGCCACTGTCTGTGCTCAGGCTGAAAAGGAGCCTTGGGAGGCTTGTCTGCTGAGACTTGATGGCCTTTGGAGACTTTATAAAAGATGGGTAGAAAGACTGAATTTGGAAAGAAAAAATTCTGCTACAGGAAAAAAGGGAAGGAGGATGATATGAAATAAAAAATTGGGATTAAGAGTACAGGTTTGCTCTGGTAAGCTAGTGGTTAGGTCTGCTGGGCATAGCCCACTTTTATACCACAAGCAGGGTTTACACTTTAGCTCTATTACTTTTTTGTTATGTGAACTTGTGCTAGTTGTTTAATCTCTCAAAGCCACACTTGGCACATTTAATAATGCTTCCTTTGTCATGGGATTACAGTGAGAATTCAATGAGACAATGCATATAAGACACTTGGCCCACAATGTCTAGAATACAGAATATACGCTAGAAATGGTGGCTATACTTATTTTCCTAAATGAATATTGAAGGACATATACATAGATCAGCTATTTTCACTTTTGTCCAACTTCTTATGAATCTTTTGGATTATTTTAGAGACCTGGGAAGCACTCCTTAAGTCTTCAGCAATCTCATTTTGGGTCCAAATCTCAGTCTTTTCACCGAGTCCTAAACCTATGGATTTTCTCCAAGCTTTCTTCATGCATTCATACGGGCAAGGGACAAAGGTTCACTCTGTAAGACTATTCAGTTTAAAAATAAAATATGCAGAAACATGTGGAACTTCAACAAGAGAATACAGGGAAAATGGGATATTCTTAGCTGAAATCAAAGGCACTCTAGTATATGATGTGTATGTAAAGGCATAGAGGTCTGGAAAATATAGATTTGGTAACATTAGCTACCTATGGAGAAGAAAAGATGATTAGGGAGGTGGGCTTTACCTCAATTCTGTCTTAATGTCTTGCACTTTTATTCACATACCGGCTGTGTAATTAAAAACCCAAACAGAAACAAAAAAAATCAAAGCCCAAAGCAAAATCATGGTACAAATTGAAATAAACTTTTAGAGCAGAGAACTTGTGGACTATTCCACAAGCAAGGAATTTTATCCCTGGGACTGTCCATGACTTGATGCAAAGTCATGTTCCATGTAGCTTGCTGCCCTTGAAGAGTAAGGAGAAGAGGAGGGGGATTTCTGATCTTGTTTCCAGCAACTGGAAGTCCCAAGTTAGAAAGCAGATGAAGCTTTGTACCAGAGAGCTTGGTGTCAGCTTCCTTCTCTCTGCCTGTACTCAGGTAAGACATTAGTACCCTGGCTAGCTCTTTGCAAAATTCAAGGTCTATAGAGACACCAATGGAAGGCTGATGGCAAATTATGCTTTTTAAGCAGAAGGAAGCCAGATGGCAAATTAGTATATCTTATGAAGACATTTCCATAGCAAAGGAAATAAGAGACAACTTAGAAAAATCCACTCGAGGTTCCATGGTTATCCAAAAGAAAACTCCAAAATATTACCTATGTTCCACTCCCCACCCCTCAACAACTACTGCATCAATTAATTAAATAAAAGAGAACGAAGAGTAAATACTGACTAAATTACGGGCTATAGCATTTTATTTTATTAGCAAAACCTTTAGTGTTAGAAATTTGTTTTTACATAAAAAGGCCTGTTTCTTGGGAGGAGATATTCTGGAGATGGAGAAAACCAAACATCGTGCAGTCTGGGAAGTTGCACTGACTTGCTTAGATTCAAAGTGCTCTCTCCAGGAATGAGACAGCCGGTCTAGTGCTCCAGCTCCAGGAGCAGCTGCCTGGACAGGCTGGTTTTGCTTGGATTTTAAGGCTTATGTTACGGCCAGTGGATGTGAAGGAGATTTTGCTTTACTGATGAGAACTCAGTTAAAGGGAGGTAGCCCTCTGACTGGGCCTGCCATGCAGTTGCCAGCTCTGCCTCTGGTCTGGGCTGCCCCTTTGGTGCAGAGAGGGAGTCCAGCCTAGCCTGCAATCCATTGTGACCTACTGGTGAGTTAGGGAAGGAATGCGTTTTCTTTTGGCGCAGCACAGAAAGGACCTGAATGAAGGGCAGGAAGAATGAATGGAGAGAGCCATTTTGACTGAATTGCCTGCCCTAGGGTATTAAATAGGATGGGGCAGCTAGGGGCAGGAGGAAGCTTCTATTGGCAGAAAAAAAACTTTGAGTCATAAACAATTATTTGTTTCTTACCTACACTTCTATATACATTTGCAGATTTAAGCAGACCAACCACCAGCGTTACCATACAATTAAGTGAGTTTATTGGGAAACACACAAACATTTCTTTCTCATTGACAACCAGTGTACATTCTTCCTATGAATGGAAGAGCAAGGAATTGAAAAAAATAAATGTTACCAGCAGCATAACCCCACATTAACATTCAAATTCTGACCGCCCACTGTTCTCTCTAAAAGAAAGAGGGTCATACCAAGAAAATTGAGTCAACTTGTCAGAGAGGATGCAAATGCTGAATTCTGCCATTTCTGCAAAAGGTTCTTTAGTCTTAGGCTTTTTTTTTTTTTTTTAACCACAGAGAGTAAGTTATTAGCGGAATAGATCTGGGGAGCCAGAAGCTGATGCTTCTGAAGAGTGAGCCGATAATGCAGCACTTGAAACTGGAGTGAATGGAAGGTGTGGGAAAAGTTGAACCCTTCAAAGATAAGAGAGAGCAATAGAGCTACTCAATTAGTCCCTGACTACATTACTATCCATAATGGTACTCCGGCCAATTCTCAGTGAAACTGCCTGTCATCTTGTGGTTTTGGTTGAGAAATTCCCATTCCCAGCTCACATCCTACCTTGAGACTTGGCAGCCCAAGACCCCTTCCTCCTGCAGAGCAACTCTCTGGGCTCCCCCACCCACAATTTGGCATTTGATTTCTCAGCTGAACCACTGTGCAAGAAGCCAGGCTTACGAGCAGGAATTGAGTAGCAAGACCTTAGGTTTATCTCAGACAAGCACTCAAGAGCATTTCAGAGAAGAGCAGAAAACAAAAGAAACCAGCAAAACCTGTCCTTACCCGCTTCTTAAAAAATTGGAAGGCTGAACATTTCTTGACTGGGAATCCATTCATGTCTTTGTTTACCATTTTCCACAGTGAGGAGTTCACAGTTACAGATCCAGGATGGCTCCGCTGGGTTAGGGCATCTGGTCGCCCGTTTGCCTCCTGGAGACAGTTAATGAGGACCGAGCGGGATGGAGACTCCGGCGGGGCTCAGGTCTTCACTCACACATTCTGCAGCAGCGGCTACTGCAGCAACCTCGCTCCACTTTCAGTTGCCACCGACAGAGGCTTTTCTCTTTCCATCATTGCTTCGTAACGCGTGCATCACCGCTGCAGGACCCCGGGATGCAGCGGATTCTGGGCAGATGCTCCGGTGGCAGCCTGGAGTGGAAGGGCACCCCCTGGGCGCCCCCAGCTACCTGGCTGCTGGGCGGCGGGTGCGGTGGGCGAGTTGCTCAGCTCCAGGTGATGCGCTTCTGGAGACGGATCCAGACGAGAGCTGTTTTCGATGGTGCAAGTTCCAGTGGGAGATGTAGTTAAGCAGCTGAGAGGAGTAAGAAAGAACAGAAGCCAGAGGGAGGAAGGGAGGGAGGGAGGGAGGGAGGAAGGGAGGAAGGGAGGGAGGGAGGGAGGAAGAGCAGCCCCAGAAAGACGGAGGGAGAGAGAAAGCGATGCTGGAAGACACAGGGATTCTTGAATATCTGAGCAGCTGGTGGAGTGGAGGCACCAGCTCAGGACGACCTGAAAAGCAGCGGACTCACACTGGAGAGGGCTACTTGAAGAGCGTTGCTTCTTTTCTTTTGATGTTAGGACCATTTGTAGCAGAGTTTCAGCTACAATGCAGACAGTTTTTAATTTTTAATTTTTTTTGATAGGCGTTTCTGAATGAAAACATCTTCCTGGACCTTTTGCCAGATTGATTCCTGACCTGTTAAATGTGGAGAAACATGAAAGAGAGTGCAGACGTAGATAAAACAATGATTGCGCTGTCCCTGCTTGTCATAATACAGTGGGCAACAGTGAAGGGAATTGTGCTGGCTACTAAAGAAAACTGTTAAAGAAGAACATGATGGACACGTACAAAGTGTTTGATGCAAAAAAACAAAAACCAAAAACCACAAGGAGCATCACTAAGGAGTAGGTTGCTGGGTTCATTTAACCAAGAGGAAGGACTGGTGATGGAAGTGAAAATCTACCCCCAAATTCCTACTCCTGGTATTCGCACATTGTTTATTCTAAGGAGTCAATCTGTGTGTGGACTTTTTTTGTTTGTTTTTCACATTTTTACTCTTTAATGTTGTTATTTTATGGAAATATTTTAAAAAATAGAGTTTATGGCTGAGTGGAGACAGCAAAGAAAATACATTCGTATCTGATTGGATACTGCTGTGACATCAGAGTGAGGCTTTCTGTCGGTGATCTCATTGCAGCTCTCAAACAGTGCCTCCCCCATGAAATGGAGTCAGCTACTTGCTCATTCATTCATTTAGTCATTCATTTGTCTGCTGTGTCATTGCATTAGCCCATCACACCCAACTCAATTGTAGCAAGTGTCCCCAGGACATAAGCTCTTTTCACTGCTACCACAAGGGAATTTAATAAGTATGGGGAAGAAGCAATGTCGTCTTCATAAAAAAACTTATGGCTACCTCATTAAAAACATTGATGGTTTGCATGATTCTTCCAAGTGGTTCATTTAAAATTCTGGTAGCTCAAAGAAATATTCTGAGGGATGATAGAAATTTACTCTATCGTGATTATAGAGAATAATGGTATTATGTGACTGCATTTGTCAGAACTCATCAAACTATACAGAAAAAGGAAAAATTTTGCTGCATGTAAATTGCAATTTATTCACCCTAATTTTAAAAAATCATGGTTATTCAAATTATTTATTGTATTTCCCCTTGTCTTTCCCCTAAAGTACTGGATTCGAACTGTGTATTTGTGTCTCGCTGTCTCTGTCTGTCTGTCTCTCTATCTGTCTGTCTGTCTGTCTAAAAGCATTACTTCATCTTGGTTTGGAGGGGTGGCAGGGTGAGTGGAGTAGTGGGAGGCCTAGGAAGTTTTCCTCAAAGGGATATTGTTAGTGCAGAGTCTTAAAGAATGAATAGAGATTAATCAGATGAAGAGGGAGAAACTTAAGGCAGGAATTCTGACCTGACCAGGTAGCCCATTATTTTGGACTATAGTTCAGTCTAAAATACCAGAATATTATTCTGCAATAATAAAGTGTTAGCAGCACTATTGACTACTCAAGGATTAACAAAAGTGTTCCTTGTCTCACTCTTACCTCTTTTCATAAATAAAGCTGCCAGCAGGTAGGCCCAGGGTGACTTCTATTCACTAAAAGTCTCTTTCATTGGGATCCTTTAGTACTTAGAAGTATGAACCTCTGCTCATGGCAAATAAGCAAATAACTTCTGAAATATTACAATATGTTGTTTACATATTGTACTTGTTTTAATTAAATTAATCTTTACCTCCTTTTCTCATCAAACATGTTTATTATTTTTTATAGCCCCAACACAGTGGAGTGCCTGGGCCATGCTTAGTGCTCAATGAACGGTCTTCAAACGAATTAAATAAACATCAGTAAAATTAACATCAGTGACCTTGGTGCAACATAAATAATCTTGGCATCAGATAATTTGTAGGAATTCTTAAATGTCTTTGAAATTAAACCATTAAGTAAACACCCTTCATAACCAACATGCTGAGCTCCAGAATGAGCAGATGACCCTCCATTTGACCATTTCTTCAATGACATTGATAGACTGGAATGACACATCGTTTACATGGAAAACCCTAATGTCAAAAATAACCCCTAGAACTTTAGTTCCTTTCTGTTGTGCATTCACTTTTCTTCCCAACAATACTGTTCAGACTATAAAACAAAGACTAAAATAAAGTAGTTAGGTGGGACTGACTACCAATACGTACATGAAATGGAGAAAGGGCTATGTGGATTCAGAAGGTCTGATTACTAATGTCCATTTTCTAATTGTGTGACCTTGAACAAATGCCTTCAATACAATGAGTCTCAGTTTCCTCATCTGTATAATACCATTACTAAAATGCATCTCATTACCTCATAAGTCAATTGTCAGTACCAAATTGCCTGCAAAAGGGGTTCATAAACAAATAAACAACTCTGCATTTCAGGGTTTGCTAAAGCCAGGGAGTGCTGTAATACTTTTCAGAAAATTTGTCTTTCTATAGAGAACATGTTTTGGTATGATACGTTTTGTTGCTGAGTGGGATGTGAATTTTTTTCCATAGAAACAAAGAAAACACAAAAGATAATAAACAATAAAATATCTGTCTAGTGATAAACATCCCTGAGGGGAAAGGGACACAAATGGACCACGTCATCAGAATTTTTTCACATTCCTCTTTGGCCTGAGTGAACTTGATCATATTTTTAAAGCTTCAGCTTTGGCGGTAGTGATATTAGTAATTAGGAATGAGGGAATCCCCACTGGGAATTCTGAGTTTGTTTGTTTTTGTACACATGAAATAACTTTTTTTAAAATTTAAAATCCTTTGGTTTCACCAAGTTAAATTTCTTTTCACTTAATTCATGCATTTATCAAGGAAAACTTATGAAAGACAAATCCAAATGATCAGATCATTCTATCTTTTTTGTTGGGAGAAAAAAAATTATGTATGAAAAATCAAATTGAATTCATGGAATTTTATAGAAAAGATCTGAGCAGCAATGGGTTGTCCTCCCTTTCTTAGATAAGAGTTAAGTAAGGAGGAAGAAAACACTGCATACTTACTAGCAGCTCGTTTCCATTCTCAATACATTAAAAATTAGGTCATTCAATTTATACATAGCGAGCTGCCTTATAAAGTCAATATTTGTTCACGATCTTCTTCTAATTAGCAAAAAGCTCAAAAAACATCCAATGTCAATGAATTGGACACTATTCACTGAATGTCAACTATGTGTTATTACACGTGTAAGAAAGAGAACAGACTAATACAAAGACCAAAAAAGGCTTATGTCTTGCAAATTCCAGTCATTTATAGTATTCAATTCCTATATAATGCATTCATTCTCCTACCCTTCAGATACAATTTTAGCCAGATCATCATATAAACTGGACTTTTATTTATCTCTATTAACTAAAGCATTTTGTTTTTTTTAAAGGAAAGATGCAGTCAGGAATGAAGGTGAGTAGGCAGGCAGCAGGAAGAGAGGAGCAAGAAGCACCTTATTTTATTTTTATTTACTTGTTCACACTGGTTGCTCCCCTAGGTCTGGGATGTGAACCCAAGGGCATGTGGCCTGCTCCTTCAGAGGTGATTGACCTAACCGTTGCTCCACCAGGATGTACCAGCTGAAGCATTTTTACATAGAATTACAAAATTTAGCTCCTTAATTCAAGAGAAGCTGCAGCAGCTGATGAAAATTGCATGCCGCCTCCCTGTATCTCTCTGTTACTTATTTCTCACCCACAAGGGCATTCACACCCACACACCTCTCTCCCTTTGTTTTTTCTCTCATTGGTTCTATATAATAAAACAGTACCAAGCATATTTATGACACAGCTTTTTAGACACAAAGGCATAAAGAAATCCTCTCTTGTGACCATGTGACAACATGTAGCCCAAGGGGACAAATTAATTTGTTAGTAATTGCTCATTTGAATATTAGTGATAAATCATTCAACATAAACAGTGAATTTTACAGTTATCCCAGATTTCCACTATGAACTTATTTTATTCTCTTGTTTAAATCATACAAATGATTTTTAGAACCTGCAAAAATTGTTTATTTTAAAGAAAATATATTCCCTTTAACTCGCTTGTGCTTGTAATAATCTCTTGTCTCTTCAGTCAGGGCATTTTCAGTGCTGTAGTAGGATTTTGCTATTGTGTTCTTATTGATACAGACCTGAGAAACATGGATGCGCTGTCCCATGAAAAACACATGTACATACATACTCCGTGGGAATGAGCTGAATAGGTCAACAGAGCATTCATTCTGCAAAGGTAATTATCATCTGAATGACTTTGAGAAATGAAGTAGAAATTCTCGATGGTAAGGGATTATATAGATTTTTTATAAGACAATTTTTGGGATATTTTTCACAGTTCTCCCTTTTGTCGCTATTCAGCCTTTGAGACGAGGTTCAATATAACTTTCACTGAGGTCAGAAAAATCATATTTTCAACTTGACTTGTCCAAAAGATGTTCATTAGCTACTTCTCCATGTATAGCACAAATGAACCGTGATGTGGGAGGGTTGCTTCTGTCTGTCTCACCATGCTGCCTGTGTGATGGAGAAGGCTATTGTGATTGCCATTCATTGAACAGGTGCTGGAGAAAAATTAGTAACCTCTGCCAAGTTTCAGGTTACTCTGTTTCTTCACTGTATGTGCATGATCCTTTGTATTATCTTTATGTGTTCCATAAAATAAAAAAACTAAGTCAACATATCAAACAATTCAAAACTGCTGAATCTTGCAGAGAAGGGAGAGCAAAATGGGAAGATATGTCAAGGCAACAGCAGTCCCAGCAAGAGACAGAGAACTATCCATTAATGTCGTATCCTAGTTTCATAGAAAATACTGTACGTAAGGCGAACTGACCTCTGAACATGTTTAACTTCAATCTGAGACTCAAAGTTTACCTAGGGATTTTCTGTTTTGTAAATTATACTTATTTAAATAGAACACAATTTCATATCTTTGGGTCTATATTTCCCAAAGGAAATCATCTACCATGAGTATTATGTCAACTGAAAATTATCAGAGCACAATAATATACATTGAAACAAATGGGGTCTTCCCTAAAGTTAATAGTTGGTAAAGTGAGCTTGACTTTGCTATAGACAGATTTGAATCCTTCCTGCCTCTACAACTTAAAAATTATGTGACCTTATGCTAGCTAAAATAGACATAATATTATCTATCCAATTTATTTGTTGTGAAAATTAAAGGGAATTAAATACACACAACATATATACATGTATGTGTACGTATATCTATATATGTTTATATGTTTACATATAAATGTGACAATTTTGAAAGATGATTATAAATTTTTCATACTGCCTCCTATTGACAAGTGGAGTTTATGATTCCTCGCCTTGAATCTGAGTGGATTTGTGACTGTTTCAACTAATATAGTACAGTGAAAGTGATGGCATGTCACTTCCAAGGACATGTCATAAAAGGCAATGTTGATTCTGTTTATTTGCTGAAACATTTTTACTTGGAGCTCTGTGTCACAGTGATAGAAATTTTACTGTCCGCAGTCCACCATGATGTGAGGAAGCCCAAGCTCCATGAAGAGGTCAAGAGTAGTCATTCTTATTGGCAATCTCAGCTGAGCCCAGCGTTCTAGTCATCTCAGAATAGGCACAAGATGTATGAGTGAAAATCTTCAGAAGATTCTAGCCCCAAAATGTTCAAATCACTTCAGCTGAAGTTTCTTAGCCGAGGCATCAGAATTTGTGGAGCTATAGGGCAGCAAGTCTTTGGTAACAATCCTTAGACTCTATGTTCAAGACCAAGTATCGTATTTCTTTAGGTTCTGACTCATTTTCTTTAAGCTCAGGCTTTGGTTTTCAAACCTTCTTTTCTCAATGTTCTGTCTTATAACATTTGCTTGAGGAGTTGTTGCAACTCCTTTTGGTAACTATTTTTTTTTTCTTTTTCGTTCTTATTAGTGGTTAAAAATCAAATAACCTCTCCCTGTAAGCAATCCTTCTAATCAAAAGAGATAAATTAATCCAAACAGGATTGGTAGTTAGTGATTAAGAATTTGAATCTGTACCATGAGATTTTTGTGAAACTTACCATTAATTTCTCACCCCCCCCCCATCAAAAAAAAAAAAAGAGTTTGGGAAGGAGTTGAATGAACAGTTTAGGCTTTTTCAGATTGAATGGAAAAATATTTCAGCTTAAAACATAATAATAAATTTAGAAGAGAAGCTGTCTACTTTGGAAATTTATACGTAAAAAATAATTTGAATTGTGGATAACCAGATCTTATCATTGTTTAAGAGCTTTTCAGTGACTACATTTCTCATTTTATTTGCTTTTCCTTCCACACTATCTTGTCACTGAAATACAGACTTGACATTTGGACAGAAGCTGTTGAATGAGGCAGGGGAAGACTAACATGTTCTTCTAAATTTCTCCTCTTTATTTATATTTTAAAAATACTTAGTCCTTATTTAGCCAATTATTTTATATTTCTATTTTTAATTTTTAATGTAGGGTTTTACTAGAGAATTCTGCCTAGAATTCCTTCTCATCTTTGGCTGAACAGAATGCAGTATTTCAGCTTCTCTGAAAGGACTTTAAGGATACTTACAGTGTAAAACTTATTTTTAACCAGTGTGTGCTATTTTTGTGATGAAATGGACTAATGAAAGACTTGTAAAATGTAATATGAATTCACATTTATTACAAGGCATTCTTAATCATACACAAACATTAAATCTTAAGGAAAAAGAAAAGATAAAACTTCCCTCTATTTGTAGCTTCCCTCTACATGCCAGGCTGTATTTACTTAGTCTACTAGAAGAGGAAGGAGAGACCGTCTAAATAAAGAACATGAATTTTTCCTCCTCCTCTCAAGGATTCAATATGCATATTTAAATAAACACCAGAAAAATAATGAAGCAGTGGGATTTGGACTAGAGGCCACATTGTCTAATGTAAGACTGATGATGCCTGGGTTTGAACGTCTCCATTATTTCTTAGCAATGTGATTTGGAACACATTATTCAAGCTTTTAAAGCTCACCTCCTGTCTTTAGGGAGAAGATAAGAGTTGTACCTATGCCTCTGTGTTCTTAGAATAGTGAAGAGTAAATACAAATAAGTTAAGAGGATCATGTCACACAACTTGAGATGAGTTGGATTGGCTATTATTATTTTTACCTGAGAACAGTCTTCGAGGAGGTTCCATGGAAACCAGTGACTATCAAGAGTATTAGTGTGGAAGAGAGGAAGGGTTTTTAAAGACTTTTTAAAGAAGCATTATCTATTTATTTATTTTTATTTGTTTATTTCATTTAGTTGTTCATCTTGGTTGTTCCCGCTGGTCCCTGGATATGAACCTGTGTTTGCAACTGGGTGCTGCATGGTAATTTTATGGGTCTAGTTTCCAGAGGGGTCTGAAGTTACTAACTCAAAGTTGTCACCTACAGGTAAGACTTTTAAGTTTTGTATTTAATTTTTAGGAAAAAATTATGTACATTTTTCATTATATTCCACAATATATGCTTGTAGGTGTTAATATAAGAGTAATGTTCCTCTTTCACCACACATTTCAGGCCTCCAAGTATAATTTTCTGCTCCTGAAGTCTGAGACCTACTTATTCTGTGGAATCTGGCACTCTAAACTTTATGCCAGATGGACAAACACAGGCAAAGAGGAGAAAGGAGTCACTTAAAAGCTGGAGGCAGGAGTAAGTTTCCAGAAGGAGGAAAGGATTTTAAAAGAAGTATTCTAATGCCATCTAACACAATATGTACTATACTGTGAGTGCTTTTTAAGTGCCAGGTACTGGGGTAGGCACTTTATTAATATCTCATTAAGTCTCCCAATATCTCTGAGCACAAGCTATTATCATCTGGTTTTGCAGAAGAGAACATTGCTCTGGAAAGACAGGAGTCTTTCAGTAGGAAGCTATAGGACAAGTTTTGACTTGAGGGCAATTTGTTCCGAGATAGCAGCAATGCAAAGATTAAAAAGCACATATTTTGTTTCTCTCTATTAGGTTCTTTTGTTTCAGAAGATATACAACAACCTTTTCTTTCAAGGTCCCCACTGCAAAGAAAGAAAGAACAAGGTGTTAGGTTCTGGGAAGCCAATTTGAACCTAGTTTCTCAAGTCTGGGCCACAGACAGTGTATGCTGAGTAGCTTTGCCACATAATATAGGCCAGAATGGGGTGCCTTTTAGAGCTGGAACCCTGCATGTGGGTGCTAGTGTTCATGCATGTGAGGGAGTGCATAAAGAGCTAGTTATTGACTGTGCCACAGATGGTGACATTTATTGCCCTTCAAGCATCAGGGAGCAATTCATAACAGTTACACATATAAATGACTTTTTTTAGCATCATTCAGACTGCTATTGTTTTATTCTCAGATATAGTCTACAATATGGAAGCAACACACTTAGGGAAAAAGGAACGTCATTTATTGATGATGGCTGCCAAAAGTAACATTTGAGGCTAGAATTTAGCCAACATTCATTCTACGACAATTTCTTAAGCTCTAACTGCATGCTGCTCTCTTGACACTTTCATCTGGTCCCCCTGTCACAGAGAGTGTGTCTCTGCTAGGATTCAGTGTGTGAGAGTGAAGGCCAAGGGGACTCATGGGGGCTCAGGCCATGAAACTTTGCCCTAATGCATCCATGGCTTTATCACATGATCCCATCAGCAAAACCTCTTTTGGAAAAATAAAACCAAAATTGTCCATAATTGCATGACTGTTTTAAGTAGAAAAGAAAAAAATAAACAAGGGGTTATTATATTTACCCTGGGCCTAAAAAAAGAAATCAACAGTCAAACCAGGTTAGAATTTACTGCTACATTCTTCAATTTTTCCTTTTCCCATTGAGTCCTACAACTTCATGAATTCAAATTTACTAGAAAAATTGGATTGAATAACATCTATTAACCAATAATGAATGCTACTTGTTTCCTACTCAAATTTATTATTTATCAATTTTTTTTAGAGGAAGGCAGACAGGGAGGGAGAGAGAAGAGGAAGAAGTATTTTTATCTAGTTAGTTTATTTGAATCATCCCCTGCCCCTACCACTAGGTAGGAACCCAGGTCTTTAAACTGTATGTGGACTGTGCCCCAGGCATGGGATTCACACTTGAGCCACCAGAGTACACTCATCTAGTTTACATCTTTGATAGGTTTTTTGAGGATACACCATGTTTTACTTTTTCCTACCATCACAGATTCAGCCTGCTGTCTCTCCAATGGTGTGTTTCAGCTTAGGAATTTAATTTACATTCTAAGTGAATGCAGTACAACAATTGACATTAGACCATGTGTGACTCAAGGGCAGAAAGCCTCTAGATTCAGCCACTTCCAGTTTGTGGATGTGTGATTTTTTTTCCTACTGGAAATGAACATGCTGCTCAAAGCAGCCACCTGGAGGAATAAAGAAAGAGGAGCACCTTGACTGCCCATAAGGGACACTAGCGCAGTGCTAACATAGGTCACAGCACAGCTCTTCTTGTCTTCAATTAGTTTTTCTCGACAAGCAGTCTTGTTAAGTCTTTTATATCATGGGATTCAAACTGCATAATCCTCTACTTCGTGATCTAATTGAGTGGAAATCCTTTTCCTTGGTAATGGAAGAGAGTTGGAACATTACAAAAAACACAAATGCCTTTAATATTAGGCAATACGCTGTTTCCCTGGTACGAGTACTAGGACTTTTAAGGGGAAAATGATACTAACTAGAGAAGTTTAATCCTTTTCAGTCTTAAATTGCTCTTTTATATTGAACTCATTCTCCTATGATACACACCAATGTTTTCACCATGAATGTAGATCGTGCGGATTATTAATTGCAAGGATTAAGACACAGCACACATGTAAAGGACTTAGAGCAACATCTGGAGGACAGTCAATGGTCAAATCTTTGTTGTTGCTGCCGTCATCATCATCATCATCACCATCATGATCATGAAGGTAAACTTCCCTCTGGAGTTTTGCCATTTGTTTCTTCAGACTGTGAGATTCCTATCTTGCATTTTGTGACAAGTGACACTATTTAGTGATACTATTCAGAAGATGAGGGTTTTCCTATAACAAACTTTGGAATACTTTATGCTGATTAGTTTCTCTCCTCTCTTTGTCAGATACACCTCCCAGATGCTTCCCCACTGAGACTTATCAATACATTCAAGCAGATTTTTTACTGAATCCCTACTGTGTGCAAGGCATAGCAGATTGTAAAATATTTTTAGGGCTTTTCCTGGCTCTGAAGGAGATAATAACAGAGTTAGAAAGGCAACGCAAAAACCTGAATTTAAAATATAGTGAAAGATAACAAAACTAAATTTATAGCAAGACCAAGAGTGCTCAGGAGAGACACATGACTGGTGTAGACAGAATGCTTCTGAGGAGGGAATAACCACACCTATTAGAGTAGCATAAAAAGGTTTCAAGAAAGAAGTAGGTCTCAGAGTAAAGAATATAGAGGATTGCATTCAGCATATGGAAGGTTTATATCTTGAACTATCAATCTGTGCATTGCTTAAGTGTGTTCTTTCCCCCTTCTCCAGACACAACAAAGAAAAACAAAAGTTGTATAGAAAAATCCATCCTAAGCGGAAGCCTTTAGGTACACAGAACAGGAACTCTCTAAATAAAACTCAATGTAGAGAAGGGACAGGGAGGGCTAGTGGAACATTAAAACTGGAGAGGGAAGAGAAGACATAGGAGTATGTGTAAAAGAAGGAACATCCACTTCAAGGAGCAGGGGGGCTGGATGGGAGCAGATTTGGCACAGGATATCATCAATGAGGACCACACAGAATCTTTGAATGGTAGCTTACTCATTATCCTCCTGCTCTTTGCCTATGGATCACCCATCATCTTTGGATGCTCATCTCCTGTAGTTATAGCTTATACTTCAACTCCAACAGAGATAAGGAAGGGAATACAAGGGGTTTCATAGAGACTCTTTGATCAAAGTATGACTCAAAAAAACCAATCAGAAATTCATTGGAAATCTCCATTTGAATGAGGACATTCATGCCCACAATATCCCTGATGCATATAGAAAAGAAGAGATATAGGAAGTAGCATTTAATGCAGCTGGAACAGCAAATCTGAATTTTCCTTATGTGCATAAAAATGATCACTGACAATAGGATGGTTAACATCTATCTAGTCTGGTCCATGAAAAAAAGACTGAGAACTCCCAGTAGACACGTCATAATTCATGATGGACTATTAACAAATTAAAACAAGTTGTCATGACCTGCTCTCCTTCCAATGTGAAGCTTTACCTACCAGAGTAGCAAGAAAAGTCCTTTTGCTGTCAGGTCCCCTTCCCAATGCTCTCTATTAGACCTACATAACTTTGCAATCGTTCATGGAGGTCAAAACTCAGTATGCTTTGGCTTTCAGCTGGCATCGTTATTCAACGTGATGTAAATTCAGAAGAACAGCTATCTAGGGTAAGTGCTCAGAACCCACATTGTTGTTTCATGGACAAAGGTTACACTTCTGATGGCAGAGATATTTATCCCATATGCGCTTTTCTCCCTTGGTGGGTCTCATGAGACTAATAGCTCACTTTTACAAGGGCTGTCTTCAAACCTCATTTTCTCACTCCTGTGCCTACAGTACAATAATCGTTGGGCCTTCAGACTAAGTGGACATTTGAGCTCTTCAGATACCTTGAGACTTCATATCATACTTCATAGAAAGAGACAATCAGTCTTCATTGGAAACCATATTCCTGGTACTGTCAGGAAATTCAGTTTGAATAGTTTTTTCGTGGAGCGAAAATTACCGACACAATTCTCTAATCATAATTTTAGTCTGTACTTAATAGTAAAATAGGATAGAACCTAGGCCAGAACTTGGTTATCCTTCCTGTGAGCCAATTTTGGGGGTCTCCCAGATTCCCTAGGTTGTAATTTAGTTGTTAGGGAGTGGTCTTATCATTTATTTGTCATGATGCTTGGCGTGTTTATGAAGCACTTGTGGGATGTAAATCACAGCTCCTCACAAGCTATTTACTAAATGGCTCTTTCCAAGCGCGCCCCGCCAGTGAAGCTCCCCACCCCGCCCCCCACCCCCGCTCTCCCTCGGCGCTTGAGTGAGAGGACAGGCAGAGTTTTGAATCAGCAATTAGGAAACAGACTTCTGTACCTAGCCCCGATACATAGTTACTAGCAATGGATCTCTCTGCCTTAATGTCCACATTAGTAAGGGAAGAACGCCTTTTTGTTGTTGCTTTGTTTTTTTTTTTGTTTGTTTGTTTGTTTTTAAGGAAAAGTGCAGGCAGGAATGAAGGTGAGTAGACAAGCAGGAAGAGAGAGGAGGGAGAAGGATTTATTCATTTTTATTTATTCGTTCCTCTTGCTGTCAGCCTGGCCCCTCCCCACGCCCCCAGGTTGAAAATCCAGGGTGTTTCCCGAATTTTTCTTTAAAAAGGGCTTTTGTGGGCATGACATGAGCTGATACTTGGGAATCACATGCAGACTCTAAGTAGTGTCATGGTTTTAATACATGGGTCATCAAGAGTGAGGAGAGACACCCAGGTGCTGCGCCAACACCAGCTGTAGGAGAATGATTCCAGTTACTCCACCTGCGCGAGGAGGGGGGCGGAGCATTATGTAAATGTTCCTCGTATTTTCTGACAACAGCTCAATAAGCAGAAGTGCTTTGCTTTGCAGAGACTGTGGGAGTGTGCCAAAGAGCTGAACAAGGTGGAATCCCAGACACCCAAACTTGAGAAACCCCAGACTGGGCTGGAAGCCTGGGCAAGGGCAGTGCGGCACAGCCTCCTCTCCCAAGGGGCTGTGCGTTGGACCCGCATGGGGTCCCCTGGTGCTGGGCGTAGGCACTTTGGCCTTGGCTCTTCTCTGGGCAGGCTCCAGGGCGGAACTGGAGCATGGCTCTTTGGATAACCCCTTCCTCGGAAACGAATTCCAACGCCAAAGTGCAGATTTCATTCATCTTAATAAAGGACTACTCCTATTCAGCTTGATTAAAATAGAAAGCAGACTTTTAAGGAATTATCAGTGTAGTCATATTTGCCACACATTGGCCTATGTGAGAAACCTGAGGAACAGGGAGTTACTATTTGCAATTTAATGCTGCAGTCTTATCCCTTCACTCCGCACAGTTCCACACCAGGGCTGGTGTCTGTGATCATGGCACTCAAAATAAGAGATTTTCACACCGTATAGAAACTTATATGTTTTTTTAAGCCAAAATTTTTCCTTTATCAACCTATTAGTTTATTGAATAGTACTTAAAGTGCATGTGGCAAGAAGTTTTAAAAATACAACTTGGTGGTAAATCTATGAGCAATTTATTTAAAGTGCTGTCTATCAGTGGGCTAGATGACCCCAAAAGTAATCCTACTATTTGGTATGTTGAATGACTATTCGGTCATAGGCAGTGAGTTTGGCATTGAGACAGAAAGATGGTCCCTCTTTTCAAAAAGCTTATAAAGTGGTTGGGGTTGGAGTAGGCGGGGACACCATTAACCAGTATTTTCAGTATGTGAATGTGCTGGAAACTAACTCCAAGTGGAATTTCTAATATGGAAGTTCAGAGAAGGCTTGTGCGGGTCGCAGAGGATGAAAGGAAACAGGAATGGGGGAGGAGAAGGAGGAGGCTGAGGGCCCATCATAGCAGGGGCTAAGGCACATTGGGAGGTGAACCTGGAAAGTAGCAGAGTCAGAGCAGAGTCTTCTACACACAGTAAGGATCTGGGACTTTAGAAGGGGCGGGGTTGGAAAGGGTTGCATATGGCTCTCTACACTGGGTCCTGTCCCTAGAAGATCTAGAGATTGTTGAGATAAGCCCCCAGAGCCACCAAGTTTCAAGGAATAGGGCATGTGCTGTTTAAGAGGCCCACACCTAAGAAGGCTGCATTGACCCCAACTGCTGATACATGTGGTGACTTCTGCTTCTAGACTTTGTTTATATTCAATGTTTGCAGCTAAACTTTGCTTTCCAAATTTCAACTCCCCATATTAAAATACTGGGCTGAATTATTTAATAGCATGCTTTCCCACTTTTAAAATTTTCCTGTTAGGAATGATGACAGCCCACAGGAGGATAAAAAGATACTACTACTCCACCTTGAAGCAATCTCCACACTTTACACACTCTCTCCCTCTACTTCAAGGAAAAGGACTGAGGGAAAAGCCCTATAATGGGTACACACCATTTGAGGAAGAGCTGTGACTAACTGAGATGCATTATTTTAATTTCTATTTTCAAATCCTCTTATTCATCAGCTTTGATGCTTACTAAACAAATATACACTTTGTCGAACAACTATTAAGTGCCTACTATGCGCAGGCTTTCGCTTGAGTATCAGGGATGCAGTGGGGAACAAGATAAATTGTGTTTCTATTCTCAGGGAGCATACAAACCAGTAATGATAGTGATGGGGAGTGAGGTGGACTTGGGGAAGTCAGTGGGAATTACTATAAAGCATGCCCAGCATGATGATGGGAACACTACCTTTAGCAGCAGAAAACAAGAGCATACAAACAAGATAAGGAGCCAGCAGGAAATTCAACGCAGGCTATAGAGTTAGCACACCTGAGGGGGTGGAAGCTGAAAGTCTTAATTTCTACCAATTTGGGGTTGAAGGCCATAGTGGGTATTGCAGGAACTTGTTTATTCTCTGGTATTTCTAGTCTGACATGTGGGTGGGAAAAAGTGGCCTTCAGAGCCCAGAATATATTCTCAGGCAAAGGAATCAAATAAATATGAAGATGCAGGCATTTGGAAGGCTGGGCTGTCTGCACTGATTTCATGGACCAGGATATGGGACCAGCACTGCAATATCTACTGCACAGTTCAAGGGACTGGACTCTTGTACCCCAGCCATACCCCACTGGGTAGATGTCACTTGAATTCGACCTGACTGCAGTGTTTAGAGCCAGCAAAGCTGTGGAACAGTCTAGAACTCTGTGCTAGGGCCTCAGCATCCCTCCAGCTCTAGCCCTATGTCTCTTTCAAAACGGCAGAGACTTCCCATAATTCTTCTCTTCACTCTGGAGTCTTGATACTGAAGGAAAACATGCCATTTTGAGAAGCCTATTAATTGGAAAGTGTCAAATTTAACTACAGAAATAAATGAGACTCCACAAAATGAGAACTTAGTGAGGCGTGGGATATTGAATAAGGTCAAGCACTTAGCTTAACACAACTGGGTTAATTAGGGTAGTCATTTGGGTTGGGATTTGGGGGACAATTTGATTCCTACAACTTTTCTAGTAATGAATGGCTTATAAGTTTGCAGTATCTGATATTTAATGACTTAGTTTTAAAGCTAGAAAGTTCAGAGTTGTTTGTCTTAATAACATTTTTTTCTTGGTGAAAGATTGGGACAAAGGGAAGAACAGGTCCTGATCCTTCCTTTCCTTCCTAGCGCTCTGCTCTCATCAAACATTTATGGTGGTAACTACTGTGGGTTTAAATGTCAAGGTCATGGTTCAGGTGCTCAGGGGTTTCAGACACTATAAGAAGGCAAAAAATAAGGGCACACTAATACCCTATGGGATCTTGGAACGGTCCGTCAGCCTTTCTGGTCTCAGTCTCTTCAGTGTGAGCCTGGATGAATGAGATCAGTGATCTCAACCCTGATTGTGCCTTAGAAACCCTTAGCCAGTGCCCTTGCTGACTCTACTCCCAGAAGTTCTGTCTAACCTTCTCTGGTCTAGGACCCCCACCAGTTGTATATTTCTATAAGCCCCCAAAGTGATTCGAATATATAGCCAAGGTTGAGAACCACTAAATAATAACTTACAACTTTTTGATAAATGTAGAACTTTGGTTTTTCCAGTAAGAGTTTGCTTTCTGTTTAACTCAGCAGAAGGTAGAAGGTGGTAGCTGAAAAGCAAGTTCTCTTACTATTTCGTACAGACAAAATCATGGTGTGAGGGCAGTGTAGTTCTGGGTTGGTGACAGCATCTTGGCCATTACATGGACTCTTAGTGGATAACTTACCTAAAGAGGATGTTTAGAGCACTCATTCCAGAAATAACAGGTGCCCACATTTTTTTTTTCTCAGAAGACAGATTCATAATGTCAACAACTAATTATCATACCAAGAAAACAAAAACTGTAAGGGAGAGCAGAGGCGGGGTTGGCAGCACCACTAAGTTGTACAAACCATGACTCACTATTTTCTGGACTAAAGCATCCCTGTAGCAACTCTCTGAGAAGTAATGGGTGGTTGTTTTGCAAAGGAAAGAAGATAACCTATTTTATGATGGGCCTATAAGGACAGGTAACTATTCTCCAATCTCCTGCATCCTCTACATTGGTTTCAGACCATATTTCCCAGTGAACTTTGAAAGTCAGAATCACAGAAAATTTGCATCTACAACCTTGTCCTGGCTTGTTTGCTATACTAACAATCTCTTCTATTACTTCTAAGGCAATTAAAGGAGGAGCTTAGAACGCTGCATCTTTCCTTTAAAGTAAAAGCCAGAAGTTTATGCTTTGTTAGTGACAGTCCCTGTAAAAACAAATTTCTTATTAGTGATGACATAAAATCCATGAGAACAATCTCAGGTCAGACTTAACTTGGGGCCTCTGCCATGCCCTTCCGAGGTCCTCTCTCTGATATATGGATGACAAAGCCTCTCCCAAAGAGTGCCAACACCAATATAATGATCTCACCTTGGATGAGTCTAAAGTTCTCTAAAGAGATTGATTCTTTAGAGCACATTTAGGGGATGAGTTGGAGGCATGTATAAATTGCTTGTAATTTTCCATTGCTCCATCTAATGGAACGTCTATAAAAAGCCACAAAGACTCCTTTTGTGTTGGCATATGTATTTATTTGTTGGCATTTCCTATTTTATCTTCTGCAGCAGGGCTTGTTTGAGAGAACTTGGACATGTGTAGTGACCATTGGGATCATGGGATTGAATTAACCCATTGATCACAAAAGTGTCCATCAACTTAGAATATGAGGGTCCGTGTTTGCCCAGTGAAGACTTGGGGGAGTTAAATTTAGTGACATAACCACCCTAAAATTAGCTTCATAATATAAATGTATTGTGGTCAGGTAACAAGGGCATTAAAAAAATGGAAATGGAGTTTTTCCAGTTGGATACTTTTTTCATTAAAATTATACTATTGTGTCAATTGAAAAGCAAGGTGTACTCTTATGGAAACTATAGAAGTTGCAGGAATAAGAATTTAGAAATCATTACATTTTAACCCAAAACAATGATCATTTCAGACTGTTATATTTCTTACTTTCTTTTCCTTTTTTTGAGCTATAACAAAAATGTATGGGGCAACTTCTATACAAGTGCCCTTGATACAGAAACTGATGGACCGGGCTTCCACCAAGTTACTATTCACACCCACACTGAAACTAAAAGGTCTGCTTGTTCCCGTTCACCCTATACTCTTATGTGTTTATTGTGTCATTTAAGTAAATAAAAGATTAATGTAAGGGTCTTGGCACTTGTATACCGGAGATATACCTCAGGATCTTTGTCTTTCTAAAGATCAAGCAGGAATGATTAGTCTTGGGAGTATGGGTGGGAATGGGTCTCAAGTTCCTGAAACCAGATGTGGATTAAATATTGGAAGCAGGCAGTCAGAAATCATGGGCCTAAGACAGAGCCGCTCAAACCGGAGAGGAGTCATTCTAGTTCACACAGGTGTTCTTGTTTATTTATTTTAATTTATAAGAATTTATTAGATCAAATATTGGTTGGGCTACAGCAACACCAAATGAAGTGGTTAGGTGTGTTCTACCCACTGGAGCTCAGGGAAAGACACATAAGATAAGGTGAAAGCACAGCTCGGAAATGGCTTGATTGGCTATAGTCTAAGCCTAGATGACTGTGACTGGTTGTCCTTCTGTTGCAATTTCATAACCTTGAGGCCTGTACAGGGTCAGGTTTTGGTTTGCTTATGTAGATGCTACGGCATGAGAGCATCTCAGTCTAACAGCCTCCTTGTTTAATTAATTTAGCAAGATTCGGCTCTGTCTCCACTCAGGAAACTCATGAGGCTCTTTCTCTCCTGCTTTTCTTCTGACTGAATGAAGACCGAGTGACTAGTGATATTTTTCTTTCTTTTTCTCTTCATGTCAGTTTTTTTAGCATAAGCATATGTGTGAATATATAATATTTAGTGGATAAGACTTTTTGAGACTTCAGCTTTTTAATATTTATACTAAGATAACAATAATATTGATGTCATAAAGTTGTGAATATTGAACAAATCAAAATAAAAGAACAGTTAAAACATGCCTTTACATTGTCAGCATTCCATAAAGGCTTATCATTTTACCACTGTTATGAAATTTTGCATCCTACTCCTTTTACTTAGCATATAAATGTGCATTTTTCCCTCTTAGGATACATTTATCATAAAATGTCTTTTTCAATGGCTGTATACTATTGACATGAATGATATTTTATTGTGCATAATGATATCTTTCCATATTCTGTTCTATAAAGCTGGGTTGGAGTTATTTTTCAAGTAGCTATCTTAACCAAAATATCATGAAATACAATTCAGGTCTTTTTGAGTGAGTTGCAAATAAAATACAGAATCCCCAGTCCATTTAGAATTTCATATAAATAACATGACTTTTTTAAAATTATAAATATGTCCCAAATATTATGTGGGATATCTATACCTATCTATATCTCTAACTATGTTAAATACTATTTGTTTATCTGAAATTAAAATTGAACTGGGCCATCTATATTTCTCTTTGTTAAATTTGCCAATTCTCTGAGTGGGAAGAGAAAAAGGGAGAGGATCTGCTTTCTCTGGTTAATTGATATCGTTTTTGTCAAAAAAGGAAGTAGCTGTAATTTCTCATGAACAATCTACCACTTGGTAACAGCTAAGCAGAAAATAAAAGTGAAAAAGAATAAGAAAGAAATAAAGGAAGGAGGGATGAAAGAAGGAAGGAAGGAAGGAAGGAAGGAAGGAAGGGAGAAGAAGAAAAAAACACATACATAATATTTAGAACATAAAAAAACCAAATGAAAGTCTTATTGTACCTAACCAAAGCTATTTAAAATGTATAAAACAAAGGAAGGTATTTATGAATAGCTGTTAGTTTCATGCTTTAAAATCACTACAGGAAATTCGTTCTGCTTTTGCAGATGATCCTTAACACTCTTTGTGTTTTATAGGGCTGTTCTAGGCTTTTGGCTTTTAAGACAGACTATGTTTATGTGGCAGTTCAGATCAGAAAAAAAGACTCTTGGGAAATGTGGCTGAGGATTTAGTCAATGGCCAAACCATCTGTTGCCAGTTTCAGGAGAATAATCATCGAGGAATGGAGAGTCTCTCCCCAAGCTCCACCTCAGAGAGGCCTCTCCTGACCATTTGTAGACCAGCAGGGTTTGGAGAGAGGTTTCCCACAAGGCTTACTTACACCAGAAAACATAATGAGATCTTTGAGGTCTGGAAAAACCGAAAGATCTTCTGTGAGTCATGTGTCTATATTCAATAGGTGCTCCAGAATTTGTTTATTAGAAGGGCTTCTTAGATTTGCAGGTGGTTGGAAAGCGGGGCTCAGAGTCTTACCTTGAAGCTGCTCTTTCAGAGCAAGCACAGTGTCTTTACTTAAGTAGAATGTTTATTTGGGACTGCTGAAGGAACTGGTGAAATAGGGGTGGTAGTGGCAGACTTAACACACACATACACACACACACACACACTTCATATCATTGCTGTTGACATCATTAGCAAACATTAGCAATTGACATGGGATTTGAAGGATCAGAAGAAAATAAAGGCTAGTGGTCTTAAATATGTCTTCAATGATTAAAAAGACAGCAGTGAGAAATCTTCCTAACCAGATTGTGGCAATTACATGCAGTCACTAATTTTTCTCATTTTGTTTTCACCTAAAAACAACTCTCCAAAGTCAAAGTCTGACCAGGCTCTTCTGAATACCTCTCCCTGACATCCCACTGCCTTTCAGATCAAGACTGGGCATGAGACTGTGTGTGACACAGGTGATCCTCCACCTGTATCTGCTCCCACTGCTCCTGGCACCTGCTTCTCTCCTATCACTTCGCCCACCTAACTGGCCAATAATACTGACTTTGAAATTTTATAGAATAAGCTACTATTTCGTGCCTCCATTCGCACCTGTTGTTCTCATTGCTTCCAAGAAAGCTCTGTCTCTTCTCTTTCCATTTTTCTAAAAGCTTCCTGGTGACTATATATCCTGCAGACCCATATCAGATGTCACTTTCTGCAGGACCCCTATCTCTACAATGTTTGATGTCCCCAGAGAACTGAAAATTCTTTTATGCTATATCTGCCTCTTTCTCAAATGTTATCCTATAAGAGCATATGTATGTTTATTTCATTTACATGTTCTTTTGTCTTTCAGAAGTTTGTTGAACAGGTCCATTCTTTTTACACATCTCAATTTCTCCAGTAACTAGACAAATTCTGGTGCATCATTAAAAAATCACCCTGGATTATTTTTTGGAGGAATTAACACTATATGTTAGATTTAGTCAATATTCAATATTTGATAAATGCCAGTTATTCAGTTAAAATAATTAATACACATCCAGACCTTGATTTCCCATTTGGACCAACATTTCCCCAGTTTTTTAAGTTGTGATGCTCTTTCTAGTCCATGTATTGGAGATCTAAAACAAGGATGTGCATGATCACTTTCATTCCTGGCTAGGCTTCTGACCCTAAAATCTAAGTATGATTTTATCTTTTGAATCACCATTGTATTCCTATTGTAAACTTCTAAGACAATTCAATGAGGCAATAGGCACAAACACACTGAAGTCTAATTTAAACCTTCTTGATCTCTTTGGGCTGCTGGTCAGATTAATAGAGAAGTTTTAGGACAGGGAAACTTAGCTGGGTATGATTTTTTCATAGATGGGTGTAAGACAACACGACCAGTGATAAAAGCCTAGGTCAGGGAAATCATGGGACTCATTGTCAGGCTAGGTCTGTGGGTTCCTGCTAATTCTCTGACTCGATTCCCACTTCGATGTGAAATGCTTCAGTCATCTTCACTCTGTTCATAATTCACACATTAATACTTCCTTGGAAAACAGAGATGTGGCCTGCTTGTCAGTACCCCTCAGATTTCACTGAACCAGGAGGGAGTGATTCATTCTATGTGGTAGCAAGCCTCTTTGACTAATCTCATATTGAAGTCCTTTAAGTGATTAATACATGAGAAAGTTCTCTGGAGAAAGTAAGTTGGTGGCTTATAAGCCTCTTCATTTTGTGTGAAAATTCCTTGAAAATTGCTCTTAAGATGCTCTGCTATTCATTTTGGTCAGACAATGTTAATTTAGAAATGGCTTAAAAGTGACCTAAGAGCTTAGGTTTGTTCTTCTCTCATGCATTTTCAACAGAGCTTCTACCTTTAAACACATTTTATATATCAAGTTTACCCTAAAATTAATCAATCTCTGAATTTGTGACTATTTTTTTGAGAGTTGAAATGGAGTAAACAAAGTTTGCAGTACCTCAAGCAATATTCCTGAATTGAGACAACTTGATGACAAGGTCCCCTCTTAACCATTACTATTTTCATAAAATCCTTCCCACTATGTAGTCTCTCCCCAACAATATGTTTTGACTTAGTGATGTCCTCACTGGCCCCATTTGGAAAAGCATTTCCCAGTGTGAACCTGGTATCCACCTTCCTTAAAAGCACTGACAAAATATATTTTCCTTCACAAAGGACCCGAGATAAGCCTTACCAAAATAAGGGGGTATGGCTGGGCGGGGGTCTACATAATGACTGCTAAAACCAGCACCTTCAGAAAACATACACACACACGCACACGCATGCACATGCACACACACGCATGCACATGCACACACACATTGGAACACATGAGTTCATATTGACACCTCTGTTTCTGATGTAACCTCATAAAATCAATTCTACCTAGACGAGCCCCCACACATACTTTTCTTAATCAGCAACTTGTTTTTCTGATAGTGAGAAACTTTGCTTTTATTATCCACACTAGATTTACTTTTTGTTCACTCCTAATATCCATTCATAATAATTTCAGAATTGCTGATCTATACCCGAGAGAGATGCATTTTACTTGATTGTATTTATGTACAATTCACTGTTTATAACCTCTTCATAAATAGAGAAAACACTATTTTCCAAAGTTACTCAAATGAGATCTCCTCTTCTCCACCCTCTTCAGTGTGGTTTTGTTATTCATCTGTGGGGCAGTGAGGTGCCTTTATTATTGTGTGTATTCTATTTTCACCTGACTCCCAGGCCCTACCCCCATCACCAGGTGTACAGTATAAATTGTAGAAGGATTGGGCTGAGGATCAAGTTGAACCTGCCTGATGAATGATCCCTAGGTTTGCTGAAGAAGGGAACTGACTTGTCTTCCATCGTCAGTTCTGGAGAGAAGTTGCCATGTGACACCTGAAATCCACAACCACATCAAAATGGTTTTTCACCCTCTTCCCTCTACAATTCTCCCTGCCCCCATTGCCTGGTTTCATTTTCACAAGAGCATCTAATTAAGAGAAAAACTGGTTTTCAGACTCCACCCTAAGCCTTTTAACTTGGGAGGCGATTAGAATGAATGCTCAAAGCTTAAGAGGTAGGTCGTGGTGGGTGGAGGAAGAGCAGCCAGGGCAAAAACAATTTTTTAAATAAATAATTGAAATTCCAGTAGCATTAATGGTCAGTGATGGTCATATTAATTAAGCAATATTATAGTGAAGAAGGGCCATGTCCTTCTTTACCTCTTACCTGGGTTATTTGGTGGGGCTTGATCAGTGCCAAGAAACAGTCATACTGAGGTGCCATTAAGATTAGCCGGCTCTTGCCTAAGTGAGCCTCTGGGCTTGGCACAGCCTATTCCCGTAAAATTTAGCTACGTATCCTATTTGTGCTCATTCCATATGCTGATCATTCATTTATTTATCTTCTGTTGACAAACAAAAACCCAAGTTCTTACTCTGTGGGAAAGATTGTGCAAGAGGAATTTAATAGTTGGATGTTTTCCAGTCACCAGCCATCCTTCTGCCCAGTCCCACAGTCTCTGTTTTGTGAACATACTCCACATTCCTTGTATCAATGTTTTGCAGCAAAGCAAATAGAAGTCTTGGAATTGTGCTCAGAACTAAGTATACAACAAGAAAAACTTAGGCCTCCTGAAGAGGGAGTTGTTTTGAAAATCTCATGCCATACTTTCCAGTTTTCCCACTACACTGCAGGCAGAGAGTTAACTACCTCCAGGCCTTACTTTTGTGTTCTTCTCTGAAGCAGTTCAAACAGCCCAGCCCAGACATGTATTTGAATCAGTGTAAAGAGGGTTCTCCAATTAATGATGTGTCAGAGCTGGGAAACCAGGGAACAGCATACCCAGGATGACTCATCCGACAGGTCAAGGCTAGTGCAAATTCTAAGATGTTTGTTTCCTTCTAATGCTATTGCTAGCTTAATAAACAGAGTACAAAAATTTACATCCAATACTGTAAACAACAATAAAAACTTCAAAATTGCCCAAGGTGGAAGGAAGAAGAGAGAAATGATCATCAATACTTCAGGTAGGGGTTGAACATAATATTGAAGAGTAGGATTAAGTGTCAAACTTTATAGCACAGGTATTGATCATCTCAGTTTGTAAGTAAGATGGTTCATGGAAAGAAAGATGCTTTATGGGATGTGGTATGTTCTTTACATGTTCTGGTCTTTGTGGTTGGATCAGGGAGTTTACCTGGGTAATCTTTGCTTCTTTTTTTCTTTATTTCTTCTTACAATGCACTGGGGAAAGGAACTCTTTTGTTTTACTTTATATAGGCTGATTGATGTGAACATGGGTGTGCAAGGTCTAGACAGCATGTTTAGTAACAGCAGTCCTTCTCAAGGCATAAGACTGGATCTTCTCTGCTTTGTTGGCAACCTTTTTTTGTTGTTGTTTCACAATTTGAGCAGAATTTGGAACAATTTTCTTAATAGAAATGTTATTTGTTAGTCCTCAGGGGTTTACATTTAAAAAATATGTTATGCCTTCTTTCATCATTTCATTATGGGAATCCATACCTACCCAGTAGCCTCCAAGATTAGGAGGAAAGATGTTTCCAAATGTCTGATCTTATCTGAGCATCATCTGAATTATGCAAGGGCCCCCAATTGAGGCATTCAATTTGGCTCTTCACTGGGGAACAGCACAGCACACTTAAGGTTGTTGGTATTTCCTGCCCCTGCTAGGCCAAGACTATTGTAATAACAGGTTTTCTGGCTGGATTCAGGTAGCTTTGCTTCAAGCCCAGACCACAATCAGGAAATGAAGAGGCATGTGTGTAAAGGAAAACTGCTGGGGTGGAGGTCTGGGGTGGAAGAAGTGGAATTTCTCAATATTTTCATGGCATCAAAATGTTCAACATGAGTAAGTCGTGAGGGGGAAAAAAAAAAAAGGTCTGCTTTTAGTGGAAATTACCACTGGCTATATTCTGATTCTATGCTGTATAAATTGGCTGGGTAGATCTGAGAGACTGCAAGTTTTGTCAGACTGAAAGTTAGAATGCTTAGTTGTTTTTATTTTTGCAAGTATTCTGAGGGCTGATACAACTAGGCAAAGGTCTTTTTTTTAGGAAAAAGAAAATAAAATAGAAGTATAAAATTAGATAGGAAAGTGAATATTTTTTAAAATAAGCATCTTTATTTTATTTTTGTTTATTTTGTTCACAGTGGTTGTTTCACCCCTGGACCCAGAACTCAACCCAGAGATATGTGGCCTGTGCTCCTTCAGAGGCAATTGACCTAACCACTCTTCCACCAGGGCACACTGTGAATATCTATTTATAATGAGAAGAGAAATGCTAAGAATAATTCATTTTAAAAATTAAAATAAAACTGACAAATGTCATATATTATAAAATCCATAAAAGCAGCACAATATTTTCATTAGTCTGAATATTTATATAACACTTCATATAATGTTTTGCTTTGTTTGTTTCATGGCTTTTTTTTTTTTTTTTGATGACTGCATATTCTTTCATTATATCTGTAAAAGATAATTAATTTGAAATGTGTTTTATCAAGTATGGAATACTAATCCAATCTTTTTATTTGAAAAATTGCTGTTCTACTACTACCCATATCCTGGTACTTCCAACACTAATACTGTAGAACAACCTGTGGTCATAAAAACAGACCAGAGGAGTTGGCATAGTGTGTGTGTGTGTGTGTGTGTGTGTGTGTGTGAGACACAGAGAGAGAGAGAGGAGAGAGGAGAGAGAGAGAGAGAGAGAGAGAGAGAGAGAGAGAGAGAGAGAGAGAGAGAGAGAGAGAGAGAGGAGAGAGAGAGACCGAGAAAGAGAGAGAGAGAGAAAGACACCCAGTTCTACATCAGGAAGGTTGGTGGTGATCTGAGTACACACATGAGTGAACTTGGAGACCTAAATGGATCCTATAGACTGTATTTATCCCCAGCACAACGTTTCCTTAGCTGGACCCTAAAAATGCTACCCCACAGGAAGAGAAATGTGATGAAAGGAAAGTTGGATTGGAATATTTACAAATTATGATTTAGTCACCAATTATGATGAAAATGTTTACTCTTACAACTTGTAGAGAGACTGTGACCACATGAACGCACAGCAGGCTTCTTTCCCATTCAGGTTAATAGAAGCATCTCGGACAAGAGACGATGTTGAACTTTCATTAATTGCACAGTAGATCTTCCTGTCATCCACGTGAATTTGACCAAATGATTTAACTTTCTAATATCAATTTTTACATCTGTCTATATCACTGAATTCTTGTGAGGATCAAATAAGATACGTACGTATAATAATCTGAATAATACCAGGTTCATTTTTTTTGTAGGTTACTCAATGTAAGTCTCATGCTTTTATGATCAAATAGACTAGTGTGTATATATATATATATATATATATATGTATATATATAAACATATTCATTTTCCTGTTTTGTCCCATACAATAAAGTTAATCCAACTTATACTTCTACTTGGTGCTTATAAATCATTGTCATCAGACATTACAGAAACTTTGCTTTCCTCTGGGGACCTTGATTCTCATGCATCCCTCTCAAGTCGGGGTGAGGTCTCCCCCACCCATGTACCCCAGCTACTGAAAATGGGTTAACTGCCTCTTGATACTTGTTACCAATTCCAGATAATTTCTTCAAAATTTCACAGCCTTGTTTCATGTGCCTTTTAGCCATTCATTTTTGCTATCAACCTTCCAGTCATTCCTTCTCATTCACTGGTCATTTTAGCTCTTGATTCACACACTTTCTCTCTGTCTCCACACTTTTTCCCCATAATTTTTCTTAGTAGTTTCACTTTCTCAGAGATGACCCACACAATGCCTAGTTTATAATTTCTTGAGATCATCGCCTATTATGATCTTTTTTCTTTCACTTCAACCAATCAGTTACTCAATCTCTTTATATTACCCATAAATGCACCAAATCTAAAGTCTCAACCTCAAAAACATCCACCTACTTACTTTTTGCCTTCCAGTGCCCTTATTTTAGTTCTCTCAGTCAATCATTCTTCCATACCAATGGAACCCCTTCTCGCTGCTCCTTAGATCTCTCTCTAGTTCTCCTTTTCTTTTACATCCAACTCAAAATCCTTTGCCCTTTTCTTTTCCATTTACTCACTCTGAAAGTCTCTCTCTGAGTTAAATAGAACTTTCTGCCTACTCTTCTTCTCTATCTAATGAACAGAATGTTGTGGGAGAAAAAGCACATAATCATGCTGATTCTAGTCATAGAAATTCCAGTCATAGACCACAAATTTAAATTGGGCTCTAGGCCCTGCCCAACAAGCCTAATAAACTCCATTCTTACTCTTTTTAAAGACCCTGTTTTATACCTTTCTTCCTTTCAAATTTTCAATATCACTCTCTGTTTCTCTTTCTCAGCTGACATGGCAAATTTTTATTTGATTATGAAAATGACAAATCCACTACCATTATCAAATCATTTCTAAATTGTGCCTTCCTCATTTTCCACAATGGAGGGATAGATACTAACCTTATGTAAGGCTAATATTGAATACTACTTATGTTCATACTCTTGCAAATGTCTCCTTTCTCCTACATGATTTATTTCTCCTTGTCCACTGCATTATTCCCTTTGGCATAGAAACATATTATACCATTTCTAATTTTAAATAAAATAAACCATTCTTAGATCTGATATATCCCTTAGCTACTTCCATATTTTAAATTGTTTCTTTCCCAGGAATGATCTATATTTACCATCTTCTACCTCTGCCTTCCTATCATTTAATATACCATAATCAGGCCTTCTTTGGACTTCTCCATCGTAACAGCTGTTGTCAAGCTACCAGCTAGTTTCTTGCCAATGTTGGTCCTCATTGGATTCATTGTCTCAATGGATTCATCACTTCCTCTTTCTTGAAAAGTGGTTTATGTGCATATGTATATATGTTGTATGTGTACATGTATGTATGTATTTATGCTTGACATCTGGGAGTCCATGCCTTTACCTCCATAATTCATTCTCCAAATCTATTTTTCTCACTCTTCTTTCTTTTCTCAAACTTATATTGGAATGGCCCAGCACTCAAGCTTCAACCTTTCCTGTTTTTAATTTTTTCTTATTATATGTTTAGGTTATCTCACACAGAAAAATTGCTTTAAATTATATTTATATGCCACCAATTTTTAAATATAGATCTTCACACTTGACCTCTTCTCCTAGCTCCAGTTTGCTGCTTATCTCCCTATTGGACATATATTTAGTATGTCCCATTATACCCTTCCCAAACTAAATAAACCATTTATTATATCATGTTGGACCTTATCATTTCTCAGGTTTTCTCATCTTAGTAAATGCTATTACTATTTACCTAGTAGCCGAATCCCATACTAATTGCTACTCTTGACTCTTCAACAGCCTCAGTAGAGGACTTTTCTACAACTATCAAATCTGGTCATCTTAGACTGTCCCAAAGAGCTAGAGCCACTTTCTATTTCACAAGCCAGATGACTTGGAATGGAGTTCTAGTATGTGAGGGCTAGTGCGTGCAGGGAATAGAGAAGGGGAAAGAGACCGAGCACCAATTATAGTTGTTTTCATCATTCTCACCATCCAGTTCATCAACAAATTCTGTTGACTCTAGTTTCAAAATGTATTTGACATCAATCACATTGTGCATCCTACACCCATATCATCCTAAATGCAAGAATCCATAATCTGTTACTTAGAATATTTTAAAAAACCTCTCAACTGACTTATTTACTATTGCAAAAAAATTCTTTATATAAGCAGCCAGAACAGTCTTTTAACATTTCATATGGTCTCTGCATGATCTTGCCCCAGTTAGTTGCTCTGATGTCATCTTTATCACCTCTGTCTGGTTCACTCAACTCTAATTTCTCTGGGCTTTCTGTGTTCTATAAGCATAGAAATACTTACGTTGAGTTCTTTACTTTTATTAGTCCTCTGATTAATGCAGTCTTCCTCCAGATTCTTGAACATCGCAATTCCTCATTTCATCCAAATGTCTGACTAAAATGTCTCTTCTTCAGAAAGACCATTTTTCACATCATATCTCAAAAAGAACAGATTATAACCCCATCCTTTGCCCTAATAGCTTTTTCTTCATAGCATGTATCATAATTGACATTATATAGTTTTTATTTGTTTAACTAACTTGAATGTTGGCTTCATTTCAGTATTTGTTGTCTAATACCCCCATTTTTTTGAAGAGTGCTAGGCATTTAACAAGTTTTCGATTAGTATTTGTTGAGGAAAGAAGGAACATAAAGAATGAAAGAAAGAAAAACATTAGTCTGTGAGGTGCCTGTTCCCTCTTGCCCCCATTCAGTTCTGCAGTCTTCTCAGATTTGATCAATTTTCCCGACACGCATCATGCCCAGTCACATTTTCATGACTTTACTTCTGTGTTCTGCATTCTGCAGGATATCATTCCAGATCCTGTTCCTCAGCCTGTCTTTGTAAGTGTCTCTTTTAAGGCAGTTCACATTTGATTCTTTGACAGAGCTTATACTGGCCTTTGAAGTCAAGCTAACATCTTTCTTTTGACTCATATTATACTTGGAGCTTATTGCTTCTACACAATACTTACTATAAGTTTTAGAAACAATTATACTTTGAGGGTGACAGGACCTTCAGTGTTGACTACTCAGTTAACGCAAACAAACTTTTAGATCAGGGATTATTCCTACTTCTTCTATAGTCCCCACCATGTCTAGTCCTGTGATGGTTGTGTGTGGTAATAAATATGTATTGATCAATTGGTAATAAGCACATGGCAATTAAAAGCAAAATATTGAGTTTACTTTTATTTTTAAATAGAGAATATGTATGTATACACACATATGAACAAATTGATTGTAATTCTATACCTAATCAAAAAAAAAAAAAACCATAAAGGCAAATAATTACTCTTGCTGTATCAGAAATTTAACAGAAGCTCAATGAATTCTGATCCAGTTTAGGTAACATTTGGGCATGTGATTGGACATGTGGTGATACAGTCTTGACTCTGGTAACCAAAGGCTCTAAATATCGTTAAGGCCCATGCCCATCGTGACATCTGTCAGGATGATGTAAGCCTCAGTAGAGGACTGCTCTGCACTGTCACATTGGTCATCTTAGACTGCCCCAAGTCATTAGAGCCACTTTCTGTTTCACAAGCTGGATGACTTGGAATGGTGTTCCAGTATGTGAGGGCTGGTGCACTCAGGAATAAGGAAGGGGAAAGAGACTGAGCAGCAATTACAGTTTACATGAAAGGAATGAAGCATGTATTTGGACCATCCAAAAGGAACAGTGATTACTTTGCTATGGATAGCAATAATGAAAAACCATGAGTCCTATCAGTTCTGAAAAACTGGACATTGGAATTGCTCCCTGCTGAAAGGGTAGGAAAAAGTTGGGAATTAAGTTCTGCTATCCTCCAAAGATTTTTGGTAAGGGATTTTCTATTGAAAGTAACATAGCATCTCACTTCCTGCATGACTATAAGGACAGAAGAGTGACATTGGCTAGTTGAAAGGGAGAATGTAGAATTTCTTACCCTGAACTACTCACCTATTATACTCCTGTGTTCCATGGGTCTGATTTTTTCACTCTTTTGAAAAAACACAGTACACTCACATATTACAAAAAATCAGAAATAAGTTATAGTCAAATGCCAAAGAAGTAATAAAACAGAGATCAGCAGATATGGCCTCTAAAACTCACTTTAAAATATATTTTCTAAACATTTTTCCTTTTAGAAGGGATTTTCAGAAGGCTGGTACATCAGCTGGAAGGAAAATTGAATAATTAGATTTTCTCTAATCGATTCTTTTCCTCACCACTGCTTTTAGCCTCGTCTATAATAACCTCAAAGTCAATGGTTTACTAGCTCCTGCCAACATCCTGTATTAAGATGTTAGGACTTCCATAAATAAAGTACTATAAAATCGGTGGCTTAAACAAGAGAAATGTATTGTCTCATAGTTCTGGAGGCTGGAAGTCTGAGATCAAGGATAGGAGGGCTTAGTTCTCTCTGAGGACTACGGAGAAAACTTGTTCCATCATCTCTCTGGGCTTCTGGCAGTTTGCTGATTATTCTTATTCTCTGCCTGTCCTCACATGGCAATCTCTGTGTGTGTCTGTCTTTATGTCCAAGTTTCCCCTTTTTTATAAAGATACCAATTATATTGGATTAAGGCTTACTCTTATTAATCACTCTAATTAATTTGTTTAAACCTACAGAGATCCTGTTTCCAAATAAGGCACATTCTTAGGTACCGGAGATTAGGACTTCAACATCTTCTGGGGGGCACACAATTCAACCTATAACAAATCTTAAATACAACAAGCCACTGATCACATGAAATAAAGGGTAGACAGTGGTTCTCACAGCTGCGGTTCATGGTGTATATCATCCTTGCAGTACGTCCAGGTGTTTTGTGAGCTTGATGAGTTAATTTTCTAAAGAGACGTCTATAAATGTGGCTTCTATGTTCAGATGGCTGCTGCAGGGAGAAAAATGTATCAGAAATTCAAGTGCACTTGGGGACTACTCAATCAGTGTGTATGAGTTAAAGTCCTTTTAAGCAGCCTGTGAGTTCCATCCCGTTTCAGTACCCAGCGTGGGTTGAAAAGTGGATGGGGGTGGGAGGGAGAAATTGAAGGAGTAAAAGAATTCTAACACCTGAGCTTGATGTGCAAATGTTCTAATCTTAATATCTTTTCAAGACTTTTACTACCCTGTGACTGTTGATCATCAGTATGCATGGCAAGTTTTCCAGTAATAACATGCGCAACATACAAAAGACTCTTTGTTTTGTTTCTTTGGATTCTGCCCTTGAATAGTTGCTCATCACTTATCCCTGCCTAAGGCATAGTGAGTTATCAGCATCCATCCAAATGATTCAACTAACAACAAGCATCATGCTGGCACTGTGAGGTGACTCAGAGATGAAACCGAACATCAATCAAGAATGCTGTTTTAAGGAATACGCTATAAAAATCAGCATGGAAAGTCTAGGCGCTGGTATACCAGAGTTCACCAGAAAATTCAATTTCGCTGTATGTTTGAAAACTTCTATAATCAAATGATAAGGAACAGGAATCACAGCAATCAGCCCCCATGGATGCCTATTTAAAGGGTATGAGCAAGTATGTTAGCATCCTCTTGATGTAAATGCAAAAAACACTCTGACATAGAGAAACCAGGGCCAGTCTCTTGATGAAGGCTGGGTAAACAAAGCATCCTCGCTTCAGGTTTTGATATGTTCTCTTATTTTAATTGAGAAGCTCTTCAAAAGCAACCTTTTAGTCTTATTTTGCTTTGTTTAATTAATAGCTGCCCGACCCTACTAATTTGCACTTTGAAAAATCTAGCTTATCACTAAGTATTTTTAAATCCTTTTATTTGTGACCTCAGTCTGATTATGAATTTGATAGCAGAGTTGCGATAAAATGCATATAAAGTAGGTTATTCCTACTTTGTGTGCCGTCTTTTTCTCTGTTCTAACGCAGAGTAGTTAAGCTTGCAGTCCCTGGAGTCAGACTGCCTGGTTTATTAGAGTTTTGGCTCAGTAGGACTTTGGGCAAATTGCTTAACTTTTTCTGTCTTATCTTTAAGTGCAGAGAGCACAGGTTCCTGTATCATATGATGGCTAATGCTCAAAGTAAGAGCCCAATAAATTTAGCTCTCTCGTGCTGGAAGCTTTATCTGTCAGCTTTATCTACTTTCATATTTCTCCACTTATCCAAACCTATTTCCCACAGGCCAGATTTGTGCTGAGGGAAGAGATTTTCCTCCTGTCCTGTCAGTGATCCTTGGGGTGATGTTCAGAGACCCCATTCTATTATATTCTTTATGAAAAGCAACCTTCTTTATGAGACACCTTTAGCCTCCTATTTATGTCTCTACTTCTCAGATAACTGCTTCCCTATGAACAGTTTCTTCACTAAAAGTTTTCTTTTTTCCTTCATCTCTCTAACCTTTTCCACAATTGAGTCCCAAACTTCACCCACAGTCCTTCGGATGCCAGGTGGAGCATTAAATCAAATCTCTTACATGACAAGCCATCACTCTATCAGAGTCCTTAACATTCAAGTCATCAACAGTTGCATTCGTCTTTTCTCCTTACTACCAATATTTGAAGTCGGTCATGGTAAGAAGAAGAATAATGAATACCAACAATAATATTCATCTCCATTAATTTTAAACTGATTTAAATGATATTGACACTCATTTTAAAAAGCAAATTACTAAGTGTCTAAACACTATGTTTATAGTTCCCATGTAGACTAATGAAACCGTTAAAGATCCAAATGCTAACACCGCCAGAATACTGCTCCATCTTCCTATCACATTGCCAAGGAGACTGACATAGGAGATTTATTCGGGGGAAGGTGGGGAGGGGGAGCACACCGGAAGAAATTTATTGAGAAGAGGAGGCTCTCCTGGGTATCCTTGGTTGAGGATAATGGTTTCCTCTAGTGGTGTCTTTCTGTTTCCTCTAGAGATTGAAGCTGAGCTGTAATGCCTCAGAAACATTCTTATTGCAGTCATTAAAGATTAGATTCTGATGAAAAGAATCCTATTAACTTCTAGGAGACCATTGTGAGTGGTAAGTGAAACTATAGTCATTGTCCTTGTGCTTAAAAATGCCCTGCACCTAAGTGTCATCTCCGGGATCTCAGCACTCCTTATACTTTATCTGGAGTGTATCTTTAAGATGCAGGTTCCAAAGGAATCCATTTTAACTGGAGTTAATTGCAGTTATTCCATACACTTTAAGACAGTACAGGCAATCTGAAAAAGAGAAAATGGAGCAAAAGTTCATTTCCAAATGACTTAAATTTGAGGAAATGTTGCTATAAGAAATACTAGAAGGATTTATCTATTGAATAATATTTCTCTTTAGAACTTGAAGATTCCTACATTGCAAACATTAATATTATTTATGAGCTTCTGGCCAAGTGGTTCATGTACTGAAAGTGGGTAACCAACTACCACTGAAATAAATTAAAATAACTTCGTCAAACTTAGAGTTACATGAATCAAGTCAGATTTGTAAAGTTGCCAGTCAGGAGGTTTAACAGGTAGAGATGCTGTTTCATTTTATTTTCAAAAAGGGAAATTTTTGCATCTTTTAGTTCTACATCCTTTTTCTCCAGAATGAAAATCTCTGTGCAAAGTTAACTGCATTCACTTTCTTTAAAATTCTATGTAAAATTGCCAAAATTATATCAAGTAAGTAAACAGACAAATAAATAAATGAATGTACGTATGTATGTATGTGCAGGTTTCATTTTAAATTGGTGCCCAATCCTGATTTTGATGTGCTCTAGAGTCTGAGTGTCACTACCTAATGAACTATGGGCCGAGAGGGTTTATTTTCTGTCTGGGCCTTTCCATCTTGAGTTACTGAAGAGAAGACCAGAGTAAGATGTTAAATACACATCACTCATATCATTTTACCTTCAGATAGCCTATCATTTCTCAAAGTCAGTGTTTCTTGTTGTGATGATGAATATGATTAGTTTTTAAAAGAATTCCCTGGAAATATAAAATAACAATAACTCTTCAGATAAATCCCATGAGTATGATTTAATCCTTTCCTGGAAGCAGATAAGGATGACAGTTGGGACTATAACCTTGCTGGTGACCGTGGAGCTTCCAAAAGTAGTTATTCCACATCAAGGGAAGACCTTAGTTACTTCACCTGAAGGCCGAATCCCAGATGATTGAATTTTGAAACCCAGTTCAACTGAACTCTGTGAACAATGGAAGGAGGATACTGACTAAGGAATATTCCCTTTTGGTATGAAAGGTATCACTTAGCTCTTTCCAGAATTTACTCCTTCAGGATTAAGAGAAGGCATGCTTTTCCCCTTTGAATGGGTGAAGGACTTCCGTGGAACACTGGTCAAGAAAACTCCACCTTCTCTGTGTGTAAATAAGGGAGCAGGGCACCTCATCTCTGGGGCTATCTTGAGTAAACAGTTCCCAACTGCTTCAGAAGAGTTACCTTAAGGTAACGTTTGCACTGAGGTCTAGCAAACCCACTGTCTGCACAAATAAATACTTTGTTTCTCTTTTTGTGTCCCACATGGGATTTTGGGAACTTGGACACCTTGGAATTTACTTGAAGTACTAAGAATAGAGATTAAACTTAGTTAATTAGAAAATTCATTTAGTTAATTATGCTTTTTTTGTGTGTTCCACATATAAAACTTCATAAATTTGCATTTTGGTCTATACCTTGGTGGGTTTCAGCTCTTGCTTCTCAGTCTATATGCAGATCAATACACATAGTGTTATCAAAGCAAATGAAAACTTTCAACCTTCAGGCCCCATCTTAAAGAGAAAGCTTCATCAAATTGGTTTAGGGTAGGGCTTAAGCATTGTATCTTTCAAAGCTTGAAGGTGATTCTAAGAATACTGAAAGTTGACTCTACTAGTTTTATTACATGATACTTCTAAAATGCAATTCTATTAAAATCAACAACCAGTACTATCAACAAAACTTTGGATTTGATAGTATCCTAACAGTTCAATAGTTTATGTGGTCATGACACTTGGCTGAGATTTTTCTGACAATTTGACTAATTTTCACAATTTAACTAACAGGGGTAGAATTCCAAGATTCTGTACCCTAAAAATAGAGAAAAGATTTCTCATTATATCTTGGTAAAATAGTAATAATAGTCCCCCAATTCATATTTGTATACTGTTTTGATCCAGAATTCAGCAAGAATTTCAGTCACTAAAATTGCTGGTGAAAAGATTTTCTTAATTTGTCCATAAAATTTCTAACTTCAAAACTTTACAGAATGTAGTCCCTAGTAGGTCCTACAAGTGTAACGAAGTCAGCTGAGGTGTTTCTGCTGATAGGTTGTATTTGATTACGGTTTAGAACTTAAGTCTGGTGCAAATCTCTGACCATAGAACCACCTAATCCATGTCCCTAGAAGAAGCTTGCCACACACACAATTATGTGCCGCATAACAACGTTTAAGTCAGCAAAAGATGACATATACAATGGTGGTAGGTGGCCACAGCTGTCATAGTGTTGTAATTTCTACACTTCTTTTACAAGCAACTCCCCCTTGGCAGCAGTCACATACATTCTGTGTTTACTGCAAGCACCTCTTGATAGCATCATTTCTCCTACTGTTTGATTTAATCTGATGTTTTGCTCATCATGGTTGCAAAGCAAACAAAATCCATTGCTAACGTTGTATTCACACTACAATATAACCTAACAATGCAGTTTTTGGACCATATCTCTGTCATTAAGTGATGCATGACTCTATTTACCTTCCTTCATGACAGCAATAAAGGCAAGGATAAAACTGGTTTGGCTTTTGAAGACAGTGACTACCTGAGATAATGATTCCATCCAGTTCCATTTGATATGAGAGAGACTCATTGGATATCTGCCCAGTCAGCTGAGGGGAAGAAAGTTAGTGTACCCTTCCTATCTAATGCAACTTACATCAATTCGATGGAATGAGTTTTATGAGTTGGATTACTGGTTTCAGACATAGTTGAAAGAATTTATGAGCACTAAGTTGATAACTCCTTGGAAGTCTGATGAATACATATATAACTACATTTTCTAGAGCATTAGTGGAAAAGAAAACAAGAGTACAAAACAAGAGTACAAAAAATACACGTATAACTACATTTTCTAGAGCATTAGTGGAAAAGAAAACAAGAGTACAAAAAGAACAAATTACACCCAGTATTTTAAAGTATGTTCATGTAGATGGTGTCCTTAGCTAGTATTTGCCCCTATATTGAACCAGAGGCACTTGAATTTGGCAGATACAATCTCTTAGTAACTGCGCCTTTGCTAGGAGAGCTGGGGGCAGGGAAGCAGGGGCAGGGAGGCAGGGGCAGGAATTTAATGCAATCCTTGCTGACTCGTCCATTTAAAGCCAAAGTCATAGAGGGAAGTAATTGGATTTAATGGAAATAGAGTTTTAGAATGAAAGTGCATGAAATTTGATTTACTTAATTCAATTAAATACGTGCTTTAGATTATCTCATTTAAACTGCCCTTTTCCATTTATGCTTTGAGTTCCTGGTCTTTGTTCAATAGGAAAAAAAACTTTCCTGTTATGAAATAATGCAGATCTGTTCACTTCTCCTTAAAGGCTTTGCTGTATCCTTACTGTTGGTCAGGGTTAAAGGCCCAGGTTTTCCAAAGGCGATCTCTTTCTCTGCAGTGTTGATTGAGTACCTAAAGGTACTTGAAAACGCTGGCATTGCCTGGCACTCTCTCACTAGTGGCAGTGTGAAGACTCCATGTCCGTAGCCATGACAGCCGGCAACACTTGCGGAGCAGGATGTAGCCTCTCAAGGGCACCCAAAACTCTAAAGGCAAAAGCCATGGGGATTTTAACAACACACCAGGTGAGAACTAAATGTTCATTTCCAGAATGAAAATCAGTCTTGCACATGCAAGGTACTTTATCCCAACCGCAAAAACTGGATACAAGGAGCCGATAACTTAGATTTCATGATCAGTCATGCTGATGAGTTGGTCAACTCCTCCTGACCCACATCTGAATATCCTTTGCTGGAAGTTTCTCTCCATGGGTTTTCCAACTGTGGCTCCCATGATGACCTTGGAAGGGGATGAAGCAAGCAGCAAGCTTCCTCATAATCTCTCTTTTGCTATCTGTAAAATAGAAAAGACTAATATCATAAAACAACGAATTTCTCCAGTAGATACTCTGGGTACATTTCTACTGCAGAGGGAATCAGGTTTTCTTGCCTCCCAGAACACTCACCCCAAGGGGAACCCTGAAATGACTATCCTTAAAACTTCTACTCATCTCATTCCTCTAACTCCTTTGAGATTTTCAAAAATCTGTGCTATGCTTGATAAAAAATAGATTTATTGATACTTTTTAGTAAGAGAAATATTATTTGGGTCTATGTTTTCATTTCACTTTAAACAAATTTATACTCTGTAGTATAATGATTTGTTTTCACCACTTTTGTCATTCTTCTCTAAAAACTTGCGCGCATACATGAACATTAAATTACATGTATGTGTTCACTCTCAATAGAGCACGCAGAGCAGCAATATAGACAGAAATCAAGTCAACAGTCATTTATTGGGTAACCACTTCAGTTAAGGCACTGAGTCCAAGAAATGTGCTTAATACGTAATGTGTAAGACAATCAATCTCATAGTCTAGTAAAGGGCATTAAGGTACAGATTCACTAACTAATTTCAAGTAGAAAGTGGCAAATGTGAATTCCAGAGAATGTGTTATGAGATTTCTGAGGACAGTAGAATCATGTCTGACTTGGCATGAGGGGTAATGATTGTTAGGTAGCAGTCAGATAGGAGTAGGGTGGCTCTTGGACAGGAATGGTTATCATATCTCCTCCTATCTCCTATCATATCTCCCCCTCAAATCATATCTCCTCCTCATATCATATCTCCTCCTCCTCCCCTATTCCACTGGGCTGACCAGATTTGTGGTCTACAAGCAACAACCCCTTCGACAGGGTGACAAGGAGAAACCAGTATAAACTGGAACCCTGAGTTTGAGCAATAAAGTCCCAAGAGGAAACTTAATTGAACCTACTCTCTTATCGTTAGCATAACATTTCCATGGTGGTTTTGACTCCTCTGGTGGGCAAACCTAGGGAATTATTGGATAGTACATGTGCAGCCCAGAACTTATAATATAACCTGAGGCAGGAGACACAGGTATCAATCTTCCAATGCAAAATAGCGAGGAGGGAAACAATAGAGCTGAGGAAACTTTAAGGAGACAAAAGAGGAACCCCAGGGGTCACTTCTGTACTGAACAGCCTACTCTCGTGAGTGTACTGCTTTTGCTTGCAATAAATCTTTCACATATTTGTGCCTTGCTTGAATTCTTTCCTGTGGGGACACAAGGACTAGAGGTCTTAAAATCCAACACAGAGGTTAAATGGTTGGGGAGATAAAACCAACCCTGGTGACAGGATCAGGGATCTGTTCTGTGGATTTTTATTTTGCACTAGACTCTGAAGAAAGTGAGGGTTTGGACAGGTATTGGTGAGTATGTGGACATGAGATACCCCGGATAATGAGAATAATGAGAGCAAATATATAATCCAGGGAAAGTACTGAGTGCTTTCTGGAACCATAAACGTGCTATTTGATTATACTAGAGAGCACAGCTCTGAAGATAGTGAGAAGTTCTACTAGAATAAGATCCTTAGAGTACTTTGGTGTCAAGCTAAGGAGTTTGAACTTTACCATTTTTGATGCCCAGGTACAGAGAAACACAGATCCAAGTCTTTTCAGTACAGGGAATACCTTAGCAATTTTGGCTGTCCCTGAGTTGGACCTGGTATGTCTATGCTAAATTCCCAGTTGCCCTAAGTCACATCCCACATATAGTGGGGGCCCCATGGCCCTGCAGCTCTGTGCTCAACCTCAGTCCGCTGGAATGTGACCCTTGCATATTGTTGTGGAGAAATGTTTTTGTCCCATTCATCTCTACCCAACCACCAACTACTGACTGGGACTCACGAATAGGAGGTAAGATTCAGGGTCAGTGCTTCTGGCTCTTTCTACTCTACCATATCTGCTTCCTATGATTTACTTTCTTAGTGATGTGGTATTATGTTAAATGTGCAGACTTCTCAAAGTGGGAAAGAGAACTTTCATCTCAATAGTGCATTTCAAATTTTGCTTTTACCTTTAGAGACATTCCAAGAGCCATCTCAGAATAAATATCCATTGGAAGAAACCTTTAGAGGCATTCATTCATGAATATTCTTTCAAATAAATTAATATTTTGACTACTTCCTATATGACAGATACTATACTAAACCTCCTATCTCACCACTAATCCCTTTGAGATTTTAGTATAGATGAAGCTAAAACATGTTTAACATCAAAGCAAAATACAGTTTCCTTATATTACCAGTCCTAGTTATAAGACTAAATGAAATAACATATTTAGAATTGTTAACACATTGCACAAATTAGTCATTCATTATTATTACCATTATTAAATCTATTCACTGTTAACTGACTCAAGGACTTTTCAATGGGTTATAATATATTTTGCCTCTCATATTTAGGTTTCAATGCTTTATACCTTCAAAGGATTTACATACCTTTCTGGAAATGATCAGAGATTTGGTTTCTTCAAAGTTATGACAATCATCGCAGTGCGCCCCCATGCAGATATTCTGGTTGCTAAGAACTGTATAAATCTTGACAAAAGGTGGGCTGATGACAGCTGTCATTTTGCTTTCTTTTATTTTTGTCTCTTGGAAAAAGCAGTTTGGCAGATTTGGGCCTTATATCTGAGACATTAGAGCAATATTCTACAAAAAAAAAAAAAAAAAAAAGGCAAAACAGAAAATGAATCTGTCAGCATGATGCCGACTTTGCTTGACTGGCTTCTAGATTGATCTGCCAGACCACAGCTGGACATCACTGTTCTTCTTGGGAACATGCATGCAAATACTTGTGTTAAATGTCCATTTCATCAGTTTACTAGGTAGACTTGAAGTCTTCCTAGAAATGGTGACATAAAGTTTTCTCTTGATCCTAAGAAGAAATAAATGGTCTCTGCACGAAAGTTGATTTTCCAGTACCACAAGATTTTTGTCTCAATTATCTTAGGATAAAATATAAGATATTTTATAAAATAAAAATAAAACCTTAATTCAAGCCTACAGAGTTTTGAATATAGATTTAATGACATCTTAAAGAGGAATGATTACTACGTCAAAAAAGGTAATTTTAACTGAGGAAATGACGTTTATTCCTAGTATTTTATTTTAAGCATTAGTGTCATATGGATATGTTTTATAAGAAGTTGTAGGGAGAGAAAAAGAGAGAAGAAATTTATGTTGTGCCTAAATTACCCAATGAATAAATAAGTTAAAAAGCAGTAAGTTAATTTTAACATCAGAATGCTCACCCAATTTGTCTTGTACAATAACCACAAAAGCACAAATACATCACTTCCAGCTGTGCATAAAAGTTGCACAGCATTGTTTCCATTTTTTTAAAGGAGAAGGAAATATATTACTCAATTTTTTCCCTAACTTCAAACTTTCACCTTTAAATAAACACAATACTTCTCTTTTCCTTAGCTCTTTAAGTACCAAGAACGATGCAGATAAGAGAGTGGACCAACTCAGGATGTAAGTTATTTATTCACACACAGCTAATGGAATCAGGGACATTCCTGTACATTACTGACAAAAAATAATCTGCATGAGGTCATCCTTAAATAAGAACTGCTTTATAAAATACGATTTCAAATGATAGATTCGGCAACATGTTTTAGATTTGCAGGTGAAGCTTCACCTGACTTTCCGCCTCTGACTGGGTTGGCACATGTTCTCAGTGCTCTTAGAATGCTTCCATGAACATTTTTACCTGAGCATGGCTGGCATCACAGTGCTTAGTATCTATTGGCTTAAGTATCTCTCTCCCCATTTATGTGAATTTCTTGAGACTAGACACTGTCTGACCCATCTTGGTTTCGGTGAGTGAACCAAAGACCATGTCAGCCAGAGACAGAAGAGTTTGTGTTTGGGCAACCAGGTTTCTTTTGGGGGCTTTCCTTTCAGACACAGATACCTGTGATTTCTTTATCAGTCATGACTATGATGCTTAATCATTTTGAATGAGGAAGATAGGGTAAGCCCACATGCAGGCAAGCACTGTTATTTATATAATGCCAATAAAAATCTGAAAGAGAGATGGGGAATTGCCCACAGCTTCCTAACTTATCTGCTTCTAATCCTTTCTTACATTGCTATCCAGTGAGCTTTTAAAAATGCAAGTCAAATTAATTCATTTCTCTACTTAAAATCCTTCAGTGCATCCAAGGGTACTTGGTGTAAAGATCAATGCCCTCACCTTCTGGTAAAGAGCGGCTTAACATTTTCCCCCTCACCTGCCCATTGGCGTCACACTCCCTTGACCCCTGCACTCCACCACAGTTGTTCTCTTTAGTTTCATCAAAACAGATGGCTCCCTCCTACCCCAGGGCCATTGCACCTGCTGTTCACCTGCCTGAACCATCTGAGCAGGAGCAGCAGGCCAGCTCTTCTGTCTTTGGCTGCAGATCTCTTTTGTTTGGCCAGCCCAAACAAAACAGATTTTTGGTCTGAATTTGAATGCCTAAGGCCAGTAGACTTCCTCCGGTTTGCCTTGGCCTTAATATGTCTTTCCTTCTTACCTCAGATGAACATATTTGTATTACCTGTCTTCATTCCAACCCCCATCTCCCAAGGAATTTGAATTTACAATCCCTGGACTAATTAATTCCTATTAACCAACAGTAATCTACATGGCTATGACTTCCTCAAGGAAGACGTCATGATCTCACACTCTCAAAGTTTCCTGTGCTTTTCCTTCATATCACTCATCGCATGTGTAGTTAAATAACCAATTATGTAAACAGATGTTTAAAACCCATCTTCCTGAGGAGAAGGGATATTGTGAAAGGGCAGAGATCCTTGTCTTTTCACTGCTGTCTTCTCAATACTTTACCTACAGAAGACACTCATTTATTAAATGAATGGGTAGATGATAAAGTTAGAGTATTCCAAATCTTAATAATATAAATAATTCTATAAAGGTTTCTAATGAGAATTATGAGTAAACACCTTTCTGAGTTACTTAACATCAATTAATCCAGTAGACAGGGTGATTCTCTGACCTCAAGATGATAATTCTGTCTGCAGCTGATAAGGATGGTGGTTTCATACCGACGTACTGTGTTCAAAGAGATAGAGGAGTAAGGCAGGGGAGCAGACGTCAAGCTCCCTGCATCCAATTACCAGAGCAGCTATAGTTTTATCAGTATTTTTGTCTTCTATCTTATGTATATATAATGGACTTCTGCACAAGGTTTGTCTGAACAAGGCATTTAGCAGGGCTAGGACAATGTCTGTCTTATTGGTTGCAGTATAAATAGTCCGAGGATGGTGCCTGGCATCGAGTGGGCTCAATCAGTATTTGTTGAATGGTATCTATATATGGTAACCTTCTTGAGGGTGAAGATACATTTTGAAAACTAGGATTGGAATTCCATTATGTTTCAGATTTAGGGAGTAGTGAGGCAGTTCCATTCCAGGTAATATAACCCTTCCTGCCCTTGATGCTGACTTTTTCTTCCATCCATCCAAATCAATTGTAAAAGCACATCAAATAACCACCTCTTCCCAAAATGATATTAATGCAGATCCTTTACAAGTGTTTCAAAAAGCTTTTTCTGGCCATGCTCCTTCCCTGTACTACATTATTCTCTCTGCTTATAGTCACATCCAAAATGCAATGGATGTGTTATCTTCATAAATATTTTTCTTTATGATCAAGTAGAAACATGCCCAAAGAATGCTTTATGAAAGTATTAGTTGAGAAATTTTGATGTCTCTTTATTAGCAGACTTCATATCTGAAATAAAGCAAAATGAAGCAGATACTTTTCCATCAGGATCAGATGTTAATGTGGTAATTAGCAGTAAAAACATGAGATAAAATAAATGATAAGGAATAATGTGTGCCCTGTGCTGGAGATCTTCCATCGCCACTCTCCTACCAGCCTTTCTTTATCCTCTTGTACTGCGTTCTCTGCCTCAGTGTAAATTTTTTAACTGGCTCACTTGTACCCCAGTTTCCAGTGGAGTTTACCCAATTGGGACTCCTTGCAGGAGGTCAGAGGGAAGAATAGAGTACATCAGATTTCTGTGTTTCCTTGCTTCCTCCTGAAACTGGCTGCATAATTTTTACCAAAAGTCAAAGAAAACAGCCCTTCAACGTGACATTTTCCACACTCACACTGGGTTCAGCTCACTGCACTTATTTTTTTATGCCTATAGCTTGTAACACCAGATATGACTAACGCAGGGGCACCTCATTTTACTTTGTGGTTTTCCTAGACCTACTTATAGTTCGTAAGTTATCCCTGCACTAAAAGGCTCCTGGAGTATGACACTTGTTTCCTTTTGGGGCCCTGATTTATGTACCTTCTAAAAGTTCCATTTATAATGGCTCTCATTTATTTATATCTTTAGAAGCCTCCTTATTTATTTACTTTTACTTGCTCACCCTGGCCCAGGTCATGAACCTGGGTCCCTGGGCTCTGCGTGGTCTATATGCCAACGTCTCATCACCTGAACCACAAGGGTATGCCCCAAAGTATAATAACTTACTTTGTTTTGGACGGGAAAGGAGAAGAGAAAGAACCATTTTAAGGAAGGAAAGAAGAGAAGGAGGACACTTACGTGTTTATTTATTTTGGTCGTTCCCTCTAACTCTGGGTGGAGAAACTGGGTCCTGGAATTTCACATGGTCTACATCCCAGTCTCCAGCTTAGCACTCAAGCCACAAAAGCACGTCTAATCACTCTCATTTTGAATTGGAATCAAAATTACGGAAGATTTTGTGTCCACTGGGTTTAACTACTTGAAAGATAAATATTTTTCAGAATCATGCGCTACCATCATCTGTCATTAAATATTTAATTGTATTTTCCTCATGGACTAAAATGCCTTATTATTGTACCTTCTCAATACTTTTATAATGTGTTATGCACAGGACTATTTTTTGAAAATTATATAGCTTGGTTACTACTGCTTTTCCTTTCCTAAACTAAAACTTTCTGTTCCCTTGGAGTTTATAAATGTCTTATATTATCATTTGTTTAATTTTTACATGCTAGTTATCCTTTCAAACACACACTAAGTCATTGTTTTATCTCTTTCAAGTTATTTAGATGTCTCAGGTACCCTATCATTTTATTCTAATGGTTAAAATCCTCTTCTGGAGAATTCTTAGCTCCTCCAATGCAGCTTGGTTGTCATTTCCATTGGTGGTTACTAGTATCATTCTGGGATCTCCTCCTACCACAATCCTGTATAAGTCTTTTTTGTCACCTCTATCTTTTATTAAAGTATCTTATTTACTATGTTGTTGATTTAGTTCCTTGGCTTGGTGAAACACAACCTTTAGGAGCTTCCAGACAGAGGTATATGGAAGGTAAATTTTGAAACCTCATAAACCTAAAAGTATCTTTGAGCCTTGGACTTAGCTGATAATTTGGCAGGGTTTATAATTCTGAATTGAAATAATTTTCCTCCACAATCTTGAAAATGTTTTTCCTGTTCCTTATAACATCAAGTATTGCTAGTGGGATTCTTTGATCCTTTGTATTTGACTTTTTTTTCACACCCTCTGGAAACTTGTAGAATATTTTTTTCTTTGTTCCAAGTATTCTATTACCAGTGATGATGAGTATTCTTGGCGTGACTCTGTTTTCACTTACTATTATAAGCATTCAGTGGCCCACTTCAATTAAGGAACAGATGCCTTAAATCTGGAAAAATTATTCATTTATTGTTAAATAATTCCCTTTGGTTTCTTTTCTCTCTCTAGAATCCTATCAACTGGATGATGGACTTTTTAAATGATCAACTAATTTTTTGATCTTTTTTATTTCTTTTTTTAATTTTTTGTTTTGCATTCTGTGGGATGCCTATAGTTTAATCTTTATCATTTTCTAGTGAATTAATAGAATTCTATTGAATTTTTTTCTACTATATTTTTAATTTTTAAGATTTCTTCTTTGATTATTGCTTTTCCATAGTATCCAGATCTCATTTCATGGTTGTAATATTTTTTCTTCTTCTACTATATTACTTAGATTATGTATACTTTTTGTTCTGTATGATCATTTAACATTTGTACTTATTAAGTTATTGTTTCTCACCAGATAATTTGCTTGCAAGACTTTTATTTCCTCTTTCTGCACTTAGGAGATCTACTGGTTAGGAGGTCTTACTTCCCAAAGGAAGCATACTCCACTGAGAATACAGTATTAGTCTATTGAATTGAAAGCTATAACTGCTGCCTGGCCAATTTGGAATCCTCATGTCACCAAACAAGAGGAAAGAGGGGGATTAATCCTCTGACAGGGATGATTCATCCTAATTATTAAGAGGAAATTGCATGACTATTAAACAACTGGAGACCTATAGTGGAAGTCAGGGGACTCTCTAGGATACCTTTTGGTGCTTTTACATCCAAAAGCAAATTTGGTGGAGTTATTAGATTTGAATAAGTTAGTACCTCTGAGGATTCAGACCCTTCAGAAGTGAACTTTGTTTACATCATTTCACCAAGTAAATAAACCAACCAGATGAGGTCCTGGATGAGGGTAAAGAAAACATGGAATGGATAAATAAAGTAGAAAAAGGAGTCAGGAATATAATTCTTGGTCATTTCTATTTTGTCCGTCATACCTTTAAGCTGGTTGTAGTTGGAATAGTGATACTCTATTTCAAGGAACATTAAGAGATGATCAGCTTTTTTAAGGGAATATACATACTGTAAGTAGCTACTTTGTTCTTTGCTTTATAAATATTCAACTAATCCTTTGGGGTTTTCTAGTTTAAATAATCTACAAAGAACAATAACTTTATCCCTCCTTTCTAATAATTACATTTTTAATTTTGTTATGCTTTTTGTGAGTAATCGTTTTTTCCTAAGTTGTGAGAATACTTGATCATCATAAAAATTTTATGTAAAAATGTATGAAACTAGGTGTTCTTCCATATTTATCTCTGCATATCAGTGTCTGTGTATGTACATTTATTTATTAACAAAAATAGAAATGTAACACTGCTTCAATTTGTTTTTTAATTAACATATTTTGGTATCATTAAAGATAATTCTGTCTTACTGTTATCCAATACCAAATTCTTGAGTTGTTTCTAAAATGTCTGTATTTTTCCACAGTGTACATCTTTGAACATACATATTTATACAGTTGTAATTTTCCATAGATAAATTATTAAAAGCAGAATTCTTGGGGAAACAGTTTGACTTTTTTAAAGGACAATATGGTTGTTGTGACTAAGGCACTCAATTTAGGAAATTATTTTTAAAATATGCTCGCCAGTGAATTAAGACTTGTCTTTTCCTCCTTAGCCTTGAAGAACATAGCACTTATAAAGTAGAAAAAGGAAGATCTTAATTTTAGAGTATTTACAGCTTCAAAAAGATTGACTTACAAAGCAAATACCTTATTTTGAAAATTGCTTTTAATTGCTAGTTCACAGTGAAAGAAAAGCTATCAACATCATTGATCTATATTCTTTTTATTATAATTGTATGAACACACAAATATTAAAAGATGTTTCTGGATATATCCTGCTCTTCTCTTTTAATGTTTGAGTTAGGAGTCCAAGAATTAAGTGAGAATTTTAGAAAGTAAGCTTAATATCAGTTCCAAATTACTATTCCCCAGGAAGACACCTGAGATCCAGAGAAGCCAGATGTTTTAGCAAAATCACACAGCTGGTTGATGAACTACAGATTGGAGGTTTAATTTGATAATCTTTTTAGTGTTGCATGATAGAAAATACTAACCTCTTTCACAGATGTAAGTAAAAATTAGTTGTAGTAAAAGAAAGACAATAACAACAAAATTACTGTATTATATAAGAATAAGACTACATCCTAAATATAGTTTCTTTTTTAAGGGGAGTAAATAGAACTAATAACAATTATGATACTGTATTAGCTATGAAAGAGACCAAGTCTTAGATTTAATCTTTTCTTGTTATTTTTCCTTCTATTTTTATAATCTTGTTTCTTCTATACTGTCTATGAAATATTTTATTTATAGCTTTGAATTTGTTTTATATTTATACTTGGAACAAGTGTATCATCTCTTTTTGGTTAACACATCTTCAATTTTACTGAGAAAAACAAATGAATTCGATTTTATTTTAAAAAGGTAGGACCTAAGAGGATTCTTTTTCATCACTTAGTAACCTAGTTAATACATAGAGTTTGGCAAATATTTAAAAACAGTTTTAGGATGTGTAACTTTGAGTTCATCAAGACCAGTTCAGTCAGGTAGTTGGAAGAACCTTTTAAAATTCTGCTATATTCCTGAAACAACTTAATTCTGTCTGGCTCAGTCATTATCAATAATACTGTGACAGCTGTCTGATATTGTGAAAACTCAATCTGACAACTAAAAAAAGTTTATAACAACTATGAAGACCCTATAAAATATTGGATTAAGTTAATATTCTAATTAATAAAGAGACTGCGAACATTTTTAGTAATTGTTCTTATTGTGATATAATTTTCCAATATTAGAGATGAGAAAATAAGCAAAAGAAATTAGACTACAGAACTTTGTAGCTGATTATGGGTATTGATAGTCAAGCTTGCTATTTTTCTTGCAGATGTCTTTATAAGGTAAGACTTCAACATAGAATACCAGCTAACTGCTTTTAATGCTACGTTTAGTATGTATTTTATGTCTTTCAAAACAAGTAAAGTTAACATTTAAATATTCACTGAAAATAGATGCTACATAAATTCATAATATGAAATACAATTGTTCTGGGAGTTCCTCATTTGAAGAAAATCTAAAATAAAATGTAATCTATAAAGGAAAAGTTAAATATATAGTACAAATTTTCACCATGAAATAAGAATGTCACAGACATTGGAAAAGGAGTTGATTTTTCAAAATACCTTTGGGCATAATGTTTGACTACAATGAAGTACATCTGTCGCATTTATTTATCTATTTACTATTTACTTAAAATTAGATAAAATGTATTTGAACCGTCTCTGAGCTTATTTACTCAAATTCATTTTAACCATGTTTTCTCCCTAACTGTAAGTCTCCAGACCTTAATCCCATTGCTTTATATGTGGATCCATGCAGATTTTTCAGCATAACCCCAAGCAAAATTCCAATTTTATCTGATGAATAAATGCTCAGTGAAACACAAGAGGAAAGGGAACGTCTACCGCCCTAGATCTCCACCTTTAGTGCCACAGAAAAGTGGCAGGAGCTTTGAAGTTAGTGCCTTTTTGCTAACGTCAGCAGTTTTAAAGAGGACTGGCTACCCTGAATACCCTCAGATCAGCACATACACCAAATCAAGGCTCCCACTCGCCCCAACCAATTGTTAAATATCTTTACTAGTACACACTAGGTCTAATTCTTTCAAATCATTTAAATAATATGGTGTGATGCTATCCAGATGCTGACAATGAATTCTTTGATTCTTTGATGATTCCAGGAAAATAATTTGTTTATACAAATGCTCTTAATATTTCTCTATGCTCATCAGTCCCTGAAAAAAAGACAATATCGTATGCAGAAAATTCTATGGATAACTTTCGCTCAGAAGTTGTGAGAGAAAGAATGTCTTACGCAACATTAAGTTTCTCCATTGAAGACTATAAAAATAAACATCAAAAAAATTCCTTAAATATCTTCTCTTTAGAAATAGCTTTAGAAAATTAGATTTCCATATCTGCCACTATATTCTTTGAATTTGTGTATTTATGTTCCTTTTGAAATTAGAATAGTCTGAAGAATTCTAGAAAGAGGATTAAATTTGAGGTAGATATGGTTTATTTGTTCACTCTTATCTCTCAATCATGTTTTGATGATCACCATGAATGTGTGTTTTAGAGGATGCTGCAAGCTAAATGCAATTGCCTATAGGTCAATTCATTGAGAACATTTCCACTCTCTCCCCACCTTCAAATTAAATGAGCGAAATGAGAGAATGAATCAATTAATCATTTTAGTATCGAGGCCCTGGGTAATGGAGGTCAGTGACCTTGGTGGGCTGATAAATGAATTTGATCCCTGGGAGGACTGGCAATATCAGGTTTCTGGTTGCCTTATTTTAATCATTTATGTGTGCCCTCGTATTCATGGAGAAAGTTACAGTGCTAGGGGTTCCAAACGCAAGTTCATCAATATTACACAACAGATTTAGGTGCTTCCAGGATAACTAAGTCGAAATAGCACTTCTCACTAGAAAATGGGAAAAAGCCAAGTTGACTGTCTTCTGAAATATGCAACAGGCACAGAAGTGCATATTAGGATTATTGTAGCTGAGCTGTAGCTGAAATCTTCACCTGACTCATTTGCATTTTTCTGTTCTTTGTAACAAATGACTTCTTTTCTTCCTCCTCCTCCTCATTTGTACTTAAAACTCTTAAGATCAAGCAGATAAAAGCATGAGTGATAATTTTCTTTATGCAGATTTAAGATAGATACCTTTGCCTCTTCACACATTCTTTTTATTGATGAATAAGTCTCGATTTGGGGAATGCTAATATTTTAGTCATGCTCATTTTCTCCCAACAAATGAGATACTAAAATTTATCTCAATGTGCAAACAATTATATAAGCAGAAATGGAGTGAATTCCAACAAAAAGGTGGTTGTTTTGAAAACGGTCAGTTGAATGCAGAAAATAAATCAGCCATCAAGTTGTGAAAAAGAAAAAATTGAATTAAACCAGCAAAAATATAGATCTACAGATAAACAATAGCAGGAATTTTGTGGCACCCAGACGGGGTGATGGATTCAAACCCAAAGAAAATAATGTTGAGTCTGCTGGGGCTTCTTGTGCGATTTCATGTTATGGTAGGTAATTAGCTGCCCTCTACCCAGATGACCCTTCAGTTTCTAATGGTTTTGATGCAGCTTTATCTATTTAAAAAATCTGGCATTTCAAAGATGGGAAAATTATTCTTGAAGCTTTAAAGAATGAAAAGAACAATTATCAACTAAGATGGTAACCTTGATGTCATTTCACCTCTTTTTTTTTTTTTTATGTACACACAAACTAACTGGTTCGCAAAGAAATTAGGATCTGAGAAGTGATCTAAGAAGAAACACAGAGAAGATGAAGGAAAAGTTTATGAAAACGAGCATACATACAATAGGAGAGCGATATGTTACAGTCAAACTATAATCTCCTGTTTGAACTTCCAAAGTAGTGCTGAGCCGGAAGCTTGAGATATGACGATACCACCTGCATACACAGCAGCCTGGAATGGTTATGGTCCCCATGTTTTCCTTTAGACTGAGCTTAATTTTGACAGCTAGTAATATTTTACTTTTGTCTTTCATTTTATAATTCACATAACACTTTCATGGAATAACTAAAATGTACTTATTATTGGATGTGTCAACAATTCACTTGATTTTCACAGCATGTATGTGACATGGATTCTATTAATCCAATTTTATAAGCAAAAAGTGTGAGGCAGAGAGAGAGATGAAGTAGCTTGCTTTTTATACAGTCTGCATTCGTATGCCATCTTAGTCCTCCTGACAAGTTATAAGGAAGGTCTGTCATGCATGCTTAAGAGAAGAGCAGATGATGATCAGGAAGATGGAGAAATTAGCTCAACATCAATCAGTTAGTAAATAGTAAAGCTAGGGTAAAAAGTCAGGTTTCCAAATTCTTCAATATTACTTTTAGTGACATCTTTGTGACTAGAAAATACAGGATGAGCTGATTCAGTCAACTGGTAATAAGTTTTGTATGGATATAAAATCTATGACTCTAACTTAAAGACACACACACACACACACACACACACACACACACACACACATACACATGGATGTAAGAAATGCAATGAATTTTAGCTCTACGTATGCACCTTGAAAGTGTCACTTAAAATACTCTACACTGTACTTCATTGCCACTGTTATCACTGAAGACCTGACACATAGCATATGTTCAGCACATCATGAATGTTTCAGGAATAAACGATGTCGATACTGAATAGGAACACACAGTACACACGATTCAAAGACAGCTTCTTCTTCAAATGCAGGGGAGGTTCAGGTTACCCTTGGGTGAGTGTTGGAAGTGAAGTGCACTGGGGACCATCTGCTTGGTTTACTTATCTGACGGCCTTCAGTATTGCTGATTAAACTGCATGCAGCAGGAAACAGCAAGATGCTGTTTAGTCTGCCCCCCAAAACATGTGGATATTTCTATAGGGCAGCAGCGGAATACACTGGTTTGGTAGACAAAAACCTGGGTTGAATTCCAGTGGATCACTTCACCACTTATTTTTCTCATTAGTAAGATGAAAAGTTCAAACTGCATGACCTATAGCTCTCTTCCAGTCCTATCACATGGACTCAGTGATATCAGAGCTTGTGATGCTCATTAACATCCAGTTATTCACTTCTTCCTGAGCATATAGACTATGTCTTTTGGCAATTTGGTATGGTTGTATGACTGAGTTTTGGTTAAGGACGTGAGTGAAAGAGATAATCTCCCTTCCAGGATGGGTCCTTATAAACTTTTCTATCAAAACTTGGCCACATGCTGCTGGCTGACTGGAGAGAAATCTGAGGGCCTAGAGGAAAGAATCAACCACCTACTGATAGTATACTGTGACATTAGTAAGGAATTCTTTATTAAGGCAAGTAATTGAAATTTTGAGGTTACTATAGTAGTTTACCTACCTTGAGAAATACCTTGGTCTCCTTCAGGTCTCTTAAGTGCTGTATTTTCAAGTTGCCTTCCTTCAGTTCATTCTTCATAGTGTGGCTTCAATGGTCTCCCTCTACAAACCAGTCATGTCAACTCTGCTACCCTTTTCTGCCTTCTTTATACCTAGAATATTCCAATGGCTTCAGAATGTTCCTAGGACAAAACCAAAACTCCTAGTGTAGCCAAATGAGACTCTATATAGTTTGAGTCTGTCCTATCTCTCTACCTTAATTTGTCACCATGTTTCCCATGTCTCACCATCTTTTACCTTACGCTCCTTATTTTGGTTGCATAAACTCTTTTTCAGTTGTTTTTACACTGTTCCTTGACCTCTCTCTGGCCACATCGATTTAATATATCTTCTTCCTTCTGCCTAGCATAGAGTTCTATAAAATGCTTTCTACGAAGGTCCAGATAATATTTTAGATTTTGTAAACCATAGCGCTTTTGGCCTAGCTCCTTGGATCTGCCATCATAGCACAAAAAAAACTCTCATGCAGAATGTATAAATGAGTGAATGTGACTGATACAATAAAATTTTATTTGTAAAAACATGTGATGAGCTGGGTTTATCCCAAGAATCAGAACTGCTGACCTTTGGCCTAGAATGTCCTTTCGATCCTTCTTTTCTAATTAGCAGCAATATATGTTCTTTATCCCTTCTTCAAGGTAGCCTTTACTGATGCCTGATTTGATCAAATATTTCTATTTTATTTCCACATAATGCTGTATATTAATATACTTATAGCAATTGTTGCAGTGGAAAATTGACATTGCCCATTCATGCTCAGAAGGATCTTATAAATCTCTTGTTTTATTGTTATTAATTCACTGTTATGTATGGTAACTGAGCACCTCTAGTACATGGTGCACAGGACGGAGAAAAAAAGGGTCATTGTTTTAGCCTCTATAACGTAAAATATTTACTGAAGTTCTGTTAAATTGCAGGGAGGACTCTGAGGTGTTTCAGACATGAAGCCGTTCTGTTTTCCTGTTTGAAAAATTAAAGTAAAAATGGGGGGGAATAAAAAATGGAAGCAACAAAAAAAGTGCCTTTGGTACCTTGAACATACTCTTCTGATAGGTATAGTCATCTGACTTGCAGACTAGCAATGATTAACGATGATATGGAATATATTGCTGACATACCTGCTAATTTTCCCCTTCCCACATGCTGTTCAACCTGAGAAAGTTTCATAGATTTTTTTTGGCATTCCAAGCTTAAATATCAACTGCCAGATATAAGTTGCTGCACCATCAGAAGTGGAATCAGATGTGCTGCCTGTATAGACTTTGGCCAGAACCAGATGTGCTTGCCTGGCCTCTTGTTATGGGGCAGTCATTTTGAAAAAGAATGCCAGAGAAAGCATACTCTAAAAGTCGATATAGGAACCAGACTTTCCAGATGCTCCTGACGTATGAAGCCATCACTGGGCACATGCTCTGGGCACTGGTGAGTTTTACACTTGACTTTGATTAGTTCAACAATCTATAAGTGAAAATCATTTCAGCAGCAGAGTCACTTTAAATCAAATGCAAAAAGTCTTATTTTCCGCAACCAGATGTATCTGACATATAGATTTGTTTGGTCAGATTCTAATAGTATTTAAATAAGAGCAACCAAAAATTGGATTTGTTGATGTGGGAGATTTCATATAAAAATCTGGATCTCTGGCATCTGGAAGATATGGCAGCCCTGGGAAGCATTTCTACTTAAGAGGGTGACTGGATGCTTCCTTGCTCAGATGGGTCACAAACATACCTGGACACTGTTCCTAACTGACTTATGCTATTTTCCTGGTTTCTCTATGCCAGGAGGTTTGATACTGCTAGATAAAAAGGTGCTGCAGTAGCATGGAAGTATTTTTCATATTTTACAGAAAACAGTTCTTATTAATGCTACTATCATTGGGTATGTATATATTACCTTGTTTTCGTTTTTACAAGTATCTTTCTCTCAAGAAACACCAAAGACAAAAGTTAAGGGGTAAAAACCCATTGACTGCTCTTAGCCAGTATCCATGGAATAGAGTGTCTTGAAGAACTGAAGAGTCTGGGGAAATTCCTGATAGGGAAGAACATGTCCACACAGGAAGACTGCCCAACCCGGTGGTCTCTTTGTGACCCTTTGATGGGCTGAGCAGGTGAGTAAAATGAGGTGGGAAGGAGACATGGAAGCATAGACATCTTCATCCACCTGCAGGGAAGTGTTAGGAAACTGGATACCACCTGTGGTAGGTGAATCTTGTCCCAGAAGACATAGCTTCAGAGATGAACCTTAAAGATTAATCGAGCATGACTTACAAGACAGAGGTATATTTTAGAGAGCAAGTCAGCTAAGACAAGCAGAAAATCCAAAACATTACAAGTGATAGTGGGTAAGGGCCCTGAAAATCATGACAAATTTCCATTTTCTTCCATTTACATCCTCTATAATGTAAAAGCATTTAGACCAGCTAACTCTGTAATGCCCAGAATCCTCTTAGAGTCTGTCACTCAAAGAGATCCATACACAAATAGCGTCACCTGATAGCTTGTTAGAAGGTAGACTCATGAACCCTAGTCCAGACCCACTGAGGTAGACAACCAGAGGATTCATATACACATTAAAATTTGAGAAGCACAGCTTTTGAGGTAATGTGGTTTGGGATCAAGTAACAACAAAGTGATTTTGCTTTGTCTTTTCTTCTTCCAATTTATTTGAGATGTCATTTGACCATGAGACAGCATAGACATGAAACTGGAAAATAATGGAAAGAATAGCTGATCTGTCAAGGTAGGTGGCATGGAGACCCATAGTATATTTTAGTATTTTTTTAAAGTAATTTTTTTCTTAAAATGTTTTTTTGACACATAACATATTAGTTTCAGGTGCACAATGTAATGACTCGATATTTTTAAGTGCTGTGAAACGATCACCGAAGTAATTCTAGTTACAATCCATCACCACACAAAGTTGCATTTTTTTCTTGTGATGAGTAAGATTTACCCTCTTGGCAACTTTCTAATATGCAATAAAATATTAGTGATTATAGTGACTATAATGTACATTATAGCTCTAAGACTTCCTTCATCTGTTTTGCCCACTTTTTAACCTTCTACCATTCTGATTTTTGGCTGATTTTTGTTTTCTTGTTGGTTCATTTATTTTTTTATATTCCATGTGAAAGCAAAATCATATGCTAATCTCCTTCTTGTCTAACTTATAATCAATCTTCTTCTAAATGAAGTGAGACTTTGTGTGCTCATCTTTTTTTTTTATTAAATCACACAAATAGTAGTTATAATAAAGACCAGGACACAATAATATCTCTCTGCTCTTTCTGTCTCTCTACATCTTATTTAATTGAATCCTAGTCTTGCCCTCTGGACTCAAACATTAATAAAGGAATAAGGATTATTGATTTATTTAAAACACTATGCACTTACTTAAGTTCCAGTTTATGGCAGGAACTGATAAAAAAGTATTTTTTTTCATTGAGTGAAGATGATAAATTGGCCACATTGTAAAATATATTATTAAATGAATATTGTGTATCCAACTCTTTATATATTTAATGTTTTCTCCACAACAGACATCAACTGGCCTTTATTTATAAATGGGAAACTGAAGGTCATAGACATTAAGTTACTTGGGTAAAGTTACACAATTATTGTTTGCAGTTAAACTCAAAGCACACGATTATGAACTGCACATTAATTTCCTTTTTCTGTAGGTACCTTGGACTGAACCTCAATTTTTTAAACTACTTTATTATCTGGTCAGTTTTTCTATGATCTTGACCATCAAAATTGAAAGGCTTTTTTCTGCTTGATTCCGTCATTATTGTTTAGAGACGACCATTGCAAAATTATTGATTGTATCTAAAGTAACATTTTTCATGATTATAAAATCATTCAGGTTCCTTTGATAAAATTGGGAAAATACAGATGAACATAATGAGTAAAGCAAATACCAATCATAATCCTGTCATTGAAAGATAGTTCTACCATTCAAGACATAACCACGTTTAATACACACACACACACACACACACACACACACACACACACACACACGTATAACTAGAACTAGGCTCATTTTATAGCAAATGTTTCAGCATGTCAAAATATGGTTAATACAACATAATTTTCATGATTCCATTGTGTCATACCCATAGGTCTAATAATATAAAACCTAGGCACCATTCTAAGTATCTTAGAAGTATTATATAAAACTCAAAAATATGTAGTTGGTGGTTTTATTTTACATCTGGAAAAAAAAAAAAAAAAAACATGAGACCCATAGAAGTAGCTTGGAATTACTTGATTTTGATCATGTAGATGTTAAACAGTAGCGTTGCATTGGAACTCCTGCAGTTTAGATCTAAGGCAACATCCTGCTTGATTAAGTCTTACTGAACCTTCAGAAGTCCTTATAAAAACAGTAAATGAATTCTTACTAAATGTTTCAATATAGCACAGCCAGTGTCCATTTTGTTGGAGCAATGTCCTGCTTCCTTTTTTCCCTTTATCCTTTTATTTCCTTCACAAAGTTACATTTATTTTTAGCAGTAATTATTGTTATCATCAACTGAGACTGTGTATGGAAATGTACCACCCCATGACCTAACCAGCTCAATAAATGGTAGTGAAGAATTAATTCTTGCATTATTCTTCCCTTCCCTCCTCTCCTCGTCTCTCTACTCCCTACCTCCCACTTCAACTTAGTTTCTTGGTTATTTGATTTTACTCTCTAGGACCAAGTAGACTAAAACACATACAATATTTTAAGAGAAAAATAGAAGCCTGGTTTCATGGTTTCAAAGTAAACCTTCAGGCATTTAAAAATATCGCAAATCCCAGCTTCAAAGAATAAAGATATTGAATGGGGACAATTTAAAAATATCAAAGGGCCTTTCAGGTGGTTACTTTACAATTTGCAACACATATTTAACTTAAAGAGCAAATTTTTATAACCTAAGTTGTTTCTTTACACATTCATGAAAACCATGGAAATTTTGTGGAAAGCTAATACTTCAAAAAAACTTAGAGATTTTACAATATAAGTTGATATTTTGTTTCTCAGAGCTGATACTGAAATCATAAACCACACAGGAAACTGTTGAATGACACTGATAGAAGCAATAATGGTCATTTTCTGACGTCAACCCAATGGAAATAGGAAGTGTTTAAAATAGGAAGTATCTGCAATTGAACTGTGAACTGAGACAGCTTAGTGATCCTGATTTGGTTGATTAAACCAGTCTGGCTGTTCAAAGAGCTTCCCAAGCAGCAGACCATGGCACCATGGAGACCAATAGACCAGATGTCATAGGCATCAATAAGACTTCCATTAAACTCCCTCAAGACATTTCTTAAGTGCTGATGCTATCACTGAACTTGTACATAGCAGTACCAAAACATATGCAATAATTACATGTATTTGTCACAGTTTGCTTCACTGGTCTTATTTTATTAGTAAGTGATTAAAAAATAGGAAAATGACCAGGAGCAAAGAATTTTCAGTGGATTGAGGTTGGAATCACATTCATGTCATGTACTGTCACAGGTATCTCCAGTTTTTGATAGCCTAGCATGACCTCTTCCATATTTGGAAAATAACATCTCTTTCTCTCCTATTTTATGCCAATGATTGTGATCCCTGACCTCCTACAGAAAGGCAGTAAGGCATGTGTCCCAAGCTAGACTAATCAGATAAAACCCCCCAGAAATCAAAGTGAGTTGTGCCAACAGGAAATGAACATTGTGGATCATTTCTATGGTGTTTTTCAATAGAAACTGATCCATTAGTTCCTGCTGTCTAGATGCTGGGAATTTTTGTTGCTCTTATTTTTCTAAAAATTCAGTCGTTCACTCTTGATTCTGTGAGCTACTCCATTCTTTCCCAATATGTTTCATTTTTAATAAGTTCATCAGAATCTACTCATTTTAACAAAGGAGCTCTAATAGTCTGAATAGATTGTGAATCAAAACTAATATCTATGGACTTCAGCAATTATAAAATAGCTCATTCAACCTGACAGTTTCATAATGACTTCAAGACACTTGACAAAAAATACTTTGGTAACTGACTGGCGAATTTTTAATTTTTCTAAAAAGTTACATCATATGTAGAAATTTGAAAATAATGCCTACTTCTCAGTGAGAATTAAGTAAGAACATATCTGGAAAATGCCTAGCATAATGACCCCTAGAGTAAGTGATCTCTCTCCATTGACTGTTACCATTATATAATGCTTGCAAGCATAGCATCTTGACCCATGGAAAATTTAAACATTAAATGAGTTATGCCAATAGTTTATCATGTAGTAACTTCTCTGACATTTTGGCAATGCAAGAATGACTGCTATAAGCTTTATATATTTATTTATATTTAATAGAGGGAGAAAGGGAAAGGAGAAAGAGACATTTTAAGGAAGAAAAGAAGAGAAGGGAGGGAGGAAGGAGGCAGAGAGTGAGGAAGGAAGTACTTCATTTTTTGGTTTTGTTAATTTTGTTTGTTCCCCACCACCTGCCCCTTGAACTTTACATGGACCTCACCCCAACTGCTGCTTAGGGCCTGAGACACCAGAGAACACCAAGATAGTTATATTAAGACTAGAAAACTTAGCTAATAATTTGAGCATTTTAGTAAAACACTGATTACGTTTGTATTCAATAACTGTATTATATTTTAATTGTATTGTATTGTATTTTAATAAAGTAGTTTGGACCCGCTAATAAAAAAAGAAACTGGTTTTTGTAAGTGTACCTAAGCAAGGTTTTCATAATACAGGTGAAAAGTCTTGAAATTTCCTGGGAATTTATGCTATTTGATTCTGAATAACAAAGTGATGTTATGGAGAAGTAATTTCAAATATATGTCAGCCAAGTGAACAATTAAGTTTTTATATGTATTTTGACATGCATGAACACATAGGCACATAATAGAACTACTTATAATTACTTTTGAGATTTTGTGGAGCATAGATGTGCAGAGTATTAAAACAAAATCTGAGATGTCCAAGGCCATTTGTCTGAATTGACTCAAGTACCTGAATATTTAGTGGTTTGTACAGCATTAGTCTCACTCCAATAGACATTTGGCATTAAAAAAAAAAAGTCTTTCATTAAATCTTCTTCTACAGAAGAGGAGGTTTAAGAGTGTTAGGTCATTTGTTTCTGCCTTCTCAGTTTTCGAAAATTTCACCCAATATGGAGAAATCACATCTGTGACCTCTTTTCTCCAGAGCCTTTCCAATGAGCTGACATTACAAAAGTCATTTAGCCTGCTCTGATGAGGCAGTTCAATTCTGCTAGCAGAAAGAGGAAGAAGGCATTTTGAAAGACACTCATCCTCCAGCCATTTCCTCCTTGAAAGCCAACAGAATCCTGAATACAATTGGCTCTCTAAATTTAGAGGCAAATGGTGATCCCCAGTATATCAATCTCATAGGTCTTAGCCAGTCATGGTAATTCAGTACCCTTTTGCTAGTTTTTTATCGAGCTTTTAGACCCTAACCAGCTTGTGGCTGAAAAAAAGTAAGGAAAAATTTGTTAGGGGAAGGAGCTTCTAGAAAAGATTTCATTTCAATAATAAAATTACAGAGAACTGTGTAAAGCCCTTTGGCCCCTAAACCTTTCTTCTTGTCTTGAAAGTAAGTGAATGAAAATAGCTTGCCTGTAGCCGCATCTGTCTTTCTGTACCCACAAAGTGACAGGATCTGTACCCACAAAGTGACAGGACAACTTGATGAAAAGCCAGTGTACTAAAGATGGTGGACTGGAAATACAAAAGATCTGAATTCTTTTTTGAATGATTTTTAGTTGATGCCTCCAAAATAAAGCCAAAATTACCTATCTCCAGACAACTTACTAGTTGAGATCATTAAAATATCTTTATTAAAACTTCTCTGCTACTTGCAATTGTTAAGTATTCCTGACAAATTAACACTTGCACACCTTTTACAAGCCCCTCAGTTGAAAATTTTTATTTGATAATAGCATTAGAGAGACTAGGAAATGGTTGCAATGTAATCTTCCAAATATAAACTCAAAATTCTGTTCAGTGATTTACTGGTAAGCATTAGGAGGCTGTTTGTATTTCTAGAACTGTAAGATTAAGCACCTACTTAGTATGAATAAACTGAATATCATTCACATAGCAGGCTTGGTGGGCAGGAGGAATTTTACAATAAGGGCTGGTGAATGGGTCCTGTGATGAAAGCACTCAGCAATCCTCTTAGAATTCTAGAATCAGAATAAAAGAAATTAGTTATAACTTGGAACACAAATTGTTCTGTCTCTGTGGAAATTAGAAATGGGGTATTTGCTTTCATAGACAGTGGTGCAACTTTGAAAATATTTTAAATGCAAAAACAAAAAACAAGAGAGAACATTCTATTACCATCGAGAACTGTAGTCCTTAAACTCTGTGGCATACATTTCACAGACAGAAAATTCTAGAAGCTGTGGCCACAAAGATAGCTGTGTTCTTGAAGTCGCCCTGCAGGCTTCTGATGCTAAAGAGGTTTTCTGAAGGCATAATACATTTGAGAAGAGATTTCCGAGGGGAGAAAATGCTTTGTCAGTTAGAAGAGTGTGCTTTACTTTTTTTTTAAAAAAAAAGCTATGCTTTATAATGGGAAATACATTTTACATGTCTAGTATAAGTATGTATACTTATGTGTACAGACATGTAAGTAAAAGTTTCATGAAAATATTTTGTGATGCGTCATCAAATATTTTACTTTAATCTTTCTGTCCTTTTGCCTTCCATATTTAAAAGCAATTGGCTTTTATCTACTAAATGGTTTTCACGAATTCACTAATAGGTTACCACTTGAATTTTGAAGAAAGCATTTAGTCAAGATAATTTCTCCTGCAGGTTATAGCTCCTATGAGTTCAACTGGCTTGAACCATACTTTTTGTCTTACAGAGCAACTCAAGAGATTGGGAAGACTTTAGGATTGCTTGTTATCAGTCTTTGCTTGTCATAGTTGTTTTTGCCTCTGCTCTGACTTCCATAGCATCAGCTTCCATCTTAGGCTCCCTTTCTTGAAGTCATGGAGGCTGACTGTTTTCTATGATGTCTTCAGACCTCTGCTCTTTCACATCTGGCCTGTGCCCTGGGAGGACCACCTGTATGGATTAGATGGAGAGGCACCTATACCTGCTGGCTTCTACCTGGATTCAACCAATGCAAAACTCCTATAGGAAACTGAGTAGAGAGGATGATGAAGCTGGGACACTTATTCAACTGACTCCCTCCATGCCATGTCAAGTTGTGCTGCCTGTGTTCTTTAAATAAGGCTCACAGCTTTTCTCCAGGGACCTCTTTCTACACAAATGCCTGCTGGGTTCTGGGGACCCTGTCTTCAGACCTTTAGTGTGATGAGCACTCTGCTCCAACTCACCCTAGGACATTGCTTATCCCTGATGCTTTCTGTCCTTACCTTTAAAAGTAGTCCTCTTTATGCAAACATTTTTGAAGGATGTCAATTTCAGGGCGACAACTCTTTCTTGTTGAGTTCTTGATTAGTACCAGCAGTCAAAACCAACTGGGTGAATCATTATCAGGGGAGAAAGAGATTGACTTCTTTTCCCAGAAGTCCTGAGTTAGCCTCTGCCTTTTCCACCAGCTCAAAGAGGGAAGAACCACCCATTTCCAAACCAGTGAATGGAGGGCAAAAAGAATTGCCATAATCTAGCTTAAGCTAGTCATTTGAGGTGGAATGAATATTAAACAATTACATGATGATATTTAACCTCAAGGGTTAAGTAGAAAAACAACTCTCTTTTGTATTTAGAGGACTATGATGTTGCAATGTGAAATTTAGCCCAACATCATGATAAGAGGTAAACAAAGGTGGTGATTTCAATGGCAAATTAAATGAATTATACAATCACTAGTTCATTGCATAAATGACCCAAACTCTAGAATGATGTTTTTGCCTTGAAGTGAATGATTTTCCTTCCATATAATACATTTCCTTTTGCTAGAGTGGAGTCAGGATAAAACACCAAGGTCATATTAGACTTTACATGCATTTTATTATTTTTTTTAAAGGTGTTAAATTTACTTCCTGTACTTATTGGTAGAAAATTATTTTCTGTGCATGTTACCCAGAAACATTCTAGTGATCAGGGCAGGTCTGTGCTAGAGTTCTGGAAGATTCTGTCTCCACTGTTTTCTCTTCCTTTTCTTTTCTCCAGAAGACAAGACACATATGCTAATGGAAAAGAACTGACACTCAATGGATTTATAAAAAAGGACAGAAATGGTCTCTCTAGTGCTAGCAATGTGAGTGATTGGAAAGTAGTAGCTCTTTTATCCTAAGGTTGGTTTCAGTAGGAGCCATAGAAGACTAATTGGTAGAATGATTTCCAGTTTTCTTCTCCATATCCTTTTTCTCACCTCCTTCATGCTCTTTGGTGCCTTGCTCAGAAAATAGCAGGCCTAGTTCACCTTTTACCTCTTTCTCACCCCACTTCTCCTCACATGATGGGATTAGACTTACTGACCTCATTGCCTTTCCTGATTTTCTTAGTCAGCCAAATTGGAAACTCTAATTAGATCAACGAGCAACATGAGAAAGAACAAGAGAGTCTTAGGGTCACACAGCCAGTCTTTGTGGGTATGAAACATTCTGGCTCAAAGAGCACTGGATGGATTGCTCTGTGATGCTTTCAGCTCAGTCTCTAGAATTCTCTGGATCACAACAAAGGGTAGGACTGCTCCATCTGGGGCTTCACACTAAATCTAGGTGCACCTCTGAGGTTAGCTTGACTAGAGTCTCCCTGAACCCTCTCCAAACTCAGCCATTACTGCTCTGACTTCAGTCCTCCTCTTTCACTACCCATTTCCCCACCCATTTCCCCTTGATCTCTGCCTTTTCCTACCATGCTCCTTGTGAACTTTTTCATCTTTCTCCTTCAAAGCTTTTACTTGTCTGAGTTGAATGACATATATTCTCGGATTGCAGCTCAGTCCTGCAGGATTTTTGTCCCCAAATGAAACCAGCAAGGGTTTGTAGCAGTCATTTGTGCATGTAAGTACAGTAAGCAGTCCCAGAGCATGTAAGTACATTTGTTTGTGGTCTCGAAAGTCAGTTATTTCAGGGCAGAGGATTTGGAGCACATAGAAAGCAGGCAGAAAGACTGCAGAATTAGGATGTATTTGGAAGAATGCAGAATTCCATAAAGCATAGGCGTTTGGTGTCTGATCAGGTTCTCTCTAGTTCTCCCCACCTCTCTCAACCCCCTCTATCATCTGTTTATCCATTCAGCCTCCGATCTATCCACTTATCCCAAATGCTGGGCAATTATGACTCTGTTTTTTACACAGAGAACATATTTCAAGGAAGTAGGCTTGTTTCCTTTTTTCTTTTTTAAGTTCTAAAATTGCCATTCAGGTATCTTAATTTAAGGGAATAAAGAAAATGATGTTATGTGTGGAATGCTGGGTCCTCAGGGCAAGTGCGTTGTTGGAGACCAAAGATATTACCTGCTCCTCATTTCCCTGAGGCCTCTGCCTGGGTCTGTTTTACTGGTGAGCCGTGGGTGGTGACCTCTCTGGAGGATTATTTCATAACCTGTTTGTACATTGTTCTAGAGTAAAGATTGCCAGAGATTATGGTATTCAATTCCATTTGACTTACTCTTGTGGGAGACGTTGCAATAAAGATAGTTTTCTAAGGGGATACTTGGCGCCAAAGGTGGAGTCAGGTTTTTGAAAGATCTTAACATTATACAATTTTATAGATCTTCCTTAAGAAAAAACTACAAAGGTCGTTATCAAAGTAAACACTAATTTAGAATAATGAAAGAAACCTTAACAAATTGCAACTTAAAAATCTGACAAAAACCACAAATAACACAGAATCCAGTAAAAGAATGTAATGTATGTCATTAATTAATTACTCGGTACACTTCTATAATACTTCTTTCTTACATATTTTGGTTGTATACTCTTTAATTTTCTTTTAATATGACAATGACTTTCTAGAATCATTTTAACAGAAAATAGAAAGACTTCCATCTTTCGTGTCTTGAATTGCAATTTATATCTTATTGATAAGGATAATGGGATGAAACATTCAAATTCTTACTAAGTTCTCTGCTGAATTTTTTGTCCTACAAAACAAAGACGTCTAATAAATACTGTTTTATATAACCATTAAAAAGAAAGACAAAGAAATATGTTCAATTTTTTTATTGCATATATGCCATTTTCAACTATGCTCTTAACAAGAGGGATCTTCCAAGTTAATTAGACATCATGAGAACTGAATTTTCCACTTAAAAATTCTATGCATCTGAAGGTTGGAAGACTTTCTCCTTTCACATGATTCAAACATACTGTTTCCTCTGTTACTGGCAAACTTGTGGTACCAAGTACCATAGGGAATATTCCTAGAGTGATGCATCTTCTGACCCTGGACTTTGACATCATGATGATGGTTGAGTTGGTCCAGTAAATAGGAGAAGTCTCCAAAAGGTCATTCCTACCTCAGGACAGCAAGCATTAACAACATGGAAGTGACTATAAACCATATAAATACATACTAATAAAATCAAATAACAGAACTTCCCTTTAGCTGAGTCCCCAAAGTTCATGTGGTCTCCTCCAACAGACAACAGAGGGAATCTGACAGAGGAAATATCTGAGTGTATAGATACAGCATCTTACCAAATCACAGTAAATATGCAGTCAGCCCTTATGCAGTCAGCCCTTATCTGTGGATTCTGCATTTGCAAAAGCTTACTCTCTAAAATATATTTCTTAACCCCAAATCAATGTTTGTGGTGATTTTACAGTGATTCACCAACATGTGAGTTGTCTGATGCACACCTTCCGAGTTGAGGTTGGACCAGGTGATGTGCTGCTGTCTTTGCTTCAGTTCTCTTGCTATTAACAAGGCTTCTTTTTTGAAGTCTACTGAGTGTAGCATTTTTATGGTTTTTAAGTTACAATATTCCTGAAGGGCAGTGTTTAAATGTTGTCAATTGTTCCCAAGTGCAAGATGGTTCTGATATGCCTTAGGGAGAAAATTTGTCTGGATAAGCTTCATTCAGGCATGATTTATAGTTTAGTTACCATGAGGTAAATGTTAATGAATCCACAATGTATGTTGTTATTAATTAGTGTGTCTTTAAGCAGAAATGCACAAAAACAAGGTTATGTATTGATCAGTTGATGAAAATGATGTAGCCAGAGGCTCATAGGAACCTAGCCTTGCATTTCCTTTAGGAACAATGATTCATTATTCACTAATTCAATTTTCATGGTGACTTTATAGAAATGATCAGTGAATAATGAGAAACAACTGTTTATTGCTTTAGCAAATTTTGTAAAACTATATGACCATGGAAACACATAGCTACTACAGTTTCTCTTAAGGACTCAGAAAGAACAGGGGAGATCAATCTCTTGTCTTTATAACTTTTTCTCTATTTTAGGGCTTCATAAACTCATAAATCATTCAAGTATGTGTTCCAGAGTAGTAAGTTGCTTTTCCATTGCTTTAAGAGAATGGGGAACTTAACCTAAAATACTACTGTTTCACTTGGTGGTAATTACCCATTTCTGATATGCCTCCATTATTACTGCTTACTCCATAGTGATTAGGAAAATAACAACCTGATAATTCTGATGAGAACTAGTGATTCACCATTTTTTTCTCTTAGTAATTTTTAACATTATCTAAGAATATTTTTGATATCAGAATAAACATCACAAAATAGATGTTTATTACATGAGACAAGAATTTATTAGTGTATTTTATTCTCGTGACATTATTGAGGCAGGTAATATTATAGTATCATCACCAAATATAAAGGTAGCTGGTTGACAGAGGTTAAAAAGCTTGCTCAAGATTATGTGTCAGTAGAATTCTGGTCTATTTATCCCCTAAGCCCATGTTTCATTTCTGAGGCAAATCAGAAGGATGTACACAAACTTATATCAGTAGTTCTGATATAGCAGACATGGCTTGACTCTCTTTTTATGTGTTCTATCTCATTTTTCTGTGCCTGAAGTCTGGTCTGGGATGGGATTTTACTCTGCTTTTCATTTCCATAATAATGAAGTTCTCTGCCTTTCTGAGGTCCTGGACCTGTTCTCTTTCTGGGACTATCATCTAGGTTCAAAATCAGCATCATCCTTTCATAATGATGAGGGTGGGGAAATAAGAGGGAAAATCGTGAGTACCAAACTTGAAACAAAATTCTCATTAATAGATTTGAGGTTCCCAAATTGTGCAACTTAACACCCTGGGGCATCACAACAAATTCACAAGGATGTGTGGGAATGATGAAAATCTGTCAGGGAAACACAGCAGTATTCAATATCTGTTGGATAACACATGAAGTATTAGCTTAAGTTTCCTCCTGGTTTCAAAATGTGATGACATTACCCTCCTTTTGATGACTTCATACCTTTGCAAAGATGGTTTTCTGGTAATTGCTGCGATAAAAAGCTGGTAATTTATGAACATCAGAGTAAAACAGGAAATGAAACTGATGATAGCAGTCTGATTTTAAGATTTTTGAAGCTGTATTGGACCCAAAAGGCATACACATCCTATTGGCAAGCAATTTTGACTATTTAAGAATGAAATGCTTGTTACTTATTCTTTCAAATTATTCACATTTTTCCCAAACAGTAAATTATTAGTACCTTAGTATTTGTTAAGTTGTTTGGAACTAACTACTTAATAAACAGAATATTAGGTACTTCTCTGGATGTCAAGGTACTGTGAAATTACTGAGCCATTAAAGGTACCATGAACTGAGAAAGGTTAGGAATTCTGAGCTCTGTCCTGAGCCATAAACAATACTACTTTAAGAAATTCTTTTACATTTTTAAACAAAAGATTAACTTTATTACTGATAAACCTAAAAAATATGGTTTTACATCAGTGGCCAAGTGGATTTGCTAATTTTTTGACCTGAGTTAGAATTACACATTTAATCACCAGATGCAGTTAGGCAACTCCCCGTCTCCAGCCAGGGCCTGGTCTTTTGCTATAAGACAGAGAGACTGAAAACATAAATATTTTGCAGATAGGTTAGCTCATCAAAAAGGCAAATCTTAAGTAGAAAATTGCTGTTTTCCCAAACAAGTCATTCATTCCCCTACTTGAAGAGGAGTTGGGAGGGGAAGGAAGGGAGGAGGTGCTGGCTGGAGTCTCTCCATATGAAGTCTCAATGGAAGGCAATGGGAGTTTCTCCTGTATCTGGATAGGGGAAGGGCATTTGATTAAAAATGTGTAAATGGGAAGCTGATTTCACAAACAATACTTCTCCTTTCTAAGAAACACATAAAGCGAATTGCATTTTAGCAACTGTGCTTTAATTTTCTTGCTAGTGAGGCTGAAGCATTTTTCATATTTTGTTAGGAAATTAAATTAGCTCTTACATGACTTGCCTTTTCATGACATACACATTTTACAAAACTTTACAATTTACAATTACAATTTACCCAACAGTAAAGCAACATTTGTGATGACTAGGCAGAGACTGGAATGGACAAAGAGCTCTGGATGAGAACAAGAAAATACTCCATCAGTTCCTCTCACTCTCACTCAGGATGGATTTTTTTTTTAAGTTTTATCTATTCTTGAGAAAGTCTGAATTTCTTCTCTTGCAAATTGCTTCACGCCCTCACCCCTCTCTCTTCCTGGCAAACCTGAACCACAAACAAGTTTCCACACCTTGACCACACTGGGAACGGGACTTACTGAGAAAATTCCAAGGCCAATGGAACTGGTATCACTGCACAGTTGTGAGTACCACCTTTGGATGAGCCCTTGGCATACCCTACACAGCCTGCTCCTCTAGACTTCTCATTCGCTGCCTTTCCCGTCTCCTCTAAAGAACCACATACTCCCACACATCACCACCCACTCCCAGCTATGAATCATGTGTTTGTTATGCTGCGGAGAGAAAGCTGAACACAGCAGTCAAGGAGCACCTTACCTCACAACCACCAAATCCATACACTGTATGCATTTGCACCTGAGTTCTTCCATTTCAGATAAAAATGAACAACCAGTTCTCCTGTCAGAAGTTAATCATAGGAACACTCAATGAAAGCTTGAATGATCTAACTAGTTAGCTACCTAGTTTGTGCATCCTTCCTTCCTCCCTCTTTCCCTTCTACCTTACTTCCTTCTCAATATGACAACTCAACTCCATATGCTCTCTGCATATGTCTCTGCTTCAGCATAGGGACATGCTGCTTAATCCTCCAAACCCTCTCCTGATAGAACCAGATTCCCCGTTGTGCACTGTCTTGTCATTTCCATCAGAGAAAACATCTCAAAGGGAACTCTGGTCACATTTCAGTCACCTTATTAGAATGAAGGTATTATAGAGAAAGTTTCCTGTGTGTTGAGAGGTCTGGGAAATGGCCTCTAGGCTGGTTCTCCAGTACTGATTGTATCGAAATCTTTAGACAGTAGCTCAGGAATCATTTATCAAATACTCCAGGTTATTACGGTGGTTTCCATGGTAAAGACATAAACATTTCCTTCTCTAATTGCTGGTAAGTAGCTTTAAAACAATCAAACCCTTGTGGTTACCAGGGACTGGGGACAGTGGTAAGGTTGGGATAGAGAGTAACTGTTTGATGTATGTGTGGGGGTGAGTTCTTTTAGGGTGGCAAAATGTTTTGGAATTCGATAGAGGTGGTAATTGCAAAACATTGTTATGTACTAAATGCTATTGAACTATACACTTGACAATGGCTAATTTTATGTCATGTGAATTTCACCTCAATTTGTAAAAACAGTCTCTTGAGGAAAAAAGCAAATTTATCAAGTTCTCTCTAGCAAAATTTTCTTAAAATATTTTGAAGGACTGCTCATCAGGTGATTAATTTATGACAATTAGAAGAGGTAGGTTCCTATGTAGATAAATGATTTAAACTTTTGCTAAATAAAATATTAGATGATGAGAATTCAATACTATAAAACTTAGTTTTATCTAACTTGACCTGGTGTCTGTTATGTATCTGCCCTGGGCCCCTAGGGAAAAGGATTAAAAATTTTTTTGAGGTATAAGAAAAATTATATTTTGCTATATCCTTATTAACCAATTTGGAAACTGCTGTTTGCACTGGAGACACTCAATATTGAAAAGCGAAGTTAAAATGAGTAAATTACATAAAACATGGAAAGAAGAAAAAAGACTATAATTATTCAGCAATTTCCAGAATATTTCCACTTTAGTTTCATGTCACATTTCAAAATGGAGGAAAGCCACACATGGGGGACTAATTTGCATTGATCTCATGCTGTGCCTTAATGGACCCATGACAAAAGCCAGGACAGTAACAGGAATCAATAGTGCATATTTTTTACTAAGGCTTTTTAATACATTTAACTACATTTGGGTATTAGTCTTAATAAGCTTTCCCAGCTTTGACTACTATTGCTCCTTAGAGTATTAATAAGAAAATACAGAAATGCACATTGTACTCCCATTAAATGAGCAAATTCATATTAGAAATCATTATGAAACTGATTATTTAAGAAAAGGAAAACTATACTACAGCTAGGAAATCCTGCCATTATATTGCCAGGTTATGAAAATATTCTCATTCCTGAAGTATCTTCCCCAAAGCAAATGTTTGAGTATATTTCTTCAATCCAAATCAATTATTATGTTTCTCTGTATGGTGGTGAGAGAAAGCCCCCTGCCTACATGACCTTCCTGGTTTGGCAGGTCTTCCCTCAGGAGACCTGCTCTTAGACCACCAGCAAGATCTGCCTGTAGATTGGTATAAGGTTGAACTCTTTCACCAGTGTTCACTGTGGCAGCTACCACTGATGATTCAGGGCGCAGAGTACTTTCCATCAACTCTCTGGTACATTTCTCATAGAGAGAAATCCTAACTTCACAAACAAGTAAACAGCCCACACACCTGTGAGGCGAGAACTAATTTTCAAAGCAGGATGGGTAAAACTATTGTCTTTCATTCACACTGGGGCACAAACCTCTCGGGAATTAGCAAAAGGAAAATATCCCTTTCTTGCTCCAGACCAATGGGAATAAGAGTGTCATGGTGGCTTCCTGTTTTCTGCGGGTGTTGCTTGGTCCATGTTCAATTACCACAGAGGACCTGGGAGAGGGAAGAGGTTGTGTTGGCTTCCTGCCTTAGAAGAGTAAACTATTGTACTGAAAAGAGGATTAAAACCATTAAATTGTTTTTTTGACACCTTCTGGGAAAAAGGCAAATATCATTACAACTTTCTCTTTAGCAAAACAGCAGTGCAGACAATACTTAAGAAATGTCAGGAAGGTGGGAGAGTTAATGATGGCAAACTAGAGTTGAATTGACGTTTAGATTTCTTACTCTTATTGTTACCCTATATTTTCACTATAATTTTAAACATTAAAATGTCTCTTAAGCTTTAGGCAAGAAGCTTTAAAACATCAAAATTCAATTCTCTGCTAATTAACTGTCATTTACTTCATGAGCACCTAATTGAGTTTTCTGATTTTCAAGGCACTTGTGGACTACAAACTCATCTGCCATATTTCAGCCCAAAGCTAAAATTTTATGGGCAAGTTATAGCCTTTCTAATAGACTTTGAACTACAGTGTCTTTTCACTGTAGGAATAACTATAATGAGGTTAGATCTCTTGCTTGAGCGTATTCTCCGCCTGGACTTGAATCTATAATGAATTAGCTAAAGTCCAAGTTCACATTTCAGGAGAATAGCTGGGTGAAAAGGTCAGGGGAAACTGGTTATTGTTTAATGGTGGCCCCAGCAAAAATAACTCATTTAAAATCTACTGGAATTTCATGTTTTCTTGTCGACTTTTTAAGAGTGCTAGCACTTTGATGAGCAGAGACATAGAGAAGTGAAAATTTAATGTAGTGAAAGGCAAAGAGACAAGATACTGCATTTAAAATTTTAGATTGTGTGTCAGGTATGGTGGGCATGCTTTTGAACTAGTGCGATTTAATATGTAACCAAGGGATACTTGCATATTAATTGGTATGGTGTGAGTCACATTCATGTTCCAGGTATATGTATTTCTCTGATTAAGCTTAATCCAAATGTTTCTACATGAAGCCAACTGTTTCTTACAGTTACATAAGCAAACTTCAAGATTCCACAGATGTGACTACACAAAGTATTTATTAAAAAATGGGTTGCAACCTTCCAAGTTTTACTGTAGAGACTGGAGATTGGAGAGGAAATACTACATTTGGGCGCAGCCTGTGTCTTAGGTGGCTAAGGTGCAGGCCATGTAAAGCCTCCAGACATGGGTTTGAGACCAGAGGATGGGAAATGGAACCACCCCCACAAAAGCAAAAACACTGCTACATTTAAATGGAGATCTTGACACGGTGTCTTTCATGTAGTTGAGGCTATGCATTTGTTGAATGAATGCATAAATACATGCACAAACAACAACATGATAAAATCAGCCGAGTTCCTTCCATGTCACATGAGCCTTTTAAAGGGGTCTTTAAGTTGAGTCCAAAAGTGCTCTCAGGGTGAATATGACTGTACTACAGAGAGAATTCTTGGGCAAAATAAGTTGTCTTTGAAAGAATTCCTATGTAGAAATTAGTTTTCTCAGCATTTCATAGGCAGAATCATTGCAGTATTCTGAGAATAAACACAGTCTGCCTCTTAGACTCATAAAGCATGTGTGGGTGGTCTCTCCATTTCCAGGTATGACTCTGTGAGTGGAAAGAAGAAGCACTCATCATATAGGAGTATTTTCATATTCTCAATCAAATGCTAGGAATTTTTTCAAAAGTACTTCCTATGAAGTGAAGAAGGAGTTGTAGAAGGTTGGAGTTTTTGCATATGAATGTCCCACTGTGAGAAGATTCATTGCTGCCTAAAAAGGCACAGACTCCCTAAAAGTCAATATGTGGGGTGTAATAGAAACCACATCATGGACTTTGAAATCAGAGTTGTGGGGTTTGAATAAAAACACAACCTCTAGCTATGACTGTTCCTTGACCTATTTGAGATTCAATTTCTTTAACTGTAAATGAAAGTAATCTATTCTAGAAAGAGAAAACTAAAATGGCTGGCAGAATTCCATTCTCTTAATAGTTGCTGGACAACTGGTAACTATTGGCACCATAACAGATACACATTCTACCTGCCTCTACCTCTGTAGATAAGTCACACACTGCTTAGTGCACATGTATTCTAAGCCAGAAGTATGCTAACAATCATGTATAAAGTTTGACAAAAAGACTATGGTCCCCTCTTCTATGAGATTTATAGTCTGGGAAGGAAGCTGGACAGTAAACCAACAATGCTGAGGCAGAAAACTCAGAAAGTGTGAAATGACCACCCAAGATCCAGCAATGGAATTGCATTATTTTGAAATATTTCAACCTTTGTCTTTCCTTGTGCCCCTTTCCCCATGGACTGGCGAGTGCAAAAAGAAAATAAAAATGTAGTACTACCCACATCTCTGGTTTTAAAATTGTTTGAATTACAAGTATTAAGAAAGTTTAAAATGGGTAATTTTGTGTATGTATCAGCATTCTTACTGCAGAAACTAGACTGTTCTCTGGTTAACATAAGCAGAGTGATATTTATGAGGGAGTTTAGGTAATTCCTGTTGGGACAGATCCACACCTCTGTTCCAGTCTGTACCAGCGAAGCAAGTGCCCAGTCTCTTGTCTTTCCCCTCCCAAAAGTGTAACTCAGTTCTAAATCAGAGTTTGGAGGGACTGCGTCTACTCAGAGTGTCCACATCACATATAAAAAGGCATCGCAAAGGAGCCTGGGAAGGGTGCTGCCTTGTGGCTCGGGCAGCTGAGATGCTGCTATGTGGAGCCCTTAAAACTCCTGTTAAAGATGGCGGGCTGGGGTGAAAAACCAAAACAACGAACATGAAATAAATGAAGATATTTCTTCCTCCTCTTTCTTCTTTCTTTAAATGCTTCTTACTTCTCTCCCATTCTTCCTTCTTCTCTTAAAAAAAAAAAAAAAAAAAGAAAGAAAAGAAAAAAGAAAAATAATAAGGCTGGGAGGTGTTTTATCTTTTTAGCCTTGGCACTGGGTCAGCACTGGGTATAGACAACACTCAGCCCATCACAAAGTGATTGGTAGAAACAGGGTCATCAGTAGAATGAGGGTATCTCTTTATACAAAGAAGAGATGATGCTCTTGTATTCCAAATGTTTCATTGCCTGCATGTAGTGGAGTCACTGCTTAACTGTTTAGTATCCTGATTCAACTCAACCTGTAATGGATGTGGCAGGCATCAAGTGATCTTGTTGCTCCTTTAGACAGTACAAAAACAACAAGAGCTTATTTATTAAGAGATTGCTATCAAGTGTTAGGTGGTAGCTTCTTGATGTGCCATAGAATTTCATTACTGGTTTTTCTGCTTGTTACTCAATGTGACTTGCAGGTGTAGTTTGATGAAATGGATCCAGAAATGGAATGTAACATCTGTGACTAATTCAGATCTTTCAACATATTGATCTGCTTATCAGAAACCAATGTTGCTAAGAAGAAAGTAAAAAAAGAAGAAAAAAAAATACCTAAAGCCCATCATTTGTCACAGTTATTAAAAAAGAAGCCTCTGTGTGCGTGCGCGTGTGTGTGTGTGTGTGTGTGTGTGTATAGACAAAACTAAAAAAAAAATAACAGCAACAAATTAGGCGCAGGTGAATGTTGGTTGAGAGTGACTATTCTATGTTTTCTCAGGACGTAGGAATTTTCCTTGTAACATGGGATTTCAAGTGCTAAAAACAGGGCATTCTTGGGTAAATCAAGGTGGTTGGTCAGTTTAACCGACCCTTCGCTATGGGAATCTGATAACCTGTGATCTGAAATTTGGTGCTGCCAAATATCACAAGAAGCTGATGACTGTTGATCCATAGATTCAAACAATATGGTCATGCCTAACAATTTTCTATAATATTCTATAATCTAGAAATACTGGATATTCCCACATAGCATCATGCTTTAAAATGGGAAATACAGTTGCCAATTTGTCACAACCCTCATTACTCCCTCTTGTATTCCTGTTACTGAGGTCAATTTTCAGTTGTCATTTATCATCTTGCTTGTGCTGTTGCTGCTTCTATAACTTAGAAACATGAATTTTTTATACATCTCCATAAAAAGAAAATGAAATATACACTGATAAGTTCATGCATTTCCAAAAAATGTGGAAGTGTACTTTTTCCTTTGAACTGTTCTCTTTCTCACATCAGCATTATCTGCCCCGCTTCTGTGCACACTTGTTTGTGGTTATTATCCCAGGAAAGATATATTCAGTGGGCAAAATAATTTTCCTGATTAGTTTTTATGAATATTGTCTTCAGAAAGAACTTAGGATCATCTTCTCATATCACATAGTCATTTAAACATGGTTTCAAAAACTTTTTATTGACTTGAAAACCATTTATGAATATTAAATAAATATAAGATGGATATGTTTTTGTACATATAGAATCTGTATATATTTGTATTAATAGTATGATACCAGATAGGTAAGAATATGTACATACAGGGAAAAAAATTGGAAGAAGACACACTAAATATAAATACTCAAAAAGGGAAGAAACTCCCTCACTGAATCTATATGGAACACTTACATACAAACTCTGCCATGCCTATTGCAAATAAAGTACCCAACTTTGCAAAGGTCTTCATTCAACTTTCCATTTTTATCTTGAACCTATTCAGAAAGTTTGATCGATCAAGCATCCAAATTTATAGATCAGAAGTTGGTAAATTTTCTGCAAAGGACCATAGATGAATGTTTTGGATTTGCAGGCCTTGTGGTCTCTGTCCTTCAATTGCTGTTGTAGAGTAAAAGCAGATACAGACAGTGAACTTATAAACAGATGGGGGGGTGTGGATTCCAATAACACATTTTTTAAATTAACATTGAAGCTTAAATTTCATATTATTTTGATGTTAACAAAATAGTTTCTTCTAATTTTTCCTCAACAATTAAAACATTTGAATATCACTCTTAGGTCATATAAAATACAGGCAGTGGGTCAGATTTGCTTCTATGGCTCTAGGTTGGTAAACATTGTTATAGATCATTGGTGTTTGCACCCACTAGAGCCTGAAGGTTCACGGATCCTGATAAGCTTATAGGAGTACCTCTGGGATTACAGTGTGTTACGATTTTTTTCTATGGAAACAAGTATTATATCAAGAGAGTGCAGCTATTATCTTGCTAGATGAGGACTGCATTTAGAGTGTATACCTAGGTTCCATGGTGAGGGTGGGTTGTGGATTCAAATATGGTAAGAAAACGGCTTGTTCACAACAGACTCATCCAAATGCTGTCTCACTTAATAGTTAGATTTTCAAGAATACACAATGGAAAAATGTTTTTAAGAAAAATGTCTAACCTGGGCAGGATCATAATATTATTCATCAGGATGTAAGTCACTGACTGATGGTTTGTGTGGCCTGTGAAATTGATGGATCCACTTTAATTTTCATCATCTGTATTTCTTTTTTCATAATAAAGGCTGGAAAGAGAAATTATGAGTTTGGGGAACGACAGAAGAATTTTTTTCAGCTTTGCTCCTAGGGACATGAGCTGCAGGGCATTAAAAATGCAAAGAATTAGGATTGATTATTTTTAGAAAGATAGCTTCTATTTCACTTATTTTCAAGGGAAAGATCTTATCAGGTAGAATTAAGTGCTGTAGATCTTGCTTCATTTTTTCCAATGTTTCTGACTGAAGTTCTACATCAGAAACATCTTTTATAGTGTGGATCCTTGAGACCCTCCCCATACCTGCTATTGAATCAGGTCTAGGCTGGGTCTCAGGATTCTGACTTCCAACAGGTAATTCTTATGCCTACGAGAAGCAGACAGTTTACCAGAATCTTTTATTATCCCAGAATAAAGTGTCCTTGATCTCCAAGCCTTTCTTCCTGGTCGTATTTGGACTTTCTCTACTCCTCCATGGTATAACTCCAGGACTGAAGATGTAGTGATCACTGAGTTTAATAGCATAGACCTGACGGAAGGACATCTATAGTCTCAAAAAAATAGCGAGTGGACCAGGCATGGATTAAAACTTGCTGCTTTCTTCTGGCAGATGTCAGTCAATCTTTGTCAGTCAATCAGTGTATGAATTTGTTTCAATATCAGTCGGTTTTTTGTTGTTTTTTTTACTAAATGTTCACCTGTACATGGCCTATAGGCAGAAACCACATTTTTCAGTATAAATAGAAAAACTTGGAAACTTACGTCATTAAGTTTCAATAAGTCATCAATTATATCTCAAAATAATTTAGTTGTAGCTTGTTAGTTATTTTAATACTCTTAAATGAAAGGTGTTAATAGCTTTTATATTCCTCTCCTAAGAGAGACAGAAATGAGGAAGAGAGTTGAAGTCTTACAAGACTGACTTTTCCTTTGAAACACTAAGCATTCAATTGCTAAACGTGAAGTGGGCATCTTAAAAAAAGCCCAAGTAATTTTTGTGCAAATTCGAAAACTTATTGTTGGGCAATGTGCCTTCTGTGACCTTTGTGTCATGATTAAAGCCACCAAGTGGAAAAGAGTTGAGAAGATGATCTAACTAAGCTCTCTTGCTGGAAGGAAGAGGAAGAATTTAAAACTGATTTAAATATCATTAGAGGTAGGGCAAGGAAACAATGTTAAGTGAAGATGGGTGGGTAAGGGAGGAAACTTAAAACCAAAGGCATATAGAAGGCCAAGGGTAGGGTGAAAGCTCTTTCCCAAAATTTCCTTTCTAATTTCTCTTAAAAAGTTAGATCTGAAATGTAATTTTTTCACGGTTGATCATTAAAAAATAATGAGCTAAACAAAACACTTTTAAAATAAAAATAACATTAAAAACATTTTAAAAACACTCAATAAAGTAACTAATGTTGTCAGCTCCTATGAGTCCCAGACAAAGCAATTTCAGAAGAAAAGTATTACTCTATGCATAAAAATACTCACTGAATGCGCTATCTCTAGTCTTAAAATGTGAATTTTATTTTCTAACCTTTAAATGGCCTGGGGATATAGTGCTAACTCTCAAGACCATTACTCTTCTAAAGCAAGTTTATTCAGCGATGTTTGTTCTGATGCAACTTTTGTTTTGTCCCCCTCTTTTATTTATGAAGAGCACAGATAACCACCTAGAGATTTTCTCTGAATGTATTTTTAAAATTCAGACTGAAAAATAAACGCCCCTTGCTTCCCATTGCTTCAGTTTTGTTAAGCAAAAATAGGTCCCCTTTTCATTACCACTTGCAGAAACCACTTTATTAAAAATTTATCACAATGTTCCATAGCAGAGATAAAGCAATCGCCTACATGATCATTATGCATTCAGGGGCTCTGTAATACCTTTAATTTCCCTGCACCTGCTGTCACCTGTTTTCTCCCTTCTTTCTAAGGTTTGTATTTTCTAGTATGCTGCTGTATTATCCTCACGTGGTAAACTGCCCAAGTAGGTTGCCACTGAATAGGGAAAGCAGATGACTAGACCTCATTTTCACTCCTCACCTGCTGCAGCCACAGCATCTTGCACTGTGATGCAGTGTGAAGAGCTCTTGGGACCATGTTGAATCAAGAACCTTAGTGCTGGACTTGGCCCAGTCCCTCAGCTGCAGAAGGAGGCATTGTGGGATAGTGTTCTCTTTTATTAAACGTAGGCAGCGGACCCAATTTTAGATTGCCCCTATGCAGTGCAGAGAGCAGAGTGGATTCCTCACCAGGTAAATGTTTGCCTGCGATGTCCTTAAAGACAGTTGTGTTCTATTTAAACACTAGACAGCATGGGAAGCCTACACTTCTTGACAGCACGACTCTTTCCTTTCTAATATGCCAAACTGGGAATGTTATGTTCTCTTGACTTTTGCAGAGAGAACCCAGCCTCAGCTTGTTGCTTATCAGCCTCTTTGAATAAAGTCTCTCCTCTGAGTAAGTATTTGATCCTTTTGGAGTGTGGGTGCTTCTAAAAATACCATGTGTTAAGCACACACATGCAGTATCCCATGGAATACAATTTGATGATTTAGGATTTACCATTTTCATTTTTAAAATGTAGATTAGGGAGGATAGATTAAGGGTACAGAGTTGGTAAGAGACAAAGCTGAGATCTGAATGCTTCTTGAGTATTTTCTGCTACTATAAGGAAATAGAAAGGGTATTTTTAAAGCTTATCTTTTATTTCAGTCTTTCTCTGTTTTACTTAATTTCTATGCAGAAAAGTAAAATGTTCTACTGAGTAGATCTTTGGGCACAGAGAACTGCAGCAAAATTAGCTTCTCTTTTAGCCCAGAAATCTTATGACCATGTGGACCCTGGAGGATATTCCAGAAGGACAAGGAGTAGGAGGAACAAAAGAGAAGTTAGGCAAAACAGATGATTGTAACGTCAGCATCAGCGAGAGGAGGAAAGAGAAATATCCAAAAGCAGAAAACAAGACATAAAGAGAATTCTTCCTGATAATTGGAATGTGAACTTTTCCCTGGGTATTACTCAGATGCATTTTATTATCAGTATAAATAGTTTGAAGTATAGTAAATGCATTTTCATATGGTCACTTTTTAGTTCTCATTTCACTATCAGTTTTACACTTGTTCTTTTAAATTCTTAGGGGTTAAAAGAAACAAAACAACAAAAAGCAAAGAGAAGAGAGGGAATGACAAATTACCACATGGAACTATGGTTATAATGGTGGATTTTTTGGTGTCAACCGTGGAGAGCGAAGATAATTTTAGCAAGGGTGCTTCCTGGAATAATTTACCCTCTTGTCTACATCATATCCTGTCACTCATACAAGAACAATTGGGTTAGCAAAAGAAGCAATCTAATTTGGTCGGTAAGAAAGCCAAAACTATATCAAACTTCTCTGCAACTGAGATTTTGTCAGAGTTATTATTTTCTTCATAATAGAACCATAGAGTTAAGAGTGACTCTGACTCTTTCAACTGGCTCCCTACTTTGTGGTCGCCCTTAACAGCTCACCTCTACCTCAGTTGTCTCATATGTAAAATGGGTATAAGGACAACAGCTATGTTCTGCTGTATGGTTATGAGGTTTTGTTTACTGCACTTTGGAGAGCATCTGGAAAATGGTTTTGTCTGGTATATCTGGTAAATAGGTTTTGTAGTTAAATATCAATTTGGAACCACCTAGAGAATGTTGCACAGAGACACTAAATTCTTTTAAAAAGCATGCGAAATGTTTTTTCATCTGTGGTTCAATAGATTTGGTTGTTTCTTTTTTGCCTTTTACTAACATGTTGCAAGGTTTTGATACAATGAAACACTTTAAGATATGATTCCCCACCGCCTAGGGCCTTCATGAAAGGTGGTTAAAAATGGCTGCCTTGAGTCTGCTCTTCCAAGAAGGACCTAGTTAAGCACACGAGTGCTTTATTTATCTCCCTTACCCATTCATTCCTTTTGCAAGGTTCCTGCTTGTCTTGATGGTGCCACTGTGTGGTCCTGAGTTGGACTGAATGGAATTCCTTAACTGGGGCTAATTGCATACGGGTGTTGTTCTGACCTAGGTTATGTATTGTTCATGATTCTGATATGTGTTACCAAAGTACTCCCAGGAAGAGATTGTGAATTAATGACTACAAAGCTAGGACTCATAAATCTGATTATGTGTTTACATTTCTGTGGCAAAAGGAAGAGAGAGGAATGGAGTTCATTAACCAAGCATGCACCCTGAGGTCTCAGCATCCTGGCAGTCACTGCTGGTGGGAGAGTTCTCCTCGTGCACTCACTAGTCCATCAACCTTTATTGATTTTGCTGAGACAACTCCCATCTCTGTTACATACCAGAACTTGCCATTCATTCTCTTTCTGGCTCAGCTAACCAAACCATAACGAATAAATGTTAATATTTACTTACTGCTGGGTGGTATTATGGGATTTCAAACACGTAAAATGATACACTTGAAAAACAAGCAGAAAAATTGTCATATTTGAGTTCTTGTACGAGATTCAAGCTGAAGGGCTGGGAGCAGCGGAAACAAATAGCACAGATTAAATGCCCCTGTCACCTGAACTGGTTGTTCAGTTGAAAGGAACTTGTGTCTTAAAGGATGTAAGACCAAATAAAAGTAATTTAAGTGTGGATTGATCCACAGAACTGTAAAGAAGGGTGATTCAATGTCCTGGCTTTGGACTCAGATTTGAGTTCCATGTCTGATTCTTCTCACTGCATACTGTGTCCCTACTAAAATCAGCTAATCCTATGAACTTTAATTTCTTCATCTGAAAGGGGAATGATAATACCTGATATAGAGGGTTGTAATGGCTAAATTAAATAAACATGCATAATTAATTTAGCATATTATCTGGCATGTGGGCTTGATCCAACACATGTTGGGTCAATAGTTCTCAGAATGAGTAACTGTACCATGCTAATTTCACCATTTGGGAATGACAGCTAGAAATGCATCTAAATAACACAGACTTTAGGGCAAGGTTTGTGACTGACCTTTTGATCTCTCCAGATATAAGACAATGTTGCTTTGTTTGCTCTTCTCAATATTGCAGAGGTTGTTTTTGTTTTTTGTTTTACTAGAATCTAGAGGTTTATGACCCCTATATGGCAGGAAAACCTCTTTTTATGAACAAGTTGTTTTCCAAAAGTTTGCTTGCCTTAGGCTTTTTGATATTAAAAAGATATTTTTCAATAGAAACAACCTTGTAAATGGTGAGAACATCCTCCAGCCAGGTCAGGTTATAATAGCTCAGTTAAGACATTGAAATTGAACTGAAGTAGAGCTGATGAGTTGTTCCACTCCATGCCTCCTGTAGATACCGGTTTCCAATTTCAAAAGAACTACTGTTTCTTGCCTGCTCAGATTTATAGCTCTTCTTTAATTTTGGGATGACACAGACTCTACCTGGCATAAGAATCTGGACTGTTTCCTATCACTGTGTTCACCAAGACCACTATACTTTCTTCCCTTAGCCATTCCTAAGTCTGGATATTTCATTCTTAATAGTAAAAAGCTGTGAAAGTATTAGGGAAGATTCAGTTCTCAAGAAGAGAAAACTGCATTTTATCTCCTTGGATTAAGGTCTGCTCTCTGAGGTGATATTTGCAGAGATAGCACAATGATATCTTAGTTGATCTTCCTTAGAGTTAGAAATAAATAGACCTGAGAATGAGGGGAGTCAGTCTTCACATAGCCTATGTCATCTCTCATTAGAAAGTGGATGTGTGTAAATAAAAAAAAAAAAAGGGATTCTATCAAACTAGAACAATTTTGTACAGTACAGATTATTATCATCAGAACAATAACAAAAAAAACACCCAGTTGAATGGGTGAAAGTATTTCAAAACCAACATCCTATAAGAGGTTAATATCCAACAACTCAACAACAAAAAAAGCTAAAAAACCAACTGAAAAATGGGCAAAGGATCTCAATAAACACCTCTCCAAAGAGGATATATAACCAACGGGCACATGAAAAAAATCTTTCCTTCACCAGTTTTAATTAGAAAATGCAAATCAAAACCACAATGGTAAATCTGTTGAGAATGGCCTATATCAAAAATACAGGAATCATCGAGTGCTGGTTATAAAGAAAGCCTCATACACTGTTGGTGGGAGAGTAGGTTGCTGCAGTCACTTTGGAAAATAGTAGAAAATTCTCAATAATTAAAAATTGAATTACTGTGTGATCCAGTAACTCAACTTCTAGGTATATATCAAAATATGAAAACATTCCTCAAAAGATATATGTATACCTATGCTTATTATGATACTATTATGATACCTAAGATATGGAAGCAACCTAAGTGCTCACTGATGAATGAATGGATAAGGAAGATCTGATATGTATATGCATTGGAATATTACTATCATAAAAGGTAAAATCTTGCAATTTGTTGCAACATGGAGGAAACTTGAGGGTATTTTGTTGAGTGAGGAGAATCAAAAGAAGAAAGACACACCTATATTTGGAATATGGAGAAACAGAGCATATGAACTAATAAAATGAATCTGGATCTGAACAGCATGGTTTATAATGATAAAGGGAAAAGATGTAGGGGGTGCAATCATGTGGCAGAGAAGATTTATTTTATTTTATATTTTTATTTAATTTCTCTTTCTTGATTTTTATTTAATTTGTGGGGATTTTGTTGTTGTTTAAAAAGAATAAAGAGTGAATGTGTCAAGGGGATGTGGAACATTTGCTTTCTCTTCTACATTTATTTTTTCATGCATGTGTTCTGCCCCTGACACTAAATTATAAAGTCTTGAAAAGCAGGGATTGTTGCATCTGCCAGTATGCTCAGTATGTCACTTGGGCAAGGGGGTGATGAAATGTTCAATATGCATATATTTTTAGGGTGGTGCTTAAGATTCTTATATACACTTTCAAGTTACCTTGCTCAGAATAAATAGAATGGCCTAAGAAAGAAGAAAAATAATAGCATTTGCAAACATATATTTCTATCCAGCAACAATTTGTAAGACATCCAGTTACTCAACCAGAGAAAATCAAGGCAGTTGATTTGGTAAGTTGATGTAATAATGTAACTTTTCTTGTCATTATAAAAAATGGAATTATTAAAATGTGTTTGTCCAACATCATAGCAATTAAAAAAAGCTAGTTTTAACATAGAATAACTTGTAAATTTATCCTGTAACTTTAACAGAACCAAAGGATTATTTTGTATCAGGGAAGATATATTTCCTTTTTTCTTTCCACCTCTGTCTCCCACCTCCATCATTCCACTACATTGGTGGTTAAATTTCAACTCTTTTATCAATTAATCTTAGAATTCAACATAGATTAAATCCTAGGGCGATACAATCTCCCTGTACTGTAAACAGGAAGAAGAAGAAGAAGAGGAGGAGGAGGAGGAGAAGGAGGGGGAGGAGGGGGAGGAGGAGAAGAAGACCTAAATAGGTATTTCTAAACACTTCTTTAACATGATCTAAATTTCTTACCACATGAGAAATCCCTCAATCACAGTGACAAAATGCTCACCAACTGAGGTCTCACATTTCAAAATGAAAGCAATGGAATGCTTGTTTTTGTGGAAGAAAAATCAGCTACTCATATTAGTCACCTCTCTGCCTCTCCGACCACATGGACAGAATGTTTCATGCTCTATAAATTGGATTATGGTGATGATCATGAGTTAATGAGTAATCTGTAATTTAAGTCAACTGGTGAGGTGGTGTTTGGTTATCTATACCAATCCCAGAGGCTTCTGGTAGAAACGGAATTGGTGTTTTTCTGGGAAAGCTGTCAACTTTAATGTTGAGAAGGTCCTGAAGAAGGAACTGAAAAAATGTTGTTAGACAAGCTTATGACCAGGTCTGGGGAGATTAGGGCAAGGATGCTACTGGTGAATAGGGATGATGAAGGCATGACGTTGGGTTGTATACTTTTGTTCCTGTGTTCACAATGCCTCTTCTCTTCTCTTCTCTTCTGTCTATGAAATACAAGTGAAAGTGTAAGTAAAGTTTGTGAATGAAAGTTATGAAGGAAGGGATATTCGAGGTTTAATATCCTTAAGGGAAAGAGAGGACATATAGAAACCAATCTTTGCAGAAAGGAATGACTGTCTTTTTTAAACTGTAAAACAGAATTTGGGAAAAGGATAATTTAGTGACTTTTTAGGTACCAGTTGTTTATGTGCTTAAAGAATATGCCAAATGAAAACTTGAGGAGTTTTACTGCTATAGTTAATATATGAAGAATGTTTCCTAAAATTATTTCTTACAAGAAGGAATTTCTAAGAGGCAAAGGTTTTAAACATTGATGGGGTTGAGGAAAGTTGGTCTATGAGATATTGTTTACTAAATGTGAATTAGGACTGTTTCCAACTCATTATGGTGATGCAGGATTTCAGTTAAACTCTAAGAAGGAAAATATGTATATAAGTAATTCTAATATTTGTTAAAAATTACATAGCACACAAAGGATATGTGGATTCACGAAACTGAAGAAATTCAAAGAGTGAAGGCTCATAAGGTACAGAATTAACATTACCTGAAATGGTCAGCATTTGAGATTTAAGAATGAACTTGGGCAACAGGCTGTCTGTATTTGAGTCCAAGACCCATGTCTTCCTAATTAAGCAATTACTCTGGGCCTTAGTGCCCTCATCTATGAAATGGAAGTCATAGAAATGCTGGTATTTCATAGTTATTGTAAGGATTAGCACGCTATTTGTGAAACTCTTATCCCTGGTCGTGGAGTATAGAATGTTAGCTATTTTTAATCCTAAAGTACTCTTGCAGTTCTATAGATGGATAATTTTAACAATGGCACAAAAGCAACCCACTTTTGTTTAAATTAAAATGGCAGTTTTGGGTATTAGAACATTTGCCCAACCGAAGTTTCAGAAGTGAAATTAGGGACACCTTTCCCACACTCCAAACCGTGCTTTGTTTCCTAGTGGCAGCAGAGTTACTTCCAGCCCAAACTCATCACTCCTGGTGGATCTGATGTCCTGAACAGGCACTAAAAAGCCCAGGGTTTGAGGGGAAAGAGGGCAATCTGGTGGGGAGGAAAGAAATGGCACCTCCTATTGTGTCTTCAGAAGGTGAATTATTGGTGCCATTACAGTCCAAGAATCCCAGTGCTTCCCTTTTCACTGTTACCAGCTATTTCTTCTAATTAGAGAGTCCCTTATACTATGGTCCTCTAGGAAATACAGGAAGTTCCCCGTTTTGTGTCCAAATTTAGGCCTCATGAGGTTCTTATAGTTATTATTACAAAGGAAAATTGACAAGGCTAAGAAAACCTTAGATCCTTTTTGTTATCACCATCATCTTTCCACTCTGCCCTCCTCATTTATCCATATCAGATTTAGAGAAAGATAGAAGAAGCTGGACGATCTTTTAATACTTGAAATATTTGCGTTATAGAGATATATGCATTTCAGTGACTCAATTTAAGCCATAATATTTCTGGGCATTTCATCATAGAAACTGAGCAAGGATCTAAACTAAAGATTAGTACCAGACCTGGGACAAGGAAAGATAGTGTGAGAGAATGGTCCCAGGCTGGAGATAGCACAAATGTAAGTAGAGAATGGGAGGAGGGATGGGGAGTTCAGATTGGGTAGGAAGAAGAACCCAAACCAATAGACCCTAAGATTGTCATATTTATTTTAAATGTTTGTCCAAGACTGGATACATGCAGAGTGCATTATTTCTATCTTTGAAAATTTGGGATGATCTTGGGGTGTTGAGTATTGTCTGAATTCAAAACAAAAGAAAGGAGAGAGAAATCCTACAGAGAGACAATAAGAGAGAAGGAGAAATCTGGAAAAGAGGACACCAGGCTGGGCTGTCTTTGGTTGCTATTCATACCTCAAGCGACTGGGAACTAGGACCTTCTGTGGGACATTCAGCTGTAGGTATCCATAGGTGAAGGATGGTGAGTAGAGGAGGGAACAGGGGCCTGGAAGAACTGTAGGTATAGAGCAGGTCTCATTTTTTTTTAAATTTATTTTAAAATTTTGTTTATTTCTAATTTTTTTGAAGGAATGCTATCATAACATTATACAAGTTTAAAGTGTGTATCATTATAAATCAACATCTGTATATAATAATTAAGTTTACCACCAACAGTCCAATTTTGTACTTCACCATATACTTGACCCTTTTTATCCAGTTTACCAACCTCTACCCCACTTCTCTTCTGGTAACTGCTAATTTGAGTCTACAGACTAAAAGTCTATTTCCAATTTGATTTGGTTCATTTGCTTATTTGATTTCTTTAAATACCACATATGAGTGAAATTATACAATGCCCGTATTTTTCCTTCTTTCTGCCTTATCTAAGCATAATTGCCTTTAGGTCTATCAATGTTGTTATAAATGGTAGGATTTCATACCTTTAAATGGATGAAAACTATTTCATTACACAGGTATGCCACATCTTCTCTACCCACTTGTCTGTTGATGGGCAATTATGTCTCATTCTTAGGAGGATGTTTTAAGGTATCTGGGCAGTGAAAGAAGGGACAGAAATGCCAGGGATCACTCTCAGATCATCTCACCTTATGTTCTTGGAGAAGCAACTATTCCACCACTGATTTATTTTCTCACTAGTTTATTATTTCTGAACATCAACTGACTTCTTTCAAAAGGTGTATATTTGACCCAATAATATACACTCCTAATTTCTCAACACAACTGAACTCAGAGATGTAATCAGAGAGCTCTTACAGTTGAAGGAATGACAGATATGCAAACTCTTACAATGCCTCACCATGATTTCCTCTATCAGTGAGATGTGCAGTGTGAATGGGAGTAGAGTATAGCTGAATTTACTTCATAAATAAGCAGCATCTAAGCTAATACTCGTGCTTCAATTAAAAGACCTCTCAAGATCATTTTTCACAATGGAACACATTTTTAATCTTCAAACATTTCACTTCTTGGCTTGCACCAGACCAGATTTGGATTTTCCTCTTTCCTCATTGTGGCTGTTCTTTTTTAGTCATTGCTGGTTCCTCTCTCATTCCTGACCTCTAGAGTTGAGATTCCACATCCATGCACTGTTGAGTTCTCACTTACAGGTCTCTATTCCTGACATATCCCACCAGATCCCTGCACTTACCTACCTAGAAGACATTTCCACTTGAAATGGACATCCTAAATCTGACTAAAGCCTTATCCAACTCTCACTCCCCATCCTCTCCTCAGTCAGTCTCTTCCATCTTAGTAAATGGTTCCATCACTCTAGTCAAGGCTAAAGTACTTTGAAGTAGTCTTTGATTCCTCTTTTTCTTTAATACCTTGCTTCACCATGCTCTGCTGTCTAGGTCTTCTAAAGATATCCTAATTCCCATCATGGTCATTGATAATTATCCTTGTCCAAACCCCTGTCAACACTCACATAGAGCACTTTGCTTCCTAACAGACTTCCTGGCTTCTGTTCTTACTCTTCTGCAGCTGACTTCCCACACAGTAGCTAGAAGGATATTTAACTTTTTAAAATTGGAACTTGCCATTGCCTTAATTGACACTTCGGCATATTATACCACTTAGAAGAAAATCTTTAACAGGGCCCAAAAGGCCTGATGTGACCTGAACTCTGCTACATTCTCAGATGTATTTTCCTATCATTTTAACTTATTCCAGCCATACCAGCTTCCTTGTCATTTCTCCCACTCCTGAGCATCATTTATGATTCACATTCTTTGCACTTGATGAACTTCTCATGAATTGTTCTCTTGCTCCCCTCAGGCTCATTCTGGAGATCTTCCCCAACCTGTTGTCTAAAATAGCTCTTTCCTTCCCTGGTCTTTCTGTAAACTTTTCCCCTTCTGTATTTTCCTTTTTACCACTTTTCTTTACCTGAAATTAATAGTGTGTATTTATTTGTTTTCTTATTTAAATTGCATATGTCTCTTTTTCTAGATTGCTTGCTCTAGAAAAATCTAGGGACACTATCATATCAGAATTTGCATCTTCAACGCCTAATAAATACTATACCTAACATGAATATTTACTGAGTGAATATTAAATAAAATAAATGAAATTCAGGGAAAGGGCTAGAGCGTGCACAAAGACACACAAATGTGAGGAATTAGTGCTGGGAGAATTACAATGTCTAGAGTTCTCTCTTTCCAGTGATTAAAGTTCTGGGGTGGGCTAGGGACAGGCAAGGTTGAGGCTGAACTGGTGTGAGGTGATGCATCAGGAAGGGTCTTATTTTTTGCTTTATTTTACTTTTGTAGTGAATGTTTTATTATTTCCTTTGTTTATGTTTCTATATGAATTTTAATGTACCTAAATGTCACCTCAGCCTGTGTGTATTTCATACTACACCCGCCACCAGAATCTAGTGCCTTCATCACCACCTTGCTCTCTCCTTCCTTCCCTCCCCCTCCGCTCCCCCATGAAGGGCCCTTTTCATAGGAGTTCCCTTGTTTCGCTTTATAATTCAAAGAAGATTTTACAACTCAGTCTACAAAGAAGATGATTTTTTTTTATCCCAAACATATCCACTTCTGTTAATAATGTCACTGTCATGAGATGAGAAATATATTTTTCTGATGTCCATATTAAATAACTATTAATAAAGTTGCCAGTTCTTTGGAAAAATGAAGATAAGTTATTTTCAAAAATTGCAAGATACTGTTTTCTATATGTTTATTTATTCACTTAATTAAAGTCAGTCAGTGTGCATATACAAACATTCGAATGTCCAGGACTATTTTGTATTTATCATCATTTTCATGTTGCAGAAAAGCACATAGCAGTGTGTGATAGTTCCCAAGAATATAAAAAGCAAGCAAGACCTTTCTCTGTCCTTAGGATATTCATAATGTACTGAGAAATATGATCAGATGCTTATAAAGTCATATAGTGAGTGCAGAGTAAGGGTATACATAGGAAATATAGGTGCCTCGAGGAACGTCACCCAACCAGGCCAGAGGAGAGGCGTGTCTGGATATCAGGGAGGATTCTTGTATGAGTGATTGATTCTTGATACTTAAAGGTTGAACAGGAGTTAGCCAGATGTTTTTCTAGGAGTTCAAATGAATAAAGAATAGTGATATCGAGAAGTTCCTTGCTGCTGGTAGTAGTGGTGCAGGAAGGGATCCTTTAACTAGCCTGGAAAAATCAGAGAGAGAGATATTATTGAGAGAAAGGACTGGAGAAATAGGTGTGCTCTAAGTCCTGGATGATCTTCTATATCATGTTGCAATCTAGACTATTGCTGTCCAATAGAAAAAATACACACACTTCGGGTAGAATATTAATCTCTCTAGTAACTGCATTAAAAAGGTAAAAACACCATGAAATTATTTTAGCAATATATTTTAAGGACTTTTTTAAAATTGAGATGTAATTGACATATTACATTAGTGTCAGGTGTACAAATGAGTCAATATTTGTACAAATTGCAAATGATCACGGTAAGTCAAATTAACATCCACCACCACACACTTTTTTCTTGTGGTGAGAGCTTATGTTCTACTCCCTTAGCAACCTTCACATAAACAATACATTTTGCAATAGTCCCACGCTGTACATTACATTCTCATGACTTATTTGTTTTATAGCTGGAAGTTTGTGCTTTTTGATCCCCTTTACCCATGTCACGCAAACCCCACTACGCTTTTTCACCTCTGGCAGCCACCAACTTATTCTCTCATCAATGACTTCAGTTTTTGTTGTTGAGCAATAAATTTTATTCAACCCAATACAGTCAAAATATTATTTCAACATCATCAATATAAAAATTATTATTGAAACAGTTTACATTCTTCTTTTATATTAGATCTTTGAAATTCAGTGTGTTTTATACTTAGAAAATGCCCTAATTCAGACTGGTCCCATTTCAAGTGCTTGAGAACCATGACTTGTGGCTAACACTTTGGGGAAGGCGGTTCTAGACAAACTTCACCAAGGACATCAGTCCTCTAACAGTTCAATGAACACAGTTAATAGATCTAATATGTCACCTTCTAGATACTCAAATAAGAGATTAATATATTAGTCCTTGAAAAATCTCCCAGAAAAACAATTGCTGTACCTACTGCTTCACAAACTTACGTAACTATACCACACTTCACCCTTCCCAGTGCAATCAATCACTCATAGCATGTGTTCTGTGCACGCCCCTTGAGCAATTCTGGTGGCCCTGCTTGCTCAAGGGTCTTCCAGTGGGCAGGAGTCAGTTCACTCCAGCACAGAGGACAGATTGTGGGGAAAGCAATATGGAGACAGGTCTGTGAGGACACTATCATAGAGAATGCAGTAAGTAGCGAGGACGAATATCAGGGAGGATCAGAGGTTCACTGTTCTGTTCAGTCATTTGCTCTTCATTTAGTAAAGAATGTGAGTGCGTTTAGTAAAGAACTGCATCTGTTCTCTTCACATTGCAGACTTCATGTGAATAATTTTCTTAACTCCTTCTCACTGTTTCGGTTAATAATCAGATTCTCATTAAAGAAAGAATTTGTAATGTCTTATTCAAACTTTTTATATGGGGTATTGCCAATAAAAATCATGCTCACTTTTACTATTTGCAGTTAAAAATAAAATTTAAGCTTAAATTTATCTCTTTGAGGATTTTCCTTTTTTCTCCTTTTATATCTTTTCTGCACTCCACTGTTCATTTTCTGTTTCTGTAATAATAACAACATTTTTGCTTATTTTAAAAGAATAAGAGAGAAAATGTAATTATTGTTAAATTTGCAGCCTTTTTATTTTACGTTCTGATTAAAAATTAGAAATCACTGTGAAGGAAATTGCATTTTATGTATGTATTTTGAAAAATATTTTTATTCTAAAGTATTCAAAATTAAAAGAAAATATAAATTTCAGGGTATAGCTAGAACTAAAATAATTTCAACAAGTTAAAAAGTATTGCATTTAATTTATTATAACAACTGCAATTACGTTAAAATTTTATAAAATGCAACTATTTTTTATTTTGATTCTAATATTCATCTTATTGATAACACCTAAATTGATGCTGTGCTTTTTTTTTTATTCCCCACTCCAGGCCGGAACTCAAGTCTGTAGTCTTACATGGTCTGCACCCTAGTCAGTTGAGCCACCTGAGCTACAAGGGTATGCCAAATATTGTGTGTTTTACTTCTTATGCTTCGACTTCTATGTACAAATTTAAGAGTAATATGAATTGTTTAATTGCAATGTATTCCCCAATCTCCATGTGTAACCATGGCAAATAGTGTTCTAATGAGTGAGCCGCTCCAGAACCAGCAAGCCTACTACTAACATTGTGGGATCTGAAGCAAAACATGAAGCTGCATGCATCGTATGATACATAAAGCTTATAAATTATATCAACAAACTATAAATAAAATAGGTTTTATTCCTTGATCTTGAAGAATATGCCTTCTTAAGGACGTGGAAGATCAAGTTTAAATGCAGAACTCTTAGTCTTCCTAGAGAACCATGTCAGAATGTTGCAGCACAGGTGTAGCTGGCCCCCAGTTTTCAGCTCCACACCTCATCTCCTCATGTCACCATCTTCTAGCTCCATTGCATAACCTGTGAATTTTGCACACCAGCACGTGGATGCCCCAGTTTACATGTCTACACTCAGATCATGTCTCCCTCAGGCAATTTCTCTGGAACATCACTCAGGCTTAGGGATATGAGTAGTGATACAGTTCATCTTCATGAGGAAGGATTTGGGGAGGAGGACAGAATGGTCCCTGGCAGTAGGCTGACAGCTGTTAGGGAATTCTGGGTGGTGGCAGGAGACACAAAGTAGGTAGGCATATCTTGGCCCTCTGACTATGAAGCCTGTTAGAAAGAAAACAGTTAAAGGAAGGCCAAGGTAGAGTCAGTTCTAGGACTGAAAGTTGCTGCTATGAACCATTAAATAAAGCACAGAGACTTTGGCCAGTGCATTAGCTTGTTTGAATTGCCATAACGAAGTAACTTATACTGGATGGCTCAAAGTACAGAAATGCATTCCTCACAGTTCTGTGGGCTAAGATGTCTAATGTTAAGGTACTGTTAGGATTGTTCTTCCCAAGATCTGCCTCCTCAACTTCAGATAGCTGTCTTCTCTGTCTTTACGTGTTCTTCCTTCTGTGTGTCATTGTCCAAATTTCCTCTTCTTATAAGCATACTGATTGTATTCGGTTAGCACCTAAATTATATCTCAACTTCTCATCTTCAAATGCTGTTAGTTCTGAGGTACTGGAGTTTAGGATTTCAACATAAGAATTTTGAGAGGGCACAATTCAGCCCATATTAGCAAACTTATTAATTTGTTTTCCCTTTATTTTAAACATTTACCGACTTAAATTCCTCAGCAATGTGGAAAAGCAGAAGTAAATGATTTTGATATGATACCACTCCCACCTTTAATAACCTTTTACTTGGAAGATCTCAGGAAAGAGATGTGGAGAAGAAATATGAAGAAAGATTTCCCTTGTACTTGAATATAAAGTGGAGGCTTGGGGATATGGGTTGTAATCCAATGCTGAGCACCACAGAACCACATCCTGAGTGATGGTCACTGCATGTTCTTCAGCAAGATTTTGTGTTTGTGATATGATGGTCCCTATACAGTGTGCATAGGACAAGGGTCTCCTTTTTGTTTATGTCTCTAGGAAGTATTGCAAGAAGAGATGAGGATTTCCATGGTTGCTGCCCCAGCAGGGACATAGGAATAGAGAGAAGGGGATTCTTTGATCAATATTCACACAAAACAAAATCTGTAGGCTGTGTAGTAAGCAGTAAAAAGAGGAAGAAGTCAAAAGTAAAACCCTGGATCTTTCTTGGGTGATTAGGTGAGCAGTAATATTACTAACTAAGGAATAGAAGCTATAGAATCTACTTTAAGGTAAAACAAGTGTTTCATTTTGGGCATGCAAATTCCATCGATAAGGTCCGTCAATCGCCAAATTCATGTTGTTGTCATATATACCTGGTTAATTATACCAGCTGGTAAAACTAATTTATAAATTGCAGTGAGTCCTCACAACATCATCAATAGGTTCTTAGAAACCATAATTTTAAGCTAAACAATAAGTATAATACAATCAACTTTACCATAGAGTAACTGATATAAAGAGTTAGTTTCTTAAAACATATTTGTGGTCAAAAAAACATCACCAAACTTCTTAATAAAGGCACAAAACACTTCTAATATTCTGAAATCAATCATATTTATTCATTAATTAATTCATTCCTTTTCCAACCTGCTTATTCTTGTCAGGGCCACAGATAGCCAGAGGCTTTCCTGTGAGCTGAATGCAAGATAGGCACAAAACCTGGACAGGACACCAATCCTTCCATCATAGAGCACACTCACATCCCCACCCCGCAACACACACATTTAGATTGGGACAATTTAGAAATGTTACTATACCTAATGTGTGTATCTTTGAGATTTTTGGAGGAAACCAGAGTACCTGAAGAAAACGCAGACAAAGATGAGGAAAATGTTCAAACTTCACCCAGAAACTGATTTTTTTTTCAGCAATGTTGTAACAAACTGACATTGAACCAAGTGACATTATTTAAGGATTTCTTAGTAATAAGATAGCCATGACTAAAGAAAGAAAGAAATAGGAATATGATGAAGGCATAACATTTAAGAGCTATGCTAGCAAACAAACCAAATTAAACAAAAATAGAATTTTAGTCTATAGAATCAAAATAGTGTTTACCATAAGGGAATGTAGGAGGGGTGGGCAAATCAGGTAAAATAGGTCAATTACATGGTGAAGGACAGGACTAGACTGTTAGTGGTAGACTTAATATATCATATGCAGATATTACATACTTTAAACCTATATCATGTTATAAAGCAATATTCCTTCAATAAAATTTAAAAACAAAAACAAGAGCTGTTCAAAAACAAAAAGAATTGAAAGAACAAAAGAGGCAAATCTTTCTGGTTAAATGTAATCTATTCAGTTACGAGTTTGGCCTGGGTCCTCTAGAGCCACAGCTGATGATGCCAGCGACATGAAATTCATGGATTCATTTCTAGTGAATTTTACTTATCATTTGGCATGAAGAGAGGCACATGGGTGGAATATTGGTTGGCTCCACTGCCTCCAGCCAGACTCAATCCACACACATCCCAAAGGGCTGGGTGTGTGTCCCAGGGCTGTGGGGAAAAACCAAGATGTGCAACTAAAATTGACTAAAATAAAGCAGCTTCAAAAAACATTAGAGGCTCCAACACTAACTACAATTAAATCAGGTTTTGAATTCCAGGAGTGTTCAGCGAAATCTTTTTTTTCTTTTTAAAAGAGCTATAAAATCTATAATGCAGAATTGCCAAAAGATGGGAATAAATGTGATATATGTCATGTGATGTGACATGTAATCATTATATATTTTTGTATACATAATATTATTCATCTATAAAAGGAGTGAAGTTCTGTGTATACTGAAACTTGGATGGACCTTGTAAACATTATGTGAAGTGAAACTAGCTAGGATAAATATTGTATTATTCTACTTATAATAAGTGTCTAGGGTAAACAAATTCATAAAGAAGGAAAGTAAATTAATGGTTACCAGGGATTGGGAGGATTGGTGAATGGGTAGTTATTGTTTAATGGGTCCAGAGTTTGTTTTGATGAAAAGTTTTAGAAATAGTTAGTGGTGATAGTTTCATAATAATGTGATTGTCATTAATGTCAGTAAAGTGAATACTTAAAAATAGTTAAAATAACAAATTTTATGCTTTATATATACTACCACAATATAGAAAAAAATATTGTGTAGATATTGAGAAGACTGTAAGGTTGAGTAATCTATAGTTTTCCCCCCTCAAAAAACATAGTCACATGTATTCCGAGGCAATAATATCAAAGGAGAGTAGATGTGAACTTACACCCCAATTACTGATTAAAAGACCCAGATATTATAACATATTCTTGTTCAATACATTCTGATTAGCATTTGAAATAAGGTTTTTGGGTTATCGGTTCACTTTCAATGCACAAAATCCAATCTAAATGCACCTTTAGAGATGAGTTCCTCTGGGTCATTCTTACTTGCTAGATTCATAGCGGTGCCCTACTTTCAAATTTAAAAGAGAAAAAAAGTAAAAAACTCTACCTAATTTATTAGTTGGAAAATATGTTTTATAAGTCAGAATTCTCTCTCAAATATATAAGTCCTTTTTATTTTTTCATCAGTTTTAATTATTTTCTGCTTTATTTTCAAAGTAATTTTTTAAGTTTAGAATATTTTTTAGATTTACAAAAAAGTTTAAAAAATAGGTCTCAGTCACTACACACCCAGTTTCCCCTACTGAATACATATATTCAAAAATATGTGTACATATGCTTATTAGCAAGCACATAGATTTCCTTATTTTGCCAAGTAAGAAGACCTAAAAGTAAAGAGTGCCCTGGTAAGAGGTTTCTAATGATTTCTAATACCATTCTCCAGCAAAAGAAATTCAGACTCTGTGGAGCAATAATTGATTTCAGGATTGAGGAAGGAAATATTCAAGGCAAACCTGCATCATCTTTTAGCTCGAGAAAGTAAAGAAGTCCTCACCAACTGCAGACAAATCCCACAAGGACAGGAATATGTCAAAGGGACACAGGAGCTAAATGGGAAAGGTCTCAATGACCAACACTAGAACAATTTGAGCAAGAAAATAAATAAAGCAGCACTGGATTATAATTCAGAGTATAAACTAGATACCCACATGGCCCTACTGTTTTAAATGAATGAATGAAATTGAAAAGTGAATGGATAGGAGAAAACAGACAAATCCCCCAAGCAGAAGAATTAAAAATAATTTCAGTAGATCTAATTTTTATACTTAAAATTCTCATTTCAACATCACAAAAAATTGAGTCATTAGAATACTTTATTGAAGAGACAGGACGAAGGGATGATAATAAGTTCATGATATATTCTTTAATTGTAGTGAACCAACTTAGGGTCGTACAAAGTCATCAGTGGACAGAGTTTCAACTATTTCACCCCAAGGATTCCTTGGTAATGAAACTTAGATGCAACTACTTCTTATTCCTATTTAGATATTAAGAAGACACCATCTTGAATCTCCCTATACCTGTCCGAATTACTAAATGTTTGTGATCCTATATGAGAGCATTCAAATCTACACTTTTACACTTTCAAGTTGAGACAGACATGTAAAAATGTTTGTTTTTATTTGTAACTAAAATAGTGTTTCAATGTTTACTAGTTTCTGAGAGCTATGACAATGATGGGATGTTGCATTTTCTTGATCACCCATTAGTGATTCCTCAGAATGCAGAGAATGTAGAGACTCAGTCACAAACACTGTACACTCACCCCTGGGCTTCCTGAGAGGCAAATCGAAAGTGGGTGGGTCATTTGACTAAGCCAAGGATATTTATTGTAAGCTACGTGCATCTCAGAAGTAAACACCAACAATGACTTGCTTTAAAAAGTAAAACAAGGAGCTGCTATAACAACTGCTGAACAATAGATTTAATCTTTACGAGTGTTTGACAGTACCAGATGATGGAAAAGGTGGAAATGCATTGTTCACTGTCAATTATCTTGCCTGCATGACCTGTGTCATGGTACATATGTCCTGTTCCAGCCTGGCCGGGTTGCAATGAATGATAGCCGTCCTTAGAGAACCTTCTGAGAATGAGAGGGCATCTCACACCACTCTTGCTCTTGCGTCTTCAAAGAAATGACAGGCCACGGGGAGTATCCATATAGTCTCATGTAAACAGTCTTGCCTTTGAAATTTTTTTTTTTTTCCTTCTGTGATAGGTAAAAAAAGTATTAGAGTAAATATTGCCTTGAAAAAAGGACAATTCTTTAAGAAAATCTCCAATTAGACTTATATTATAAATGACAGATGGGCCTTTAAAAATAACATATCCTAATCATAGAAGTCAGATAAAGCAAACATAGTCACATCAGATTGACAAAATTTATAAATACATACATATATATTTATATCCACAAATAGATGAAAATACTCCTTTTCCATCTCTTACTCTCTCTTGAAAGTCAACTCTAAATATACATATAAAGATGATGTGTCTGCAAAGTGCTATTGACATAGATTTTTAATAGATTTGACTAAATATAGCCCCCAAACACATTTGAAATATGTTTACCCCTGTCCCTGACCACAACTTGCACTGAGATGAAATTGCTGAGTTATAGCAAAATGATGCAATATTGTCATCTGTCTATGGGGTTTGAGTAGATTATTTTTTTTATAATTTCCTTTATGTCATGGAAATATTTTTTTCCAAGACCATATATACACAGGTCTGAAAACAGGACAAGGCCAGATTGATAGATTGTGGAATTTAGATTGGCTGCTTAAACTTTCTGAGGTTGACACTATAATCTTGAATGTTTACACCTGCTGTGGAGTAAACACATGTGCCTGGGAACCTTACAAAGCTCCGCTTTTGTACAAATTGGAATGAAGAAGGAGCCTGGGAGAGTAACTCTCTTACTAACTTACTCAGTCCCATTTTCTTCTTGCCAGAGGGATACTGTTTGCCCATGGCATTCTGTATCAATAACCAAGACACAAGAATCATCTTTCTCCTTTTTAGCTACAAATGAAGAAGTAAACTTTGACACCTCAAGAATGATTATCACTCGTATACTGACACAAAATACCAGGCTCTGAGATTCCACTACATTCATAGTTTTGTCAGTGAGGGAGGATATTCTCCTCTGTTGGTCTTCTATGTTAAGTGCCACTCTATGACATCCATGTTCCTTCTAAAGAAATGTAAGTGGTGATTGCTACCTCTACTACAAATTTTGGCATTATTGTGAATTTCGGAATAAGTTAGTGTATTTGAATATCATCTTTCATTATAATTATTTTCATTCTCTGTTATTTTATAATTATAGTGATTAGATTTCCAAAACAAGGGTGGAGACAAGAGGAGGAGTAGAGAGATAGTGCTAAGGAGGCAATATCATCATAAGGAAAGAAAGAATAATGGTAAAAATATAATAAAAACAAGGATTGCATCCCCCAGAAGAGTTAACTTGCCACTGTTTAAGAATTATGTAAAAATTACAATAAACAAACTATTCAGTTAACAAGGAAATGTACATCCTTCACATAATTTGTGTAATTTCTAGTCACTTTGCGGGCAACTGAGGATTTAGAACCAAACTTTCCCAGTTGTAGCTGCATGGAACTCCACTTTAGTATTAGAGACAAAATAAAAGTACTGTTTTTGCCCAGGTCTACAGAAAGGGGTGATTTATGGTTACCAAAGTAACTGAAAAATTAGGGAAAAATGGAAAGAATGATTTAGTGAATGGATCACCACACTGTTTATTTCACCTAAGCATATCATCTTCTTATGGTCATAATTCTAGACTCAAAATAAGACCTGCCTAGTGCTTCCATTTTTGACAATCTGGTAGACCTGTTTCCTCTGTATTTTTGCTTTCCTGTCAGGTTAAAAATGTGTATGTGCTTTCTAATTTGTCATTTAAGATGTGGAAATCTCTTTTGGCCTTTCTGGAAAAGCTATACTAGAGCATAAAGTGCTCTTACATTTTAGAATGAATTCATCGTGTGCATCTATAGAGAATTAATAAAAGGTAGTAATGAATGCTTCCTAAAATTTTCAGGGAACTATCCTTGCTTAATTGTTTCACCAGATCTTAGCAGCATTGCAATTAAGAGTTGAAGAGAGGAAAGAATAGAGAAGGAGTCTGGGCAGGTAAAGAGATCAAACTTGCATGTTAACAGAACTCAGCAAGACGCTTAAGGATATTGACATTTCAAAATGGCCCAGAGACTGAAATTTCATAAAGGATTTTTTCAGGTTTAGCAGATATGAAACTGTTAAACATTATAGAAAAAGGGGGGAAATAGTCTATGGTCTATCCAAATTACCCTTTCAAATTATTTAGTTATGGCTCAAAGTATTTGACAATCACATTAAGTCTATCAAATAAAGATTTTCATGTAGAGCTTGATACTAAACTAAGTATTTGAAATTAGGTCTAAATATATCAAACTAAGTATCAAACTTTTTCATGCAATGTTTGATACCAAACTAAGTATATGAAATGATATGTGTTTAAAGATTTTTAAAGAATTTATTAGTTTTACTCTGGAGCACTAACAACTCATTGAGGTATTATGAGACAAAGACTGGATGAGTAAAGAAACTAAAGAATTGAGTCCACTATTTGGGGGACACAGTTCTCCTTACAGAGATTGCCAATTCCAATCAGATATAAACTCTCATAGAGATTGAACTCCATCTCTGATTCATTTTAATCCATAATTGGTTATACAACGATTTCTGATCTCTAGTACCTCAAACTTAGCTATTTGCTTGAAATATGTCATCCTTAGAAAAAGATGATGTGTTTAAGAACCCAAAATTCCTCTCCAAATTCACTTATAATTTATACCATTCAACCTAAAATAACCAATATACTAGAAAACATGACCATATTACTCAAAACCAAAATAAATGATAGTACATAGAAATGTACCTATACAGTTCTAGATATTGCATCTACCATTTATTTTTAAATACTATAGTTAATATGCTTAAGGAATTAAAAGACAGGATTGAAAATTTCAGCAAAGAACTAAAGAAAAGAACCAAATGGAAATAATAGAACCCCAAACTACAACTCTTTATATATTTAGAAATCAGTGGATGAGTACAAAGGAACTTTTCAGATTTCATTGGAGAGAACCTTACAGACTGCTCTCCACGTTTTACCACAATTATGACACCATGGCTTGAAAACACTCTGAAAAACGTGTATAGAGAAATATTTGATTTTGGTTTCTTCAGAGCTGAATGAATAAACATCACCTGTTCAACTACATAATTAAAATAATTTAGATACTAAAATGTAAAAACAGAATTCATCTATTATGACACTTGTCTCTCACTAAAGGATCCTTGTAAGCAAAAAAAAAAAATTTTGCATGTATTTTTATCCCACTCAGCGTTAGCTTAGTATAACTTTCCTTTCTTTGAGTCCAAAGGTTAGGAAACTTCAAAACCTACATTTAATTCTTTCGTCTGGGGCCAAGTTTCTCGAGGAAATATTTGACTAGGATTTTGAATCCAGTGTTAGCTTCTTTGCAGCTATCTGTAACTGGTATTGTCACATGTGACTTTCATCTCTTCATATGTAACATGCATGGCTCAGTCTCTTTCAGCTACAAAAGTCAAGACAAAATAATAAAAACAGCAAAAGTTATTAGACTCTGAAGAAGACAGGATGGAGAGAGAGAAAGAAGGAAAGTGAGAGAAAGAAGGAAAGAAAACCAACAGGATTCCATAAATAACAATAAAATGTAACTCTTACTATATAGAGAGAAGTTACAGTTCACTCAGATTAACTGCAAGGAGGTCAAAAATAAAAACCAGATACTGACCGAGTTTTAATGTTTTCTAGAAGGAAAGGCAAAATTCTTTGCCTTGAGTATCTTAAAAGTTGACTCTAAATTTCTGTGCGAAAACCTACACAGTAGTTTTTCATTTGTAGTTTTACCTTCTGAGCTTCCAGTTATCCATGGTCCAATATATTCTGAAAATATTGTACACATAAGATAGAGAGAGAGAGAGAGAGAGAGAGAGAGAGAGAGAGAGAGAGAGATCACATGCAAATAGCTTTTACAACAGTGTATTGTTGCAACTTCCATTTTATGATTAAAGTTGTAAATATCCTACTGTCCCTAATTTATACATTAAACTTCTTCATAGGTATTTATGTGTAGGGGAAAGGTAGCAGACACAGGATTTGGTACTATTCTTGGTTTTAAGCATTCATTGGGATTCTTGGAACATATCCCATAGTAGTGAGGGGGAGGTCTACTGTTCATAATAATAATTATTCCATTTTGCCTGTGCGTGGTTCTTGGAGTTCACAGATTCTCCATGTATCATCTCCTTTGATCTTTGCAACAAGCCTCTTAGGTACAACTTGAGCCATAGAAAACATATGAGAGTGACAAAACTGTTCTGTGCTTTATTCAGGACATCACGATTGTGTCCGAATTTAAAGGGTAGGTTTCTACTGAACTTGTACTCTTACTTATTTCTCTCGTGATTAAAATATTTAAGAATTTGCTGTTGTCAGGAATGTATAATGGTGCAATATTTTTAATATCTACTAGATAATATCTGAAGCCAATTTGCTTATCCTATCTTATGTTAGAAATTAAATCAGAGCTCAAAATAATTCATAGCATAGAGATGATTTCAAAAAACAGCAGGTTACTTTCTATTCCTTGTATTACATGTAGTTGTATCTGCAGTGCCTTGCCCAGTATCTTTGAAGAGAAGATACCCAATAAGTATTTGTTGAAATAAATTGACACTGTCATTGTATCAAAACTCTAGAGCTTACCAGGTTAGTTGAAAAAAACCTTCAAGGGATTTGCAGTTTAATATCTAGGTATCTGTAAATAACAGACTTGGATTCATTATATTAGATTTTGCTTATGTTTTTTACATAAAGCATTTCATAATGATATTCTGCTTCTAAATCTGTTGTCTTAGTTTTGCTAAATGTAGTCTAAGCAGAATTTCTCTGGGTTTCTTCAGCTTTATGGTTTGTCACTCTAAACTACAGGATTGTTGAACACACACACACACAGAAAATTTACCCCCCAAAACCTTTTTCAAGTATTTCTGATCCTATGTAACTTGCTCTAAATATATGTGATTGGAAAAAAAATTATGCTTTTTCCCCAAGAGGGTTAGTGAGTGGTGATAGCATCCAGGGAACCCCTAGTTAAACATTCACCACAGAGGAATTGAAGACAGCTGGAGAATGAGATGACAACAATTTCAAGTTTCCGTAAAAAAATCAAAAGAGAGCAAACCAAAGTGGCGCCATGTTCTCCAGTCTTTATTAGCATCAGAAGTTCTCATGGACAATTGCTTTACTCATGTCAGTGTAACAATGTGGAGGATCCTGCACTGGGCTGGAATCCGAAGGGCCTGGCGTTCCTGCTGCCACGATGGCCTCTGCCACCGGGACCACGCTAGACACGCCCCCATCTCAGTTACGTCGTCGCCTATAGTACAAACATGGGGGACTGTTAGCATGGCATTGCTTGGGAACTTTTCAGAGAAGTAGAAACTTAGGCCAAGCTGAGACCTACTCACACAGAAACTACATTTTTAACAAGACCCTTCACTGTGTGGTGCACACATATAAGGAAGCACTGTACTAAGTGGTCCCCAGAAAGGTAGAGTATTTGGAGACATTTTAAAACCATAAAATTATTTCTGGCCTTCATTCTTGATCAAGATTTCTAGAGATGAACTTCAGAAATTTTATTTTTAAAAAGTTCCTCCGAAGATTCTAAGGATCAACCAGTGACGGAATCCACTAGCCTGGATGGTATTACTCTGGTTTTTATAGTCTGCAAAGTTGCCAGCCGCTGAGATGCGCTGTTCTTATCCCTGCCCAGTCAACTGATGACGGTTACTAAAGCTGGTGAAAAAGCAACTCTTGAAGGGTTTCAAGACTATGAATTTTTAAACCACCTTAATTTCATGAAATATGAGAAGGTACTGTAAAAAGATTAGATTTTAAAATGGATACAACAATCTTTTAAACATGAAAAAAAAAAAAAAAAAAATGCCAGCAGAGACAGATGACTTCTTGGGGTTGGAAGAGAAATTGAAGGAAAATAAATGACACTGTAAATGTATCTGTCCCTGAAATCCTAGCTGACTTATTAAATTCACTGCCGTACAGAGGGTTTTAGATGTACTTGTCTCAGAGAGTGAGGCTTAATGGACTAAATGTGATTGAAAGCTTAAGAAATCTGCTTTTTAGCTACAAATTATGAAATGGATTTATGTAATTATTGAACTATTATTCTTTCAGCGAGCAAACCTGTAAGCTATAACATAATAACTTTCTCACAAAATAATCCTATGATAATATTCCAAAATTGTGTTTCAGAAAAGTGCTTCCATAGTGAACTGGGGAAAGTACCACAGTTAATTTTATTCAAACAGATATGTTAAGATCTGTTTCAATAACCAAAGGTTAATAAGGGCTGTAGGTCTTTTTATTAGTCAAAAGAAGTATTTTTATTCTAAAATTAGTATTACCAAAGATAGATAGAAGGTGAGCAACTTCATCCTGGCCAAAAATTCACCTAAGGATACTAAATAGGAATATTCTTAACTACAAATGTCAGAAAATGTAATTGATAAACAAGCTATTTCTCTCCATTAAAAAGGAAGACCCAGAGATGTGGAACCCAGCATCTGTGAATCTCTAGTTTTTGCTTCATGTTGGAAGAGACCCACTCACTGCAGCTTCAGGCATCACACCTGTGTCTTTCCAGATATGAATGAAGGGTTGGGGGTGGCTGGTTGTATCAGCCTCTTTGTATTGGGAAAAACAAACCCTCCCACTCTCTCACCAGCAGCGTTCTAACCAGAAGGATGTCATATGACCACCTATAACTAGAAGGGATTTGGGGACTAGATGAGTTTTAAATTTCAAACTACATAGCAGTTTTTCTTTTTCTTTTTTACTTTCACTCTCTCCATAGTTCAAAAGACTTTATCTCTCTACTTTTGCCAAACTTAAGTCTTAAACGCTCCTATAATGGTCTGAATAGTCATTGACTCCGTAATGAAGTCTTCTCACATTATTTCCACATACTGATTTCATTTTCTAAGCATTCCTATATGCTTTATATACATTCTGTATCTCAGCAGCATGCATTTGTGTATCTATTATTCTATCAAAGTTCCATTTTTTATAGCTTATTTCTGATACTGCTAAAGAATAAATTTTTCTTGCAATTTCCTTTGTGTCTAGAATAGTAGTACTAAGCTTAGTTGTGCTTACCAAACTGAACTGAGGAAAATGTAGGTTGTGCCGTGATTCCCCATTACACAGAGGACTGTGTGCAAATTTCTGCATGCAGAGTAAACCTAAATATCTTTGGCGCCTTTGTATGTGCAGTGAACTCTCTTTGACACTTAGGAAGCTTATCATTAATACAAATCACAAGGGCCACAGATATGGATCATAATTGTGGGCCCTGTAAATTTCAGTTATCCCTAGTGAAAGATTGGATTTGAATGGTTGGTACCAGATCCAAGAGATTTTCCCAAGGAGCCTTTGTGATTAGAATAAAGCTGCAAAATGCCATCATTTAGAAGTGTTGCCAGGAAAGAAACATGCTGAATGCATGGGTTAGCACTGAGAAGCATGAACTGTGAGAGTCAGTGGCTTGGAAGCCCACTGGTGGATACTTAAAATGCAGTCACTTGACAAACCTCATCACAGACAGTGACATGTGGGTAGTTCATCAGGGAAAAAAATCCACAAACTACTAATTATGTCTATTTCCTCTCCTTCCCACTCCTCAGCCTTCTGTTTCAAGTTATTTTTAGACTCATCTCACACTTTCTATAATTTTCAGACATACATGAGCAAATTAGAGAGACCATATTTTACCGGCACTTGCATTTTTCTCCTGATGGATAGATTCCTAAAACGTATGGGTGAAACACATTAGTTTGAAAACAATCACAAATGGCAAAATGGTGATTCAGGACTTACGAGGTCAAAAATGAAGAAAACAAGAAAGGAACATGGAGAGAGAAGAAAAATAGGAAAAGAAAAAACTATGATGACACACAAGGAAAGAAAGAAATGCAAATTGTAACAAATTAAAAGTCAAAAATATATTCTGCCTCTTTTTTGTTCATGGCATAATTTATCAATATAGCACATTCCTGAGTACACATTTTGTTCTTTAAATCATCACTATGTCTACAAACAAAATTCGTTTGATGAGGAAAAACACTACCAAAAAATAACACTGATATTATTTTTAAAATCACCTGGTGATAAGTGGTCCATGTGACTGAATTTTTCACTTTCCAACCAGTTGATGTATATTCAGGTCAGCTCAGTATACATGGTTAAAATATGTATATATATCCTTCCTCTAAAAGGAAAAATTCTTAAGTACACATTGTTTTCAAAAAGGTCTCCAGTGCAAGCAATCTGGGAGAAGTTTCACAATTTATTTTCTCAGAAGTGATCTGCTAAGACCTGTTATAATAACCAATGATTTTTATGGGTTTTAGGTCTTTTTTGTTAGCCAAGAGAAGGAGAGACTAGACTAATTAAATTCTACACATATACCATCTGACTTCTTTGTGGAATGTGGAACCTCAACATGCAGGCTAAAATTTGAAACATCAGCTTTCATATTCTAAGATTTGAAAGACAAAAAGGTATTCTTACAACCCAGCAATTCTACTCTTAGGCATATATCAAAGAGAATAAAAAATAGATGGTCACAGAAAGATTCACATGAATATTAATTGAAGTATTATTCATATTAGCAAAAAAAGCAGAGAATAATTCAAATTTTCATTAAATGATGACAGGATAAACAAAATACGATTTGTCTGTATAATGAAGTATTAGATAGCATAAAAAAGAATGAATTACTGATTCGTGTCACAACAAGGATGAACCCTGAAAACATTCTAAGTAAAAGAAATCAGAAATGGATGGCCACATATTGTATGATGTTTAGTTTATATAAAATAACCAGAATAAGCAGATCCATAGAGATAAAAATTAAACTAGTAGTTTGAGTCACTGAGAGGAGATTGAGAATGAGAAGTGAAGTCTAATGGATAATGCAGTTTCTTTGGGGAATAATAAAAAATGTTTTAGAATTATAGGTGATGCTTGTGCACCTTTGTGAATGTATTAAAAACACTTAAATTGAACACTTTGAATTTTATACTGTGTGTTATATCTCAGCAAAAATAATAAAACTTATACTCTTGGTATCAAATGGATTTCTTTGATAAAAGGTGCATTACCACAGAGAGGCTTTGAGATGTAACTCCCACACATGATACAAGTTTTTTAAAAAGAGAAACTGAAAAAAGAGCTTGGCAGTAAAAATTTTAATTGACTGAAATGGTTTGCATTTGCTATTCCTTCCAGATAAGTAGCTTCATTTTTTTCAGCCAAATAAACAAGTAAACTTGAGCTGTAACTATGTTCAAAGATCACAGGTTCCATGGTGGTCATGGCTGTCTCAGGTTTTCCAGTCTCATTTCTGGAACTTTCCTGACCTTCTGCTTTGAGTACCCTGAAGGACACCCATGGCCTTATGAGGTTTTGCACCATTCTCTCTCCATGCCTCTAGCTGTCCTCCACACCTTCTTTAAGAAAAGCATCTCTGCTCTCAGATAAACCAGAGCTTGAAACATGGAGTTCCATTCCTCAGTTGCCATCTAGTCGACCTAAAGAATGATCCCTGTAGGTGAAACTTCAGGCTTCATGTCTTCAGGTAAACAGGGACTATGCAGCATCCTTGAGTACTGATGACAGCACAGAGGGAACAATAGAGAGATGTCCCACTCTGTCCTTAGCATAGCTTCAGCTTATCTGTCAACCTCCATAGGCTACACTGCATGGCTACATGCCTGGATTTTCAATACCTTCGGAGGAGGAGTCTTCAGAAGGTTGAATGACATGGAAAAATCCAGGAAACTCTGGATAGCTTAGTGAGCATTTACTATATTAAATTAAATGCTATTCAGTAAGTTTTAGTTTTAACTCAGCTGAGTTTTACATCCTTATAAACAATAAATTTGAGGAATGGATCCAATGCTATTTCCTGTAACTATCCCTTCAGCTAGAGAATGAGACCCCAATACAGTCAAACTTTTGCCTTTCATTCCCTCTACTTTAAGATACTTTCTGCCTCAGTGGCATTCCAGGCTCTTATACATCTGTTCTCCTGGAAATAGACTCAGTCCTAACATCTGCAGACAGGAGCAAGTGTACAAGTGAAGGCATCCACACCTCCCACACGTGCCTGCCCCTTTTCTTTTCTTAGCCCCTGCTCAATCTTGCAAAGGGAGGGATCTTGTGCATATTCATAGGGATGTGGACACCCCAAATCAAACACAAGGGCCCAAAGGAGCTGCCCTTTGGCTACCATCAGACTCCGGATTAATACCTGAGATGCTGTGGCATGAAGAATATGCTCACAGTTTCTAGAAGAAGGGTGAGATGTTTAGGAAGAAAACTTTGGGGTTCATGGTATCTGCTAGAATGAAATGCATTGGTTCCTGTGTGTGTCTCCTCAGCATTAGGAACCTCTTTTCAAGAAGTACTGTGCCTCAGACTAGTGCACTATTTTCTTTGATTCATAGAACTGCTTGGAAATCCTATTGCACAAACCGTTCAGATAGACACAGCCAGGGAAATATGTCTTACCTCTGACAGGAAGTCAAGCTTAATCTTAGCTATTCTTTTGTCTCCACAATTCAGAATGTACATTTATATGTGTCTATAATGTATGAAAATAAGTAAAAGGATCCTGGCCAAGTCTCTTGTTAGCACAACGCCATGTGATCCAGAGTAAACGAGGCCAAGGTTTAGCTCCTGAAGACACCTCCTTAGGGCACACACAATCCTTCTTCCACATGTAATCGACTCTTGTTCACTGAGATGCTCAGCAGGACTCAGGAATTTAATGGATTTTTCTCACTTTACTGAACATCTAAAGTAGTTTTAAATTCTATGAGAGTAATTTAGAAACTGTTGTGGTATATAATTAATTTTTATAAACATGCACATAGTATATTTGTGCTAATAAGCATTTGCTTTGTGATGTGTTTGTGCATCCACTCCTTCTACTCCCCAGAATGCTAATGAACAAAGTGTGATTGCTTGCTTTTCTCACAAAGAGAAGGTAGAAAGTTGCTGCTAAGATCATTTCTAGGAAGAAAGGTGAACATAACTCATTTTCATAGTTGTGTTTTCCCTCATGAAGTCATTTAGCAAAGCGGAAGAACTAGTCTGTTACACTCCCAATGCTTTCTCAAATTAGAACTGGCTTTACATCTATAAATATAAAGAGTATTTGGAGTAATTGTTTGTACTGCATATAATTAAGCAGGTTGTGTCCTGGCCCATAATCACTAACTAGAGACTCCCATCTGAAGAAATAGTCGTATTTAACCTCATAATTTACTCTGCAGTGTGGTACTTTCAAGGGATACACCCTTCTTGGTAGATTAGCTTTCTTAAATAGACCGGAAATGCTAATCAAGGGAGGAGCTTCCATTATCATCTCTTCAATATGTGTCCCATGATTGCTCACACACATGGAAGTTTTCATTAAAGTAACTCCCTAATTTTCAAGGCCCAGGGCAAAAACCCCAGAGAACCTCTTGTTCAAAAATCAAAAAGAAAGTCTTTCTTTTTCTGATTTATGACCTGTTAGGCTGGTTTTCGTTTGCCATTTAACACCATGGTCCCTGGAACACAAGGATACCTACAGAGTGGAGAGGCCAAGGTTGGGAGTGAGTAAATTCCTTCCAAACAGCCATGCTCAATTATTCCTTTAGAATTCACTTGCAAAGCATTAATTCAAAGATAAATGATTTAGAATCTCAATAGGTTACTGCAGGGCATTAATACCCAAGGCTGAGGATCCCTTCTCCCCCTGGGGTTACATCGGTGCTGTGCCCATGCAGCTTGCTCTAGTCTCCACCCTTTATCACTTTGCTGTCTTCTCTAGTGCCTTGCTTGGTGGTGGATCCAGGATATACCTAAGATAGTTAATATCTAAAGAACTAAGATATATCTCTGACTTAAAAGCAGTTCTTTAACTACATGTTTCTCAGGTCAGTTTGGAGTGAGGGAGCATTTTCTACAAAACCTACTCCTGCAGGGACTCTAATGACTTACCACCCATCTGGGGAAATCGGGGTCTAGTTAGGACATTCATCTGTAATTTACATCATTGTTCTGACTTCAGAAAGCACCACACCTACATCACCCTTAAAAGACAAGTGATGCTCCTATTATAAGAACTCCATCGAAGGCTCCACAACTTCTGTGCCAGGTTACTAGCCTTTAACTTCCTTTCTTTCTGTTTTCAGTGATCATCAATGGCATATAGGTCAGCAGTATCCCTGTCTACTTGCATCTGCTAATGCATAGCGGATGACATCTCTATCCACCAGACACAGCCTGGCACGGGGGAAGAAATGGTTTCCGGCCTAAATCTGAATTTTGTCTTAGCCTTGACCCTTCAAGCAGACTAAAATGCTCTCCCTTTGGAGAAGTGTATTTGCTTTACTTTACTGTTTATCTTTGTCTTGATTTTATTATTTGTGTTTCTCTATTTGTTGTTCACATGTACCTATATCAGAGGTTTTTAATCTTCAGATATAAAGTTGTTCATCTAGAGCTCAAAAACACATACCCTATTATGTGGGTTTTGAAATAACATTGCTTTTCTTAATGGAAAAGTTAGACACATTACAGAAAATGTCAAAATTTAGAGCATAAGGAAATGAAGAACCACCAGAATTGTGGTCTTACCATCCAGAGAGAATGACTTCAATTTTGGCATATACATTTTTGGTCTTCTTTATACATATGTATCTATGGTACTATGTAATTGAGATACTGCAAATATTTGTTTTATAATATGTTTTTATCCATTCAATAAAAACTATGTATACCTTTTATACTATTGATCATTCATCAAAAACACCATTTTCAAACTTTGAATACATTAGAATCACCTGGGAGTATGTGGAGAAATGAAGACTTTAAGGCCCCTTATTTACAATTCTAACTCATTAATTGGAGATGAGGACCAGAGCCTGGCATTCTGAAGAGGCATCCTAGTGGATGTTAATCTCAGCACTTGCTTTAATACAGATCTACAACGTGATTTTTAACTGCTGCACTATGTTCTATTTCTTATTAAATCATCATGTATTAAATCAATCCCATAGTGCTCATTTAAAACTCTAATTTTCAAATCTTTACTTATATAATTCAGTCTTCAGTGAATAACCTACTATATACATCTTTTTGAACATCTCTGATTATTTCCTTCAGAATGTTCTCCATAGTGGAACTTCTGGATCAAAGGAAATACAAACATGTGCAAAGTGGATAGTATTTGAGGTGGAAACACAGCTTTGTAGAGTATTGGACTCATATGAGGTATTTAATAGATGCTCTCTACTAGGGACATTCATATATCAGAACAGTAGTTCTGAAGTTTATTGTAGGGTTGAAAATCACCTGGAGGGCTTGTTAAAAGAAAATCGTTGCCGCTTCCTACCTGTCCTCTCTGATTCATGAGGTCTGGTGTGAGACTGGGAATTTTCATTTTTAACAAGTTCCAAGTTGGTCAGGTCCCACCCTTTGAGAACCCTAGACACTCTTATAGGTGTTTTATGTAAGTTATTTACATTTCACAGCAGTCCATTGCAACTGAGGGTGGAGACTCAGAGAGGGTCTGAGGTCATCAAAATAATAATGGAAGAGGCAAGATTTGATTTGAATTTTGATTGTCAGCAAAGGCTGATGCTTTTCCCCACAAAACAGCTTGGTTTCTTGCTTCATTTCATTAACCACAAAAAACACATTTGGATAGCTTTAAAGCCACCCCAGCTTGCAGTTCATGAAGGATGCATGAGGGAGGAGAGAGGTCAGGAAGTGTTTGGTTGAGAATCTCCTCAGAGGAAACTGGTTGGATGAGTTAACCTCCTTCAGTCATTCACATCAATCTGATAGGTTACTTCCTTGCCCTCCAGAAGCTTTGCTGATGTCTGGATATCAAGACAATCATTTCTCATCATTTACTGCAACTGTGTATGTAATAATCCTTCCTTGGAAAAGAGCTCTACTTCTTCCCAAAACCACCTCCAGGCATCCCCACGCAATGGCCTAAACAACTTGTTTGTAGAAGGGAACTCAGAAAACAAATTTCATCAGTGCAAAAAACAAAGAACAGCTGTCAAACTGGTTGCCTATAATAATAACCAGCAGAGAAATCACACAGTGGCAAAACTTGAAGCCAGGTTGGCTTCTATCAGACCGGTTTAGAGAGGTGAATATTTCCTAACCTATACTCAGCATCACCAAGTGAGTCACATACATTTCACAACTAGAGAAATTCCAAGATCTAATTATGCAAATTTTTACCTGTTTATTCTCTTGGGGTCATATCACCCTACTGCCTTGTAGAGTGGGTGTAGATTTAATGTTTTGCATGCTCTTCAGTCTTCATTTATTCATCCTGTAAATTGAGAGCTCTGCTAACACTCTACAAGGAGAAATTGATTGTTGGCTGTTTAAATGTGTTTTGACCCAAATGGACACACTGCGATTAAAATGACAAAAATTCAAGATAAAGAGAGAATCTTAAAATTAACTGTCAAAAAAAATGAGTCACGTAAAAGAGTCCCCATACTACTGTCCACAAATTTCTCGACAGGAAGAGCACAAGTCAGAAGAAATGGCATGATGACTCAAAGTACTAAAGAAGAAAAAAACAAAAAGAACTCTCAAACAAGAATAGTCTACCCTGCCAGTTTATCAGTTAGAATTGAAGAATATTCTGAAACTTTACAGACAAATGAAAGCTAAAGGAATTCATCAGTATTAAACCAGCTTTACCAGAATTACTAAAAGGATTTTTACAAAATCAATAGAAGCTTTTCTTATAAGTAGCAAGACACCGAAAATATGACATGTTTGTGGGAGAGAGTAAAAATGTGGATTATTAGAATAAGCCTGAGGATCACTAACTTTCCATTTAAAATTGGTTATTAGCAAAACTATGATATCACCTCTCACTTGCAGTAGTGATCAATATTCAAAACAACAAATGTTGGTGAGGCTGTAGATAAAAGGAAATGCTTATGTACTGTTGACAGGAGTGCAAATTGTTGCAACCACTATGGAAAGCAGTATGAAGTTTTCTTCAAAAACTGAAAATAGAATTTCTATAATTCTGTTATTTCTTCTATCTATTTATCCCCAAAACACACACACAAAAACTAATTTGAAGAGTTACATGCTCTTTCATGTTTATTGTATCATTGTTTACAATTTCCAAGATCTGGAAGCAGCCTAAGTGCCCATGGATAAAGGACTAGTTAAAGAAGATGTCGGATATATACACGATGGAATATTACTCAGGTAAAAAAGAAATCCTGCCATTTTGAATAATATGGATGGACTCAGGAAAGTATGCTTAGTGAAATAAGTCAAAAGGAGAAAAAAAACATTTTTGATTTTACTCATATGTGGTATGTGGAGAAACCAAACAAACAAATGAACCAAATCAGAAAACTTAGTGGTTACCAAAAAGGAAGGGGGAGAACAAGGAAATCAGGTAGAAGGAGTCAATTATCTGGTGAAGGATAGAAATGAATCGGAGGTGAACTTACTGTGTTGTATACAGGTGTTGATTCATGATGATACACATAATAATGTAACAACTGCAATATTCCTTCAATAAAATAAAAATAAAATACAGTTTGTGTAGCTTCTAGCATGCGTCCATATGATACAAATACCTGTGAACAATCCATCTTACTGGCTAATTGCATAATGCAGAATCAATTACTTTTTCCATACTAAAAATAAATTCAGTCTGGCATGTATTATCATGTAAAACAGGGCAATACAGCTCAATAGATAGTTCGTTCCAAGATTATAGGAACCATGTACAGCCTCTGGCTTTATCATTTTCAGTAACTCTGTTCCTGGATAAGGAAATTGTTAAGCAAAGACGACTTGGGAAATCTGTTTATGGAAGACTGAGTGTTTTATCATCTGAGTTGCTCTTGTTGGCAGAACTAGTATTAATCGTTGACATTTTGGTGTCAGAAGGACGATAGCAACTGGAATTGTCTGACAAAGGAAGGAATGTCCAATAACATAGAGACTTCTATAACTAAAAGAATTAACATTCAGATTGAATTGTTATCTCAGAAATACTGCCAAAAACATGTCTATACTAGAAAAAAAATTTGATTAGTGGGCTCTTAGGAATCCCTATAACACAAGTGTGCACATACACACACTTCTTAGTAAGGGAGAATTAAAGGGTGTTGTGAGTAGAAAAGGAGACCAGAATTATACCTTTTTCCAAAGAGGTGAGAGGTGAGAGGAATGTGTGTTTTTATCAACAATGTACTTAGTAGTTATAATGCATTTAGAGTCTTTCACTGCAAAGCTTTCTCCAAATCCAGAAATTCACAAATTATGCATTTGTGGAACTGTGTGAAACACTAGTCTTTAGCCAAACCTTATTAACTGGAATCCAAATTAGAGTCACTTTGAAAACTCTGTTTTTACAAAGCAGAAAGAAATTACCTAAAACAAACCTATACTAATGATTTAGTATATAAAGAGTCATTTTCAGGTTCTAGCAGCTTCTTTATAAATTCAGCTTATATTTTTAGACAATGTATCATTGATATTTATAATGATTGTGTAAGATATTATTTAATCAAGAGGTGATTCCATTACTATTCCAAGAAAAAAAACTCTACTATCATATTACAAAAATATTTTCAGTAACAAAGATGAAAACAAATGAAGTTTTCTAATCATCCTTGATATAGACAAAATATTAAATTAACTGGTGTATTGTGGTTACTTATTGTTTATGAAAAAGTCTACCTGCAAATTAGTAACCATATCAAGACTACCAAGCACTGTTGCTAAAGTTAGTATTATATAAACCAGGAAACATAGCCCTAAAATTCCTACATATTAGGGTTAAATAATTGATATATTTTTTAATTTCACATTTCACTGCATTTGCATGAAGAGAGGAGTGAGTCAAATTTCTTTGGGAATGTCACATTATATTGCCAGGAGTCAAATTTATTTGAATTGGTTAGGAAGTGAGAAGAAATGTACTAACAGAAGGGCTTCTGGGTCAGGACTCCCTCTGTGTTTAGCTCTTAGCAGCTGCACACCTTTGGGCAAATCATTTCTTTCAAAGTTCTCCTAGGCGGGACAAGCCCCAAGGCTGTAGATGTGAAGATTCAGGGATATAAACAGGGAACATGCTTTTCACAGAAACTGGCCTGGGCAGAAACAAAAGAAGTCATAGCAGTGATTATTAAATTTGCATTTAGTGCTTCTTATTATGAAGTCCTGTGGGCTTTTTTAAAAATTGTGATAATATATTTAACATAAATTGATCATTTTAACCATTTTTGAATGTAGAGTTTTGTGCTGCTTTTACTTAGAAACAATTACCCTTTATAGTAAATGCTTGCATATTAACATTATGCTGTTTGCTCTAATGGTAAGTATTGAAAAAAATCAAGACTATGAAAACATTTGGTTTGAAAATCAAAACAACACAGTTTCCTATGGCTTCACAAAGTTTTCTATGGCAAAATTTTAAAATAATTTCATGAAGCCATGAAACAGCTTCTTCAAAAAATTCAACAGTATTTCAGACACAGAATTCATTGAAAATAGCCATTTCAATAAATATAAAAGCTATTTATTTATAAGGCAGAAAACTGAAACCAAAGAGTAAGATATGCTTTGAGGTAAAAAATCTCCTTCACCCTTAATACAGTCCTTTTCTTTCCTTAACAGTTTATGTATTCTTCTAAAAAAGTTTTTGTATGTATAAGCATATAAATTTGTTTACAAGCGGAGTCACACTATTCCCATCTACATATTTCAAATTTAAAAGTGTGCATTAAAGATCTTTCCAAGTTTTTAAAGGATACATATACTGCATTGTGTAGTACATCACAACTGAATGGAAAAGCTCCTAACTTCTGCATGTAGACAATTTTTGTCTAACGCATGATGACATCAGATCTCCAGGGGTTTTTCCCGCTTTGACAAAGAAAACTAGAATAAGCATCTGTGTACATGGATGTTTATTTCTGTAAATAAAGAAGGATAAATTCCTAGCAGTGAAGACCTGTCAGATCTTTATAATGAAACTTGAAGTTTCAATTGTACATTTAATGAGATAATTCTGGGCTGATTATTATGTTGCGAATATCCAGGAATTGTCACTTGACATCCATCATATCTTCTTCAAGATGAGATTGAGGCATAGTGATTTGTGGCTAAACATCTAAGATGTTGGGATCACATCACTTTCTAGTTAGATAAGTTACATAATGAAGCTCTCTAAACCTCATCCTGCCTAATAGAACTACCTTAAGAGTCAAATTAGTTGTTCAAAGTTAAGTATTTTGTACCGTGCACTTAGCATTGGTAAGCTCTCAATAAATGATAACAATATGTAGTCAATAATCACCTGGTGATAATTGTTAAGGAACACTAGACCAGAACTCGCCAAATTTCCAATTTTTTAATATTGACGTAAGTAATTCTAATTATACGTTTATCACTTACTTGATATATATTCCCTCTTATCCCTCAAGACTATTATTAATTCTGTTCTTGGAATGTTTTTTTCATGGAGCGTTTTCTCAAGCAGTGGAGCAATTTTCTTCACTCTGCTTCAGAACTTTACGTGGGCTGGGGCAGGGCTGCACACTTTCCACTAGAAATCAGGTCTAGAGCTGGAGGCAGAGATAAAAATCCTAGCCCTTCTAAGGAAATGCTCCCTGAGCCTTTGGTTATAAGCAGAGCAACGGTGGCTAGTATATCTCAGGACATTTGCCTTGCTTGCTGGTGGCCGAGCCCTGGCGAACAGCCTTCTTTGGCGCTCTGCTCTCAAATTCTCAAGCTGGAAGCTGGCATCCTCCTGCAGCCTGCGAGCGTACTCTGGCCATCAAGTGCCCCTTAATGGAAGAGGGAAGTGAGAAGCAGGAGCCTACGAAATGGTGTGTATCTTTTCTGATGAGTGACAGCTGGGGGTTTTGGCAGCAGAGGCAGAATCCCGGGTGTCCGGTGTCAGCCTGGGTGTTAGTTGTCACTGTGCAGTGGCCTTGGCTGTGGAAACGTCTTCTGCGGAGTGACATGTAGGTTGCACAGCCCGTGCCCAAGCCTGGACTCTGGGTCTCCAGCAACAGCTCTGCGCACTGTCCAGTTCCTTTTCTGCTTAAACGAGCTATTCCTTATTCCCGAGGGCACCAAACACCAATTTCTCCAAACTGTCCATTTCCTTCCTCAGCAAGTGACCGCTTTGACCTGCCAGTTGTTCTGGCCCCAAATCTTGCCATCACTCTATCTCTCATTCTCAATAGCTGCATCCTCCACCTTTCTCCATATGCCCAGTGCCTACTGTGGACACAGGGACTAGAGTGATCTTTCAGTAAGTCATTCCGATTATGTCACTACTCTCAGAACCGTCTAATGGACACACTCTTACTGGTAAAGTCACTTGCAGTGGCCGACAAGAAGCAGCTCCCTTATCTCTCTGAACTCCATCAAGGGGCATTCCATTCCCTTCCTCGCTCACTGACCTCCATGCACACTGGCCCCAAGTCAACAACTTGGCGCTGCAGCAACCCCACCGGACAGTGGTGTCATTCTCAAAACTCACCATTGCCTCACAGCCTTCTCTTTGACTGTTCTCCTGTCTGGATGCTCCCTCCCTCCAAAATGCATCCTCCCCCTTATTTCCACCCTGCTTAAACTCTCAGTTCTTCAGATGTACTTCCCTAATCTTCCCAGGTTTACTGTCCTCTCCTCATGTCCCATTACCTTCTATGTCCTTTTTCCCACAGCACTACTTAGCCCCTATCTTATCTCCCTGACTATTAGAAAATAATCTCCACGAGGGCAGGAGCTTTGATTCCTACTATGTCTTCTAAGTCTAGAATGCTGCCTACCTCCATAGTAAGTTTCTAAAAATATTGGATGAATAAATAGTACATAAATGAGTATAGTTGTATATGACACTCTCTACTCTCTGAGAGTTTATAAGGAAGTGCTTATCAGTCACTCAAAGAACTATTGCAAAGGCAGCAACCTTAGCAGAAATCAGTCGGAATCCTTAAAAGAAACGCCTGATTTTGTCAATGGTCTTCATTTTAATGAAAATAAAATACCCTATAAGCTTAGTCAGAGAAGTTTGTGTTATGATTTAAGGGGCGTTTAATGGGATCACCTGTCCAAGTCAGTTATTTTCTCTGGTCTATCATAGTGCTAAAATTCTCAATATTCATTCTTATAATTGTTCTAAAAATGTGCCAGGTCCTGTTGTAGCAAGTTGAGATTCAGGAGTCCACAAGTAGAAGTCCTACTCTTGTGGAACTTACATATTATTTAGGGACAGACAATAAAGAAACTCATATATAGCAAGTATCAGTTGGTTATAAGTGCTAAGAGAAAATTCAAAACAGTGGAAGGAAAGAGGGATGGGTATGTTGGCTTTTAAAATAAGTAATTGGAGAAGTCAATGCTAAAGAAATGACATTTCTGCAGAAGCCTGGATGGGGTGTAAGAGGAAGGCATGTAGTTTCTCTTGAAGACATGCTCAGGAGAGGAGAGTGAAGGTGACCTCTCACTGTCTAGTGGTGTAGCCTAGACTTCTGCTATACTCTTAGAATTTGTGTGCTAACCTAAATTCCATGAAATGTTTTGTTCCACATAGCAATGGATACATTTTAAAAATATAGCCACATCAATCCACAATGATGAATTTTTGTGGAGAGCGAGGTGTGTGTGGTCATGTATCTGAGAAAAGGGGACTCTGTGTATATGGGCTTACGTTATTTTGAAAATCAAAGCTACCTCAATAAATATTAATTTAATCAAGAATTTATAATCCTAAATGGACTGTATGAGCTTGATGTTCTTTCTACATAGATCTCAAAATTATGAGGCTGCATTCTACAATGTCAGTCACTGATCAAAGTGTCAGTCATATATGGGAAGGAACAGAGTCAATATTTAGAAGATACATTTTTATTATTGTTCTACATATAAAAATGAAAAGCAGAGGGAGAAACTCCTGAGGGAGTCTGAGCTAAATATTTTTATTTCTGTCTGCCTCTAGTTTTTCAAACATTGGAATTTGGATTACAGCATTCTGATGTGAGGGGAAGAACCCTAGTTTTAGTTAGGTTTGCTCAAAGTCAAAGTTGAGTCATTCTTTAGCATGTTTGAATAATTCTCCTGTCAATATTTGGCTGATTAGCTGAATTTTATGCTTCCTGTTTGGCTATTTTTGTACAAAATATTGTATAGGGAGTACAACTACCAGATGTGTTTATTGCTGGTTTTTTTTTTTTTTTCATTCATTAACTATGTGACTTTAAACAAATTCTTTAAAATAGCCACTTTGCAGCAACTGGGAAATGAGAAATATATCTGACGTGTATCTTCTCTTAAAAAGATTTGAAAGCACAGTTTATGTCTGAGAGGGAAAAATGACATATTACCTCTAAAGCCTTATTAATCCTCTCATGTGAGCATAGTTTATATGTCTCTCTAGGTTATAATGAGTAGTTTATGAAAAATGGGAAATGTAGAAATGCCGTGTGCAGCTTCTGGGAAGGGACGTTTGAGGAGGAAGAGGGTCCTCTTTCGACCTCTCCTTTGCTGAGTGTAGTCAGTGTGGGGCAGACCACCTGGTACCATGAGGCGCTACACTAAGGAAGGACTCTGGGTGCCAGGCATCTAGGATCCACCATGTGTTCCTTGGACTGCCTGCTTCAGGTCAGCTTATACATGAGAGAGGCACAGATTTGATTTCTCCAGTAAGCAACAGGTCATTTTGAATTATTCTGTATGGAGCCAAACCTAATGATAACTAAGGTACACCAGTGATTTCAAAGTGTTTTAGTGCTTATAAAAATACTGCACTCATTATCTCCTTTAACATTCCTATAAAATGCAAAGGTAAGAACTGTCATTCTCATTTGTCAGTCAAAGAAACTGATCTTTTAGGAAGTTAAGTAACTTGTGCATGGTAAAATAACAAATAATAAGAATCTGAGTCAAAGGAAGTTCAGTAACTTTGAACAATCACTCAAACTCATGCAGACAAGACATGCAGATGCAGGAACCATGAACCATCATGAAATAAGGGTCTTATCTTCACATTTTTGTGTCTAGCTCTTGTTGCCTTAGGCAAATTAACTACCTATTCTGGTGCTCCTTTCATTATCTATAAGGTGGGATGAAAAATCCCAAGTGAGATAAGGTTTGTAAAGCATCTGGTCCAACATTGTGGTGTACAATAAATGCTTAATATATGAGCTCTTACAGTGGACAGATGCTTTTCCTCCCAAAACTTATTCAGATATAGGGGTAAAGTAATGGGGTGGGGGGAGAGAAGAGATTGGAAAATTGACTTCATCTTGATATTATATATGCCTGCAAAGAATTCAAAATCTTTTAATTCCTTTCTGGTTTAAAAGACAAGATCAGTGACCAAGTTTCTTGTGTCCTCTGAAAACCATAAAGGTATTTCTTCACAGCTGTACTTGGGGGAATATGCCAAAATTAAAAAAAAAAACAAAAAACAAAACTGTCCTTCACCTTCGAGCTAAGATGGGAAGACCCCTATTCCAAAACAATTTTTTAATTTTCCCTAGGGAAATAGGACTAGGCCTTCTAGGTAGCATGTTGAATTTTGTTTCTCAAATATTGTTTGAATGCCTAGTGGTATCAGGTGGGTGTTGTTCAATGAGATTAAAAAGAAATTTGTGAGTTTCTAGAGAGGACTAAGATTTATGAATGTCCTGAGTGGGCATTTTATTTGGGATCAGTGAAACACAGTTGATGCTATACCAGGCTGAGTGAACACATCAGCCTCTTTACACTTCAGTTTGATTAGAAGCAAAATTAGATGAACTCACACCTGCCCTGACATCCTCACAGAGTCACTTTGGTATTATCTGATCCAGATTCTGGCTCAAATTAAATTCAATCCAGACAGCACACATGTGGAGGATCAGAATAATGATGTGAATCGGAACTTGTTGGAAGATGCATAAGTTTCTGCATCTGTCAGCAATAATAGGCTTTCTTTTGTTTATTTTCTCTATTTTTCAGACTCAACTAGATGAGAAAAAAAGTCATTGTATCCCTGCAGACCTTTAGGCAAAGTCATCCTGATGTACACGTAGACATGCACTTGCATGTAATCCATTGATGTTTACTTCATTCCTCTTCAGATCAATTGAGCAGATGAAGATATTGCTCCATTTATTTATGTCTGTTTTAGGTAGGATTTGTTTGGTGGAAATGTCTCCGGTAATTCAACTTAATGGCTAATGTGCACCTCACTGTGACACAGCAGAAGAGTCCTGAGCGACAGGTGTCAGAATGACTGTACTTGTCATATTCAAGCCTGACATTTCCAAGGTAGGATTTGATTACAATGAGCAATATGGGATTATGGGCAAAGAGATAAAGTATGGAGGCCAGGAAGCATTGAGACAAAAATAACTAGGCAGTGAGGCAGTCTTCCTTACAGTCCCTTAGCAGGCTGTGAGAAGCAGACACATGATCCTCCTGAAAAAGGCTTCTTCACTTCCAGGACATAAAAACACTCTCAGACCTGGTCAAATCAGGATACCTCACAACACAGGCACCGACCTGTGTGGGTTCTATGAAGTGGCCAACATCTCAGGCAGACTCATTTAACTACCAGAAATGTTCTGAGGAAATATATGAGAAAGTCTAAATTTATGTATATTCACGAGTGTGACATTGGGAATACTTTGGTTACAAGTCATATAGATCTCCCACAATCAAACTTCAGTCACCATTGAGCAATTACTCAAAGCTCAGCATGCTGTAGTTTCTTGCTCTATTTTAGAACATTCTTTATTTCTGCTTAAATTCCTTCCTCCATTTTTCTCTCTTATGCTTTATCACTAAATTTGTTAGTAGCTATCTTTTTCTCTTAGATATTCTAAGTTTCAAAGTCTCCTTTTAAAGCCCTAATGCCTAGGAAAAGATAAGTAGTAGTAATAATAATAAAATAATAATAGCATGCACATATGCAGAAAATATGCATATATATGTACATATTGTATAGTTTACAGAACACTTTCACACAGATTATCCCACTTCATCCTAAATACAGCAATGACATCCAAACCTCTTTATTTTCCTCCTGTTACCATGAGCTGGGCACTATACTGTGATCTGTCATAAAATGTCTCTAGAGGTCAAAGAGTCAAGCAAGAAAAGCAATTAATACAACACTTTGATATGATAGAGGACCGTGAAGGAGAGTTGAACAAACAGTAAACTAGGCATGAGTGTTCCCCAGAAAAATGACCACCTTGATGTTTATTTCTGCTTATCTGGGCAAGAGCCTCTTTAGACTTCACTCCGCTCAGAAGCAAAACTGATTTAACACATACCTGCCCTGCCTCCTTCAGAGTTACTCTGAGAATCAAATTAGAAAACATGTGAGACACACTCTGGTGGAGTAGATGTTAGGTCTGCTGCCACCAGCTGGTGCAGGGCCGGGTGGGGGTGGGGACAACCAATATAAACAGCTAAGAAAAATAAAGAAAATGGTTCTTCCTCCTTTTTACCTTGTCTGCCTCTCTCACCTTCATTCACGCTTGCACCTTTCCGTTAAAAAACAGTATATATAAGACAATATTCTCTATGCCAAATGTAGAAATAACTTTTTATTGATTCCTTCTCTTTTCTCTCTCCTTCCCTCACACTTGACTTTCGCCAACTTTGTAACATCAACCTAAATAGAAGATGCAATTTATTGGAGTCGAATTGATATACATTTCTAGAACTGTATAAGCACGTTTAAATATTTTCTTTTTTAAAATTATTTACTTTTCTTATTATCAAAGCATATAGGTATTTATCTGTCAGACAGATATCTGAATTATAGGATCTTCTACATATCAGAATTTGAAAGAATACTTTTTTTCTCTAGTTTTTGAAGACAGACTGCATCCAAGTCTCCTGGAACAATTTCTGCACCCAATTTCACCTAGTGAACCAGACATCAAAGAGCATGCCCAGAAATCTGCCCTTTTTAGAAAACATACCCACCGATAGGCCTACTAGCCCAAGAAACCAGAAATAAACTAACTGAAGTTTGAACATTTCAAGAGCCCATTTTGCAGATTTTAAGAACATTTATTCCTCACTTCTTTCCAGCAATAACAATATTTCCCTATCAACAGTGTATGAACACAGGTATGGGTGTTTATTTGAAACAAAAACAACAGTCCATTTGTTTGCAAAATTTTAACTTCATTTTTGTGAAGGCACACTGAAGTCATGTTTTCTCAGCTTTCTTTAATTGGATGGTGCATTAAGAAGAGAACTTTGGAAAGAATATTCTCTTCCAGTGTTATTTCTGGCATCCACTCAAGAAACAAGCAATCTCATAAGCAGTTGAATTGATAATCCACTAGGAATTCTCCAAATAAGGAGGCCACAACTCATTTTACAGAATAATATGACAATTCTCAGTATGTTAGCAGTTGAAATAAAAAGGAGAAGATATGGCCTTTGTTATTCAATAACTATGGAATAATGTTATTTCAGAAGTTATGAGTACATCATCAGTCAGCTTCATTGGATGTAGAACTGAAAGAGATGAGTCAGTATTTATTCAACATATATTTACTGGACAAAATATGTATGTACATATGTGTGTATATATACATATATGTATCTATCTATATCTATATCTGTAGATATACACATATATCTATATCTATCTATCTATTTATTTGCCTGACTGTGATCTAGGTCCAGGGTTAGAGGAATAAAGAAAGCAAACCCAGGTCTTTCAGCATTTAAATTCTAACAAGACAGAAAATAAAGAAAAAACTAATATTTAATATTTCTAACACATTAATGACACATCGGAAGATGACAAGAATAATGGGAAATAGCTTACTCTGACTCTACTGTGCTGAACTTTAAAAATCTGGAAACAACAAAATTCAAAACCTTCACCTGTATAGCATTGTCCCCACAGATAGTTGTGATTGATCTCTTTTTACCCTGAGATGCAAGCCTGTTCTTGTCATTTCTTAACCTTTTTACAGTTGTGCCCTATGTAATGTTGTTCGGAAAGCGGCCTATCAGGACATTTGTTTTCTGTTCCCTTCTAGCACTTCTAACTCTGGCAACCAAACCAGCTTGAACTGGATCAAGCATCAGACCTGACTCAGTCTTTGGCTTTCAGTTTGCTTCAAGACTGCAAACTAATACCCACATATGCATACCAGCCAAAACATCCTTTTTGTTTTTTTCTTTTGCTATGCTATTCTTATTTAGAATTGTAATAAGACACAATTTGAAAACAGTTGCAGACATTTCTTGGAAACTATCGTACAGTTTGTCCTTGCTACATGGGTGTGGGGGAAGTTCAAATAAATAAACAAAAAATCCCCTACAGCTGTATATTTTCTTTGCATAACCTGAGATCATTTCAGACCAAATTGGGAGCTAGTTGTATTTTGTTTCTGTTTTCGAAATCTACCAGCAGCAGAGAGAGTATTGCTACACTGGTCAGAATTAGTTTGATAGGTGTTTTTATTTTATTTTTTTCATATTTGTTATTATGCTTATATAAATATCTTCCTTAAGAGCTAAATACATGCTAACATGAATTAACAAATTACCTAAAAACTGCAACCTTCAGCAGTCCTTAATAAGAGAAAAAAAGATAATCCACTTCATGCTAAACTGTAAAAACGAATTCCATTTTCATAATCTGAATCTTAGTCTACTGAACAGTGCTCTTAGAAGCAGCCCCAGAAGCAAACACGCGTCACTCTGTAGAGCTGCGTCGAGGTGCTGTCTCATCATGATTGAACATTAGAGCGAATTAATCAAGGAAGAAGCTTCTTCTGCTGACCTAGAGCTGTCAATAGTGGAGGCAGATAAATATCAAGTGACTCGTAAGAGAAGTTTGAGGCAGCCAACAGTGACAGTAAAGCCCATCATGGCTGGGAATACTTGGATGTTCCAGACAGAAGCACAGGAACCTGATTTCGAAATCCAGATTCCATGTTTGCAACTGCTGGTGCTCCTGGCTTTCACTTTTTGGCGGAGATGCTAGCTGAGTGTGAACAGCCCATCGCCCGACAACAGCAAACAAGCTCCGGGCCAGCCACACGTCTCACTAGCGCGGGCACAGAGCTACTTCTGAGGGCATCTCATGGGGACAAAGCCAAGGCAGATGGGCATGAGGTGGGGAGAGAGGAAGGGCTGCAGTTTGGGGCTTTTGTCATTGCTGTATGTGCTTTTAAATATCAAAGTGAATTTTTGAAAGTTGGTGGGAGTTGTCATTTCAGCCCAGGCCTCCTTAGGCAATAAATGTCACCTGTAGCTAAGGACCTTGCATGCGCTAATTGGAGTAAAAATCATAAGTTGGCAAAGGCACCTGCGTGGCGCTCTTCTCTCTTGCCCTTCTTGTGTCCTGAGACTGCTTTGCCAAACACTTGCTCAGCAGGCACTTGGAAGAGAGGCCCTTCTTCACCTTGAAGGGTGACAGGGCAGGCAAAGGACTGCCTCAGAGAGCAGCTCAGTGCTCCCAGCAGCTTGGGAGCAGTGCCTCAAGGCCTCAGCTCTGCAACATAGATGAGCAGAGGACAATAAACATAAACACCATCTTTTTGTTGTTGTTGCTATTATTACCTGAGTCCAAAACAAAGTCACTATTTTCATCAGTCAGTTCTGATGAAGGAATTCAGTTGCTTTGATGAGACATTGCCCCCAGGCCTGCTGCTCTCTCAAATATATGATTTTATATGATTTTAACTCACAGGCCCAGGAATGGTAGTATCAGAGCAGTGGGTGTGCTTTTCCACAATGCATCTACCCTACTACGTGAATGTCTGTCGTGATCTATTAAAAAAGGAGTCATGCCCAGTCTGAAATGCTAAGAATGCTGCCCTGGAAGAAGTCATTTAGAGCTTATCATTTCCTAAGACGCATTTAAAGAAACTGTTGCTGAGTCCACGGGGGTGCACTAAATTGTTATGTTTCATATACACATATGAACTGAAACCAGATAATGTTAACGTGTAATGTGCCTTCAATAAAATTGATTTAAACTTTAAAAAATGACCTCCATTATTTTAAGAGAAAAAACTAGGAAACAGAAATTATTTCACATCAAGCCATGGCTGTTTTTTGAAAGGTACTTTGCATCTCAGGTTATCCATGATGCAAGTTCCCTGGCCTCACAGTTCACTACCTCGACTTGTACTTTAGTAGGGTTTTTTTTTTTTTTTTTTTTTCCCCATTATTCAGACAGTTCAAATCAGGAGTGAGTGAGGTGCATTCAAGCTGGACTTCGACTCTGCCAGGAGGATAATCCTCTAATGACCAGTCAGCATTTTTATCCCAACCTGTTTGACCTTTCAGAAACATAGGTTGCTTCAAGTCTGCACAAAATAATCTCAAATACAGAAACAAACACGAGAAAAAAAACAAAACAGAAAACAAAGCAGGGTGTTATTGTCCTCTTCCTCTTCTGCGGTCCCTAACTTTCTTTTACAATGTGTACATTGCTAACACAGCATCTCTTTAAACTGTATTCAGCTCCTAAAACATTTGGACTTAGGGCAAAATTTACATAATTCTATTTAAAGGCTTATCCCTCAGCTTTGAAAAATCTTTGAAAAAATGTGGTTTGGGGGAAAGAAAGTCTTATCTTTTGGCCCAGAAGGTGCCTCATGGAACTAAGCTTGTTAATGTTAGGATTGCATGGTAAGCACTCAAAACTAAAAAAATAAAATAGAGAGACTGGAAGGGTTTCTTTGATCTCTCTGCAAGTCCCAGCAGTCTGCAGCTTATGATGGAGATGAGTCTGTTTCTTTCACTGTCTGGCAGACGTAAACCTGGCATCCTATTGCAGTGATGGGAAACACAGGTGCATTTCTGTACATTTTAGAATAAAATGATTGGCTCCTTTCAGTTGAGGACAGTTCGTTTTGGAATCATTACAGACTTGAGAAGATCTTCTGTAGATCAAATTTGAGACTCTATCATCATGTCTATTTTGATCAAACGATACCACCTGTCATCCACAGGTTGACAGCCAGCCTGACATACATCTTTCATGTTCACCTTCTAAGATAGTACTTCAGGAACCAAAACCTTCAACAGTGTAAACATTCCAAGACCAGTTGCAATGAAAAGATCTCTGAAAGTAGCCCAGATCTCTATGAAATCAGCTGCAGTTCCAGGAATTGAGGGCTGCATGGCCAACTGATGGCACACAGTCAGGAAAGGTGTGGAAAGTCTGCACCTGCACTGTGAAGAGTGCACGAAGTCCTCAGAAAGCACCCATCCAGAACTTTCCAGAGCTTGCAACCTACTTTCCTCTATTGAGACCCATGTCCTACCCAAGCATACTGGAGTTTGGGTATGGACCCTGACAGATGTCTTCATTTTCTTTCTTTCTTAGATGGTTTTAGTTTTCTTTAGTTTACATTGCTATATGATTTTTTAGAAAATCCACAACTCTGTCTGTTTGCATTTCACATTACAGGCTCTGCAAAGTTCCAGTGCTCTTCATCACCACTGTGTTAACTCCTTCAGTTCCTAGTTCCCTCCCTCTCCAGGGTCCTGCAGCCTATGAATTTGGTTGAGATTAGCCTGTTGATTTCTTTTATTTCTTTATATTCCACTTATAAAGTGAAACCATCCTGTATTTCTGTTTCTTTCTGGCTTATTTCATGTAATATAATCCCCTCCAGTTCCATACAGATGTTGCAAAAGATAATTCTATCTTTTTTAATAGTTGGATAGAATTCCATTGAGCATATAAATAACAAATCCTTTATCTAGTCATCTGGTGACAGGCATTTAGGTTATTTCTATGTCTTGGCTATTGTGAATTGTGCTGCTATGAACATAGAGGTGCAGATATATTTTTGCTGATTAGCATTTTTGTATTATCTGGGTATTTGTCTAAGATTGGGATAGCTTTCATTCCCTATCATGTGAATTGCTGTCAGTGTTAAATTCATAAGCTTGCTGAGAGCAGACTAACATTTTTAAAAAATTCTTTCTAGATTATAAATTCTCAGTGAATTAATTAAAGTGGAAATTTCCCAATATTTATTACTCTTGTTTCTAGGGTAACCCAGTAGTGGCTTTTATGGTAGTATTTAGTTACTGTCCATCATTTTTTTGCCTCCACACTCTTTACCCAACAGCATAGCAAGATGACGCATACTTTCAACACTGAAGATTTTCCCATTCTGATTGTATTTCATATCTAATTTAAAGTTTATTCAGAAATATTTGTGATTCTCCTTACCTAACTTATTTGAGGTTACATTTCCCTTTCCTGACAAGTAAACTGCCTTATCATGTTTTTCATCCATCTTGCTGCCTGACTCCAAATTACATTAAATCAAACTTTATTTAGATAGAGAACATTTTGAAAAGTTTTTATGTCATTACTAAAAAACACTTGCATTTAACTGGCAATGGCTCTGGGAAATTATATACATCCAGTCATCCACACATAAACGCACATAGAGTACTGTGGTACATATATATTTTGTAAGTGAAATCCATAGACTGAAGATTATTTAGACAGAGTGGAACTGTTAACTTGAGTCATCTTTTTAGGACTGATGCCTGAGAATCTTGTTCACATTATGTAATACACAGGCAAAGTTATGCTACTCTACCTGTCATGGGGCAGAAATTCATAACATCCAGCCAAAATTACCACCTGAGGACACAGACAACAAAGAAACAAAAAGTCCTAATCAGATTAAAGTAGAATGAACCAGTCTCGGGTCAGTTGTGAAATAACTAATGCCAAGTCATTCTAAAGAATAAACAGTGGAACAAAAACTTGGAGAACAAAAAGTCTTCTTAATTATTGGCATTCTTTTGTTATCTGTCATTGCAAAGTATTTTTCTATGCTCGCTGTTGTAAGGGATTTTGATAATGATAAAAATGAGGAAAATTTCCTTCTGAAATACATAAAAAATAATATGTATGTTTCAACTTAAAATGAGTCTGTAGGTCAATGGAAGTTCTAGGGTAGTTTTTATATAATCTGGTACGACCATTGCTAAACACGACACCCTATATATACTGTTTATAAATTATATAACTAGAATAAAATATCAGAAAACATCAGAGTTAATACATTAACATATTTGTCCTTAATGTGAATTTCTAAAATAATGTATTTTTCCTGTTGAGTACAAAATTGATGTGTTCCTTGAAGGAGAGATGGAAAATACACAAAAGTACAAGGATATCTGTAAGAATCAACTACAGTGGACAACCCAGAGATAGCTAGTCTGTTAACTAGGAGTGGCGAGTTAACTCTGTCAATAAGGTAGATGAACTCCACTTCTAGTCTTTATTCTCTACACATTTTACTTAATAAAATTATATCATACTATTACTATTTTAATTTTAAGCATACATACATATGGATATGTATTAATCATTTGTTATTCAATAACCTATAATGAATAGATATATCAATTTTAAATATTAATTTCAATGCATCTATTTAATCCACATCACATTTTTAAAAACTATATTTGTACACTAAAATTTCAAAACTAGCTCTAGACCTGACAAAAATTACAGTGGGTATTTATATCTTTAGGTTATAGTTGCTATGGCAGGTTGATGACTGTGGTAGACTCCTCATATTTAAGCCAGAGCTATTACTGTCTTTGATTTGCTTTGAATACCTTTAGTAGTCAAGCCCTTTTCTATTTGTTCTGTTCCATATGTAAGCCTCCCCAAGCCTATTGCTCATTGTTTTATATCTGCCAATTGCATGTATTTTTTTCCTGCCTGAATTTACCACTTTTGATATAGAATGTCCAAGAGTTAAGGGAAACATCAAAGGAATTAAAAATGATCGAAAATGACTTTTCTGAAATGTCAGTCACAGCTTTTAGGTTTTTCTTCTTCATTATCAGACATAACTGTCATCCCGCATGCTACATGATTTGTCCTCTGTCAAATGGGTGTATGTGTGCTAATTAGAAGAGAAAAAGAACACAAAATTAGGAAAGTGGTTCCTGATGGTTTAAGTTTAGTTTTTTTGGCAGCACTTTACCCCGAAGTTGTTGTTTCTGCTTCATCCTGGCCATGTTGTAGTAACAAATTAATTCTTAAATCTCTGTGACTCAGGAAAAAAAAAAAAAAGGTAAAATGTTTATTTACTGTTCACATAGGAACTGATGGAGATTATCAGGGACTCCTTTAATCCATGGTTCAACGATGCAGTCTCTCTGTCTTGTGGTAACGTTATTTCAATGGATGATGTCCAAGGTGATTGTTACAGAGAAGGAGAGAGATGTAAACTCATACCAGCTCTTCCTGGACTCATCCCAGGTCTTACATGTGTGTCTATCGACCTATCCCAACCCCTTGTCCAGAACTAGTAACATGGAGGAGCATGAGGAGATGAGAAAGGCCAGGAATGCATAAATATGTTATGAATGCAATCTCTGCCACCTTATCCAATATAAAAAACAGAACAAAATCAGTACCACCTCAGTGAACTAGAGTAGGGAATCAATAGGATTACTGGCTTCAAAGAGATAGAAAAACCAAGAAATCCTTTAAGATCTGAAAATCAGACCCACCTGATAAGTAGTGATAGTCAGATGGAAAACAAACTGACCAGCAAGGCTACTGGATAGTGTTAACCCAGAGAGAAGATGTGGTCCATGAAGTCATGACCTCATGTCTTTCAGTTGGACCCTTTAGAAGTATGGTCCTGAAACCTGGTTACTCAGGTTTAGAAAGAACTTCAGAAGTCATGGAATTCTGGTCCCATCTGAGACTTACTGAAGCAGAATCTCCTGAAGACTATATATATTTAAGCTCTTCCTAATTACTTTGATGTCATCAGAGTTTGAAATCATTGCTTAGAGAAGGTTATAGAAAATGTCCTTATGAGGAAGTGCCAATAACAGAGTGATCCTTAGGAGTGGACTAGGAAGAAACACATCAGAAGGGAGTTCAGTTTATTGTCCTAAGGTTGGCTAGCATCACAAAAGGAAGAAACTCCGTTCTGTATCATGGAAACCTGAGGAGAGCGGAGAGCCACTTCAACCAACCACCCAATAAAATACTTCACACATAGATGGAAAGTAGCTTCACAGATCTGCCAGGTTGGATGCACTTTGACTTAGCTGACTTTTGGTCAAGAAACTGCTAGGATATAGCACTGCTAAATACGCGAGGTGTCTGAAAACAACAAATAGCCAATACAGATCGATTTCTAGTTTGTTACAAAGTACAAGAGGAAAATCTGACTTTTATCTAATTGTTTCAGTTGTTATTATAGTACCTGTTTTTTCATACGGTTTTTTTAGATATGTCAGAGTATAGCAAGATCAAAACTTGAGAAGCACCGAAGAAGTGGTAGGTCAATGTTGGATCTAAAATTGAGAATTAAAAACAAAGCTGGGGGTGATGTCAAGGTCAATTAATGTAGGTCCAAATATAAGATCACAAAGCTGATTAATGTGCTAAGTAAGTGTTGTGAAATGGGAATCAAAACCAGCACTGGGCAGATAGTTATCTGTAACTCTAACTCAATGAGGAAACATGAAGTGTCTGATCTAATTCTAGCAAAAATCCATCTGGCTTGTAGTTGTCTTTATGTTGCCAGAGCATGCTTCTCACACCATATTTTCAAAATTGCTTGAAATTACAAATGACTATAAAATATGTCCTCTTAACCTTATGGGTTTTTTCTAAAAGACCATTTTGATGCCTTGTACAACTACTCTATTAGTTATTGCCATAGTTAGGCTGGAATTCCTTTTACGCCACCTCATTTATCTTTGTTTTGGAGTCCTGCAAATGGGTGCCTACTCAAGCCAAGAGAGTAGAGCTGGATGATGTCTGCTTCTGAGTCACATTCCAGGACATGTGGGTATATTGGATGAAAAGAGAAAAGTTCAATAGAAGCCTTCCTTGTCTACTTGAAGAAACAGACTTGTTCTGTCTTGTTCCAGAATGGTCAGTATTTTCAATTGTTGAAGACATTTGCAAAATACAGTATCCTGAATATTCGAGCCAGCCAACAATGAACATTGTCTTCCAGGGTATCATTGAACAATTAATGCTCCGCTGACTTTTAAATGCCGGGTTCTTCAGATTTCACTTTGGAGCTCTTTAATCTTCCTGCACTTTATCTTCAGAATTTCATCAAATTCCATTGTTTAAATGCCGTAAATGTGTGACAAGTCACTCTTTTTATTTTTTTCTAGTCAAATATCATCTCTAGCCTGTATAGTTAAATATCTCTATGAACTTCTATTTGGATATCTCAAACTTGGTAGGTAAAAAAAATAGAAATCATGATTCCCCTTCGTCATACCCTGCCCCCAGAGCCTTGTAGTCTTTACCTCCCCTAGCTCAGTCTAAGGCAATCGTCAAATTGTTAATTGCTATCTACTGACATCTCTCTGTTTGTCATATTCCAATTACTTCAATCCAGTCACCTCAAGACTTTGATATGGATAAGTATTATTCACTGGGCTTCCTCAAACAACTGACATACAATAATAAAAATTTTATTACTTAACGAATGATGGGAAATGATCGTATGAAAGAAATAACCAACCCTAAAGTTTATGGAGATCGACCATGTGCTCAGTGCTTTAATTATTATAAATACATTACTAATAACAACTTTTTAAAGTAGGTAGACAAGAAAAAGGACTCATAGACCTATGAGTTTTGTGTGGTCTTGCTTTATTAATGTTTACCGAGCACTTACTATAGATAGGTGTTTTTATGGTACTTTTATAGCAAAAATTAAAATAATGCTAAATATTTATGTAATTTCATGTAATCTTTATTAACACCTCTAGTGTTGATTTTATGCACTGTTTTATGGATGAGGAAGCTGAGGCTCATAGAAATCAAATAATCTGACTGGTATTTAAGGCCTGGTTCATTTGACTCCTAAAGCTATAAAAAGCAACCTCCAACAAGGATACTATTGGAAAGAGACAAACATGTTAAGAAATATTACAGTAAATAATCCTCTAAATTTCTTTAAACAGAATTTTCGTATTATGCAAATAATACTTTTATCTACTTCTACTTCATGAGATATCTCTACCACATTACATAACTTTCTAAATTTCATAGATAATCTAGAAATGTTCCAAATTTTACCTGATATGATAATAAAGATCTCTTTTTCCCTTCCATAAGTTTATTTCAAAATAGGATTCCCATTAACTGAAATAATCAGTCTGGCACTGATTCCTGAACTCATGCCTGCGGATACATCTCCCCAAGGCTGACTCACCACACAGAATATCTAGTAACATTTCGGAGTATTGTTCTCAATGATCCAAATTTACAGAGCTGTTCTAAGTTCACCTGAACTAAAAGAAATTATAATTTACATATCTTTAAACAGAAATACTGATGCCCAAGTGTTCTGCTTATCTGCATATACCTCATTGGATCCTTTAATTGTAGTCCTAAGAGTCACACCACCAACCTTTCCATACCATTTTAGTGATAGTAATTAGCAATGATGTCCAACTTGACTAATATTTGCAATAGATAAAGAGCACTGTGATAGTCAACTAAAAAAATACGGAGAATTGAAGAAATGGAGAGCAGCATTGATTTTGAAGAATTCAAGAGGAAGGTCTATGTGTGAAATCAGGAGACTGAAAATGAGAAAGAAGCATTAGGAGATCTTAACTTTTTATCTACCACGGTGGAAATTGTCTTGGAATTCTTAAAAGTAAATATTACTCCCACCCCCACCATAAACTTAAAAGTTATAAGTTAATCACTACAGCTTTTTCTTTAAATTCATAAAGCACAGTACTCTGAAACATTTTTGAAAGTTTAAAATGCTTACCAGACCCTATTCTAACTAGAGCTAGGTTTGGTGCCTGTGGTATCTAGTCCACACTGTCTTCTCAGTCACATTGAAATGCCTCCTCCATGACAGGGCATTTTAGTAAGTCCCTTAGTTCAAGGACACATCTGTTTGAGGCTCATGTTGGTGTGAAAGTGAAGGTACAAATCAGCTCAATAAATGCCTTCCAATGAGAGGAACGAAAGTCAACTGCATCACTGCCTGGGTGGTTGAAATTCACAACTTTAGGAAGACAGTCATGCACAGACTTGGTTTATTGCAAGGGTGAAGGAATTATTATCACAAAAATTTAAATATTGTCTAATAAGCTTATAGAGGGAGGAAAAGACCTGCACAACAACAAAAAAAGACATTGTTAAAAGAAATAGAAGAATATAAAAAGATATTTTCTGGATGTGAAGAAATAACATTGTTAAAATGACAATCTTACCTAAGATAACTACATATTTAGTGCAATCTGTATCAAAATTCCATTGTCATTTTTCAGAGATAGAATTAAAAAAATTTAATTTATATGGAATCACAAAAGACTTGAATTAGTCAAAGCAATCATGAGAGAAAATAGCAAAAATAGAGGTATATTTATAGGTAGATTTTAAACTATAATGCAAAGCAGTAGTAATCAAAACAGTAAAGTATGGGAATAAAAACAAATGCACGTATCAGTGGAATAGAATTGAAACCCCAGAAATAAACTAATAAACGGTCAGTCAATATATAACAATTGGGTCAAGAGCATAAAGAGAGAAAGTCTTTCAACAAATGGTGTTGAGAAAACTGGTCATGTGCAAAAGAATGAAACTAGACCACTCTGTAACACCATACACAAAAATTAATTCAAAATGAATTAGTGACTTGATTGTAAGACCTGAAGCCATAAGATACATAGAAGAAAACCTAGGCAATAAGTTCCATGACATTGGCCTTAGAGTCATCTTTGGGGAGTCTAGGTGAAAGGGAAACAAACCCAAAAATAGACAAATAGAACTACATCAGACTAAAATGTTATACTGCAAAGCAAAAAGCATTGCCATCATAACAAAATACAGCCAACTGAATGAGAGAAGATTTTGCATTTCCAAGGTACATAAAGAACTCAAACAATTCAACAACGAAGAAAACAAAGAGCCAATCAAAAATGGACAGAAGATTTGAATAGATATTTTTCCAGAGAAGATGTAAATATGGTCAACACGCAGATGAGAAAATGTTCATCGTAATTTATTATTTGGGAAATAAAAACCACAAGAGTTATTGCCTCACACCTGTGAAAATGGCCTATATTAAAATATTAGAAATACTAAGTATCAACATGTTGTAGAGAAAAGAGAACACTTGTACAATGTTGGTGGGAAGGTAAAGCAATGGTGTCACTTTGGAAAACTGCATGGAGTCCTCAAGAAGTTAAAAAAAATAAAAATGCCATATGATTCAGCAATTCCACTTCTAGGTATCTACGCAAAAAATATGAAACTAATTCTAAAGGATGTATATACTTTTATGTTCATTGCAGGCCTTTTTGCAATAGCCAAGAAATGATTACATACTATTGTTCATTGATAGATGACTGAATAAAGATGTGGTATATATACACAATAGAATACTAGTCAGCTATTTTTAAAATGAAGAAGTATTGCATTTTTGACAACATGGATGAAAATAGAGGGAATTACACTAAGCGAAACAAGTCAGGAAAAGACAAATATCCAATGATTTCACACGTATGTGAAATATAAAGAACCACAGCAAACAAACAGACTAAACAAACAAAAAAATTGAAACCTTGTACACTGAAAACAGAACTGAGGTTAACAGCGGGGAAGGAGTCGGGGTGGAAGCAAAAGACAGTGAGGGGATCCAATGGACTGTGGTGGAGGACTAATAGAAATTTGGGGGTGGGCACAGTGTGGTATCATATAGTTGATGAAAAGCAAACCTGCACATTTAAAACTTATATGATGTTGAAAGTCAATGTTACTTCAATAAAAATAAAAGAAAATGGGAAATTAAAATATAAATAAATACAGATTCGGATTCAATAGATGTTAAGAAGGGCTCAAGACTTTGCTTTTAATGTACTTCTTGGTGATGTCCAGGATGCTAGTCTGACACTTTCAGTTGCTATAAGTTAGATGACGTGTTGACTGGGGTGCAGAAGGGATGTATGCACCTGGGTTACATGTATATATGCCATTGCTGTCCCCTGCTTATGCTCTCAGTCTCATATCCAGTTACTTATGGAAGAAACTTCATTCCTGTGATCATATATTCTGAGTGAACATATACAAAATAATATTGGCTTTACACTGCCTTTCACACTCAAATCATTTAAACCAATTGCCTTCAGGCTTGCACAGGGTACCTGAATATATTTAGTTCAGGGTTCCCCAGAAATCACTGGTATATGGAGGAAGCGGGAGAAGGTGGTTATCTTTTGAAGTCTCTTCTCTCTGTTGCACAGTTTGAGTTAAACTGAAGAACAGGGGATACATTCATCTGATCCCAAGTGCATTTGCTCCCTAACCCAGGGGCAGTCAGCCCTATGTTTTGTCAATACCAATGCAGTCCTCCACTGCTGTAAATAATAAGAGAGATGCAGTTTATTGAAAGGTGATGCTAGGGTCAAGGCTGAAAGACGAATCCAGAAAAAATGGTTCTTCTATCACATGGCCTAGTAAGATGGGCACTTTTGAGCAAGCTGTGAGGGCAATGCCTCTGAGTCTATCAAGGGAAATGCTGGAGGATGAGCCTCCATACCCAAGCTAACCCTGTTAGAGGAATCATTTAAGAATCTCTACATTCTTGGAACACCAGGAAAAACATTAACTATTTGCATTGTCTGTACTATTTTCATAAGAAATACTAAGGTATTTGGAAACCAAATTTAGAATAGGCGCAATGAGACTATCTTCCTGAGAGAAAAGGTAATTGTAGAAAAAGACTTCAAAGAAAAGTGGTGGAAAAACTTGCTAATGTTTCCCTGAGACCTCTATGGGACTAGGTTACAAGGAGAGGAAGCTCATCTGGATAATCTATTACTTCTTTTCCCAAGGCACTTCCATGACCTGAGTAACCACCACAGAGTGCCAAGACAATAAGTGGAATCAGACCATGCATGGGGCCAAGATAAACTGGTCTAATGCCCTGCTTGGATTAGTGCCTAGCCACTGCCCCTGTGAACAATGGTCCCCTCTCCAGCCTCACCCCATAGACAGGAAGGATTCCCCAATTGCTACCACCTCATGGAAACACATATAGTAAGACAGAAGACTTGTATATGCTATTATATTACAGCATTCTTATTGTATTTTCTCTTAAAAACATTTTTTTGAACATGGCTCAAAGTCAAAACTGTACAAGTGATTGGTGGTTTTAGAATCTTTATTTCTAGGAACTATTTTATATTAAAGAAACCAGTATTAGTTTACAAATTGCAAAATTTTGAACCAGTTTTTCTTTTGTGTTTCGATTTTTCTGGTGGTATTCTTTGGTCATGTTTGCTTTTTCGTTTTTATGTATTTTATTTTATCATTATGCTCTCTTTAGGTCTCAGAATTTGAATCATAGGTAAAACAGTCTTCCCTGCCATCATGTTATAAAGAAATTGACCTCTATATCTTTGTTGTACTTACTTGGTTTCATTTTTTTGCATTTAGTTTTTTGATCTATTTGATATTAATCTTGAAGTATGGTCCTGAATTTCTCAAGTTTTCCCAGCTATTTTTGCTCTGCCATTACTTAGAGAGAATATTCATCATAAATTTGTTGAGTCTTGATATCAAGGAATATGTTTAAATGTTTGTAAAATGTATTTTTTTTTCCTTTGAGGAGTGTTTTGAAGTCTCTCTCATGCAGGTTTTTCCCATTTCACACTGTTTGCTTGCACATATTTTATCTTTTTTAAAATTGCTATTACAATATCAATACATGGCCAAGTATTTTCCCCTTGGTATTATTTACAAATATGAGGCTGTAGATGTTTATATATTAATTTAGATCTTGCTACCTTATTAATATTGCCTTAAATTGCAGCAACCTTCCAGTCAACTCTCTTACATATTTTTCAAGAGAAAAATCATGTCTTTTGCAAACAGAGGTAGTGTTACTACTTCATTTTTAAAAAGAGAATAAGCTTTATTTTATTTATTTGTTTCACAGATAAAGCTGGCTAAGTTGGTTGCTTTTTCATGATTAGTCGAGAAGACCAAATCCTCTATCCTTGTCCAATTCTCTGATTCTTCTTTTGCTTCAGTCTTGGCTGCATTTGCGGCAAGAGCAACAGCCACATATGCAAATGGATCAGCCCAGAGGCCTTGGCCTTTTCAGCGTATGGGAAAGTGTCCTCAGTCTCCACAGGTCTGTCTTGACGATAGGATGGAGCACTGATGCGACAGTTGGGTAACCAATCTGCAGACACACACTGGCAACGTGGGACACCCTCTAGGAAGTGAAAATGCAGAGTGTACTCTGTGATGTCAAGCGCTTCAGGGTGGTAGGTGCTGCCATATCAAACACCTGCTAGGTGATCAGCCCCACAGAGAAGGGGAGATATTCAACTGCTCAGCCCTGTGGCTTCAAAGGCCCCAATCTGTCTCCAGTCTTAATCAGCTGCATATCACTCAAGATTTCAATGATGACCATGGAGATTTTAGTAGTGATGCCAAAAGCCTGGAAAAAAGAAGGCTTCTTGGGCCTTAGACCAGTGATTTGGGCTGGTAGAGTGACTTCACATGGGGCAATGGCACCAGCATGACAGCACCTGGCACCTTTTTGACCAGCAGCATGTCCCCAATCTCAGTGAGACCCTCTTTGGTGAACACAAAGCCCACATTCTCCCAGATATAAGGATGACCATATGCCACATGGTGTTTTTGCCCAACAGCACCATGGCCTTCCCGCAGGAGGCACACTGATCTGTTGCATCTGCCTGGACAATCATCCAGAAGTTGGATCATCTTCTAGTTGGACTTCCAGTTTGTCCTGTCATCCCCAGGCATCACCACAGTGTGCCAGAGATTGCCAGCAAGGGTCTAAATTAATGCCACTCTCACGAGGACATCTGGCAAGAGGGGCAGCTTCATTTTTCATTCTTACACTCTTACATTTCTTTTCTTGTCTAATGGCAGAAGTTGATACTTCCAAGTAGCATATTAAGTATTAATGGCATAGTGAGTATCCTCATGCTCTGGGCTTTATATAAACAAATAAATATATGTGTCTATAGAGGATAAAATACACATAAATGATTGTATATATATTTGATGTTAAGAATGTATCTATTTTCCTTTTATTGATTATTAAAACTCAAGAATGGGCCATGTACTATATCAATGATCCTTTTAATTTTTATAGGGTTGATTTGTGAGTTATCTCCTTACATCTCATTAAATGTGATGAACTGCATTATTTTTTCCTTATGTTGAATATTTTTAGATTCATGGAAAAGCCCTCCTTATGGTATATTATTATTTTTTAATGTGCAGTCGGATTCTGATTGTAATTATATGTGACATTGAGCAGTAATTTTCCTTTTATGTAAATTTTAATCAAACTTTGATGTACGTATTACATTTATTTCATAAAAGAATTTTACTTTGGCACTATCAATAGCATTTAAATTACCTGTTCTTTAAAGGTTTAACAAAATTCTCCTTAGAACCTGCCTTGATCTTAGATGCTTTGTTTTCTAGTCACTACAGGAACCAAGGATGCTATTATTAGGCATGAAATTTTGTTTCTTGCCAAAGTCAGTCTTGCAGAAACAGCTATCATTAAAGTCAAAATGCTGAAAGCCACCAATAAAGATCTAATATAGAAAGTGGCAAGAGAATAATAACACATGAGAGAACAATAATTTAATTAGTAACTGATACCTGCAAGAAGTCATGGAAGTCAGCAGAAAGTAGAATAATATATTTAAGGTGCTGAAAGAAAAAATAAATTTTCAGTGTTGCTCTTTGTAGCAACATGGATGGATTTTTGAGAGTATTATGTTAGGTCAGATAAATACCAACTGTATGATCACTCTTATATGTGGAATATAAGAAAAACAAAGAAATAAAAAAGCAAAGAAAAATAAAGAGCTGATAGGAACAGAGAACAGAGGGGCAGATTCCAGGGATGGGGGAAGTGGGTGAAGGTGTATAAAAAATGCAGATTCTAGTTACAGATGAATATGATCTGATGATCTAATCTATAGTATCTTGACTATAGTTAACAATGCTGTTTTGTATATTGAAAGTTACTATTTCTTAGAGTTTTCATAAAAAGAAAAATTGGAAATATGTGAGGAAATGGTGGTCAATCATTTTACTATCTATGTATTATAAAATCATGTTGCACACTTTAAAGTGATATAATCTATATCTAAATCTCAATTATATAAATAAAATGGAAAATATTAATTAAAATAGCTATACTTAAAAAAGATTTTAAAAGAATGTTATGTAGCACTTTTGCCAATAAATTTGATAATTTAGATTAAATAAAACAATTTCTTGAGAGACACAAATTACCAAACCAGACCAAAAAAGAAATAAAGGACTTAAATAACTCTATACTAGTTAACAAAACCTAAAATCATGTTTAAGAACTTTTGCACATATAAAAAAAAGGAAGGAAAATTAAAGATCCAGATATCTTCACAGGTGATTCTCATTAAATATTTAGGGAGGAAATAAAATTATTTAAAATCAACTCTTTCAAAAACCAGAGGAAGAGGAAACTTTCAGCAGTTAATAAGGTAGCATTATCTTGATACTAAAACAGAAGACATCATATTAATATGCTATGTGAACATAAATGATAAATGTTTTAACATAATTCTAGCAAATTTAATCCACAATTTGTAAAATGATAAGACTTTCTGGTCAAATAAGGTTTAATATTATGAAATATTAAATAAAATAAATAAATATTAAGTAAATCATATATTTCACTTTTAACAGAGTAAAAATGAAAAAGCATATGATTATTTCAATTGGTACTGAGAAAGCATTTTATAAAAATTCCACATGTATTTATGTTAAAAACTCTCCATAAGTCAGGAAAGTATCTTTCTAAATATGATTTAAGAATATCTACAAATATCCAAAAAGTCATTCTCATGATAGAAAGACAGAATCCTTCTCTTAAGATCGAAAACAAAACCAGATATGCAGTTTTGCAGTATCTATTAAACATTTCCTAGACGTCTTCCCCAATGCAACAAGCAAGAAAAAGTTAAGGGCATATAGTTTGAAAAGAAAAATGTAAAATTATTTTTATTTATATATAAAATGATTATGTACACAAAATTTTAAAGAGTTATAAAAAGTTATTATAACTATCAATTGAATATAACAAGATTGCAAGGGATAAGGTTAATAAACAAAATTAATTGCCCTTGTATCTACTAAGAGTAAACAACTGGAGATTTAAAATAAATATTCCACTTACAATAGCATAAGAATATTTGGGGTATGTCCTGGTGACTCAGGCACTAAGCCGCAGCTAGGGTGTAGACAGCATAAGATCCAAGACCTGGGTTCATGACCTAGGCCAGTGGTGAACAACTAAAATAAATTAATTAATAAAAAATAAAAATGCTTCCACTTCCTCTTCTTTTATTCCTTAAAAATGTTTCTTACTTGTCTCCCTTCTATACTCTCTTGAAAAAGAAAAAAGGAAAGAAAACTTGGAGATAAATTTCTTAAAACATGGGTAAGATCTGAACACTGAAAACTACACAACTTTGCTAAGAGAAGCAAAAACAGAACTGAATAGGAGATACACTTATTTGTGGATTAGAAGATGTAATATTAGAATACTAATTCTCCCTAAATTGATTGATACATTCAATGCAATACCAAGACAGATTCTGATAGACAGCACGATAAAAGGAAGCACAGTGTGAGATGATATTAGTCTCTGGAGGGATTGTTAAAACAGATTATGGGACCAAGATATAGCTTAGGGCCACTAAGAATTCTTGAAAATGGTGAAGTCTTCATCCAGCTAAACAGGAGCGATAGCAGGAAAGGATGACTTCACAGAGGGAGCAGTCATGCGCAGACAGAGCATCACGAAAGAAGGTGGCTTTTTCTTGAATTGCATGAAATTTTGTTCAAAATTAGGCAGTTGAGTTCCAGTGACCAAGGAAAGAAAAGGGAAGACTCAAGAGTTAAATAGGAGCTGACTCCCAAATGGCCCTGTATGCTTGGTTAAGACCTTTGAATTTTATTCAGAGGCAAGTGTAGGGCACTGAAAGATTTTAAGCTCCTTAAGTAAAGGAACTTTAGCAAATTTGTGTTTTGGGAAAGATCTGGGTTGCAGGATTGGGAGAAAGGAAGAGTCAAGTTGCTATTGTAATTACACTGGCAAAACATAATGCGTGCTAAAATAAGACAGCTGCAGTGAAGAAAGATGAGAGCGAGATGAGAGGACGAGTTGGCATACTCGCCCACCTTCCAATTAGTCAGAATCAGACTTCTTTGTCTGATCTTCCTTTGCTGGTGTACAGAGAAGAAAGTATAGGAGTAAAGCACTGATGAGCCCCAGGCCTGCACCTGGCTTACTGAGATGGGAATGCCAGAAAGCAGAACTGCGTAATACTCCTTCCTTATGTCTGATAGAATGTAAACATGTGCACACTGACTGATCCTGACAGATAGATGGTTATCGAAAGTGTTCTTTCATGTGTAACTTTGTTGTTTTTCAACAGGAGTGTACTACACTTTAGCTCTTTGATCACATCATAACTCACTGGTTCGTACCTCTGCTATTGATAGGAATTCGTGAATTAAGACAAATGGCCAGTTAAAATTTATTGATTCTTTAAACAAAATTATCTTCATTGGCCAATTAATTAAGTTAGTTTAGCCTTTTTTTTTTGAGCAGGAAAAACTTCCTGTCCCTACTTTCTTTCTTTCCTTTCCTTTTCCTTTTTCTTCTTCCTCCCTTTTCCTCCCCTCCCCTTACCCCCCTCCTCCTTATCCTTCTCCTCCTCCTCTACCTCCTCTTCTTCCTCCTCCTCCTCCTCCTCCCTACCCTCCCTATCCCTCCTCCCTACCCCTCTTTTCACTAACCTTGGAGGAAAATTTCTCTAAACTTGAATTTATTCCATTTATTAGTACTAGGTCAAGCATTTTGAGCTCTAAAATCTCGAGTCAGATGGACATATGATATTGAGTTTGACATTTCAATGGAGTACGTTCCATCAAATATCCCTTTCTTACCACCTTCAGCTCTTCACATGATCGTGTTTTTCCTTCTGCAGGATGGATTACATTCTCTTCCCCAGCTGGTATGTAGATGCCACTCCATGGAAAGAAGTTTAAAAATAATCATAAACTCATTCGTCATGGCAGTGTCTGGGTGAGAGGGAGGATGCTGGATGAGGGGAGAACGAACACGAGATGAGAGAGAGCACGTGTTTCCACTTATAGATGAGGACTTTAAAGCGGTGCCAAGCCAGGCTGACAGTGGAGGGAGTGCATGGACACAAACAGGCACATTGACTATGCCAAAATACTTTGACTGAAGAAATCAAACAATATGAAGGTAATCTTCTGGGGGAGCTTTCAATCATTGTTGCCTTGCAATCAACATATTAGATATACAAGGCTGATGAAAAGAACACGTACTAGGAGGCTAGTTATCAACTCAAATTACAGGTTTTCCATTTACTTATTATAAAATTTTAAAGAATTTCTAATTCATCTACTCTTCAATGCCCAGATGCATAAAAATATAAGACAAATGCTTCCACACAGTATTTTATGAGACTGTGAGACAAAACCATATAGATTTATCAGTATTATTGAGAACAGTTTTCTGTCAGAGTATATTTAATTAAAAAAGCAAGGTACAAGCAAAAATAATTTGTGGCAGAAACATTTTTGCATAAAATGCTAATCTAGAAATATTTTCTTAGGCAGAAAATTTTTGGTTTTGGTTCTTGTGGAATAAGCATCATAGGGAATATCACTTAATGAATAAAAGAGAGAATCATGGAAATAGACTTCAGTTTTTTTTAATCACTTTTCTTTTGCAGTGGCATGAACTTGGTAAAAAGTAGAATGCTCTTGAATCTTTGCTGTGATAGAATTATGTCAAGCATTTAAAATGTTTTGTCTTATGGAATTTGAATTTATTTTATAATATATATCCAATTTCAGAAAGCATTATTGCCTAATTTTATTTCAACTGCTGTAACTCTCGATGCAAACGCGAATTGTATTTAAATAAAAATATAGAAAGTCATTGGAAATAGGACCTTTTATATTTTCATCAAGAAATTAGAATACTATTTACTTTCTGGTAATGGATTTGGACAACTTTCAAGTTTCAGGTTTTGCTAACAAGGGCCACTAAAAAAACAAACCAAAAACCTTTGAATAAATGCAGCACATCCTAGAACAGTGCCTCTGAGCAGGTAAACCTGCTTCATTAGGGATAATGACCAGTGAAAAGTGAACCATTATACACAATCTCTGTAACTAGGCTCTGAACATAACTGCATTCAAATATTAGTGGATAAAATATTAAAGTATTCCTTTCTAATAATGATAACTAAATCTTAGAAACATGTTAGTAATAAATAGACAGGTATTAATTCTTTAAAACCAGTGGGCAGTGATGTAGGTCATATTTTTTCCGTAAGACATAGCAACCAACCTAACATTCAACTCACTAGAGAGATTACTGACTAACTTGGTAGTTAAAATGCAGACACACAACACACACACACAGAGAGTATTGCAGCTTTTGTCCTTGATCACTCACTCAGCCAGTTGGAACAGAAGACTGAGTTGCAGACCTCTTTTCTGGTTTAATCAGGGTTCTGTAGAAGATATCACACAGTGTGATCTTTGAGTTCAAAGACAATGGAGCTAATTTCATCTACATCATATTGCCATCTACCAGCCAGCAGATCTCACTTAAGAATTGTTGGTATGTTAGGAATCAAAGATAATGCATTTTACTACATCTGTTGTTATGATTAAATGTAGTTTCATCATCATCAAAAGAGACACAGCAGCCTATAAATCCAGGAAAAAGAACATAGGAAAAGGAAAAACGTGGCATTGAAAAAAAGAGTTGGGAGAAATTTTCATTTCTCTGTTTTTTATTATTGTTTTTTAATGTTATTTGCACCTTTAAACTCTTGATAGTTCAGCAAAGGCTTATTGATATAGAATATATTCTTGGGAGAATTTTTAGTCATGTGAGAGCTTAACTTGTCTCATTTAATTTTATACCAGTTGTGAAAAAAATAGCACAAATTATAGATATAAAAGGAAGTTTTGCTGAGGGAGTAGGTGGTTTGCTTAATCCAAGAACAAATCACTTTTGAGCATGACCTTCATCCATTTCAGTTCTTGCCTCATGGTGAGACCATACAGCAGATTTGTCAGGACAGAAGGTGATGCTAATGTTTAAATCATGAGATCACATTTCAAACATTTGAAAATAATGTATTTGATTTTTAAAAATAACTTTCTATATTTGGGACTTATTTCAATGACCTGGTAACTTGTTTCACTTATTCTGAGCTCTTGCTTCCTTCTTTCTTTCCTACCACCCCAGCCCCCCAAAGTTGTATCGCTAGATAAGTAGCTCCAGTCCTCGTTTCCTCATGGCACACTCCTGCTAAACACTTCAGTGCCCACTAAACTCTTTGATTTTCCCCCAAGGTTTTCTGTAATTTGTCCCACACCAGTTATACAACCTTCTCTTCTAAATGCCCAATATGAAATTTTGGTTTCTCCTACTGAAAATTTTTTATTATTTTCAACTTATCTAAATCCTGTGTCTTCCAGTTTAATTTGTGCCATCCAATGTAAGTCTTTAATGAGACCCACACCCCATCTTGATAGTTATTATTTGAAAATTCACATGAACGCTTATTATATACAATTCTAATACTACACAGCATAAATAACCTTGAATTATTTTAAAATATTTAATATGTATCTATTTTGTTGCATCAGTTGAAACAGATTCTTCTTCCTATATTTGTTTCCTATTTTCCTTACAAACTGTTTTATATACACAAATTGTTAAATTATACTAATACAACTTCGAGTAGACACTCAAGAAATGCTTACTGAATGAATGAAAGCAGAGAATACTGTACATAGTTTCAACTTTGCTCTGTTTTCAACAGAATGATATTGACCAAGACAGTTCACATTTTAGCTTTGGCTTTTTCTCATCAACAAAAGGATTCAGGTCAAGGACATAATCTTTTAATTCATGCCTGTCCTGCTTCCAGTGAATTTCTATCTCACTTTATCACCAAGACTTATCTTTCCATAAGAATGCTAGTTAGTGGTGATGAAAGAACTTCTTCTCTGTAATCCCTCATCCAGCAATTGTAGAGGAAATTTGCTGGGATAATTTGTTCCCTATTACTCTCGGTCTCTTAGTTTCAATTTTGTCTTATATCTGGAGTTTCCTTCAAATCTGGTAGCATCAACTGCAGTCAACTCAAGGAATAAGCATAAAGAGATTGATTTTCCTGTGAAATCCTGACTGTGTGACCAAGGTAACAGACACGCCAGGGAAGACCATAGTAGAGCTGGCGGGGTAGCTCATAACATGCTTGCAGGTGCATTAAACCTGAGAAAAAAAGGTTGAATTCTAGGATGCAGATCAAAACTCAGAGTACCTAGGGTTAAGATTCACCAGGGGCAAAGGTAGAGGTATGGTCATCATAATGTGTGTGTGTGTGTGTGTGTGTGTGTGTGTGTGTGTGTGTGTGTGTGTGTGTAGAATGAAGTGCTTTAAGATCCAGAGATTCCAGCTACCCTGATGCATACACACTTAGAATAAAGTCTGGGGGCCTGAGCATGTCAGAACTCAGATCCAAGCTCACAGGGAAGGAATGGAGCTCATAGTGCAAGGTCAGGGGCAGGAGACATTCAGAAGAGCAACTTAGGGCCATGATCCTTACCCCAGTGAGGACTTCTGGCTGTACCTGTGAGGTCCTGATGGATTTCCAGAGAAGGATTTACTAAGATGTTTGGCAGGATTTTGCTGGTGCTGGGGAAAGCAATGACCTCAATGACTGGTTAAACTTTGTTAATTTTACCAGAGGCCTGGAGGGCACAATCTCCCGCAAAGTCCTTACAAAGTTGCTTGCTGGCAACATTAGTACCAACAGAGATGTGGCACATCAGGTACTGGGGGCATGCTGGGTGCACGCAAGGATTAAGACCTGCAAGGATTTAGTGGGCTTGGATCCGAATGCCGTAGTAGACACGACATTTCTAGTTAGGACAGCCTTATCACCTAGGCCCGTGAACAGTGAGTGCACAGATGAATTCAGAACAAGATCTTGGCCCAGCAATTCTTTCCTCTTCTGGTGGCTCTTTTCTGCTTTTTGTGAAGAGCTCTAGGACAGAGGGAACAGAGACTATGAGGGGGTGGAGAATGTGGCAGGGACCCTCACTTTCTTGCTTAAGGAAGTTCTTAACAAGTACCCATCTGCCTTCAGGGAAGAAAACATCATTCATTTTAATCTTTTAACTTTAATGCTCATGACCAAATACTGTCATCAGCAATCTGTGTTCTGATGACTTTTTCAGGAACAGCATTTTCCTGTGGACTTAGTTTTAAATGTTCTTTCTTAAATAATCCACTGAGGATGACCAAAAAAATGACAGATACTTATCCTACACATTGTAGTTGCTTAATGATTAACCATGACATTCCTTTGGCTTTTAAATGTGTTCTCTGAGTCAGGTAAAGGAGATCATAATTGTTAATCAACAAGTAATTCTTGAATGCTTAACAATATTCTAAGCACTTAATCATACTTAAAATTAACTATTAATGAAGCTTATAAACCATTTTGCAGCTCTGAAAGTGAATTTCTCTGCAGGCTTATTGAGTATTAAGCCATTTAGATTTTGCCAAGCAAATATTATTCATGATTTCATTCCAGGGAAAAGAGATTTAGAAAATGAATTTAATGTTCAGCTGGTCTGTTCTTTGCTGCAATGATACCCCATCTGGAAAGCCCTGAGCATCGGTTAATCATTCTTCAGGTTATTTCCACCCTTAGTGAACATTAGTGACCTACTTTTTATTATTTTTAAAGAAAATAATCAGATTGCAAGTCAATGACATTAAGGAATATTTCTACTTTAATGTTGGCATTTAAAGTAAATAGGTGACGTTTTCTCTTTCTCAGAATTACTGGCCACAGGAAAATGAATCAGAAAGCAGATACTATCATTTTGGTGGTTTTCATTTTAAGTAGGAGGATCGATATGTTATTTTATCATTTTCTTAAATAAAGGACTGAATAATAGAACATATTTAGCAAACACAACAATATGTGAAAAGCTTTTAATCTGATAGCTGGGAAAAAGTAGACAAAGATTCAAAAGAGTCAAAAAGAAACAGGACACGTTGTGCATATAATCAGTCCCTCCCCTGAAATATGATTAATAGTGCTTTTTAAAAAGAAGGACGCTTGAGATCACCCAAATTCTCTACACAATTTTGATTTTAATTTCTAAAGATAATATAAGTAATCGACATGATCAAATGTGGAATCATCTGGGTGATTACAGCCAAAATGAGTATGACCACAGGAATTCAGCTCCCTTTGAAGTCAAGAGCCCTGACTACTGGTAGGTATGTGAAGGAAGAACAATGTTATCACAGCATCTTAGACATTGGAAAGTTCTGGTGCAGTTTGTTTGAACCAAAAAGTTTCAGGTGAATAATCAGCAGTGCACACCAATCCAAGGATCTCTGCTGTAGTCACGGGAGCAACGGCTTGCTGGTAGCTTGTTGACTTCTGCAAAACCACATCACTGATCATATTTGGCTATTCTAGATAACTCACGTTTTACTGGATTTGGTACGTATAGTTAGCTTTTAATTTTATTTAAGTTTTTTTTACTTCTATAAGAAGTATAATTGAAATAATAAAACAGCAACTCAGCACCATAACTCTGTGAGAATCTATGCTTTTTAAAAGATAGCTATTTTAATTAGTGAAAAACAGTCATCGATATTGTACCAAAACCCAACAAGCTACAGGTCAATACCATGTATATATTTGACAATGATTATACACAAAAAAACATTAATGATGAAAGTGTTTCATGTTAGAGATGAGCCTGTTTCAGGTAATATGTGACAACAAAACGGAAAAACTCAATAACTGAGATAATCATTGCTGATATTCATTATAACTAACAGAATTTGAATTAAAATTTACGAAAGTATAATTTTTTACTATCAAATGTCTTTAAAACAATGGTGAGCACTTGTTCATTGAATATTTTTTCCACATTTAGTCTTGTTATCTAATAGTTATATGAATATAAATACTCAAATAAAATCGTCATTTAATTCCCATCTTCTTATAACTAAATCAAGTGGTATTAAATAATATATATATTTTTCAAAATGTGAAGACTCCCACTTGATTTCAATTAGATGATTTATTTTAAACTTTTAATGATTAATCTGCTTATACAATAATTATCTTAGCTTAACTATAACCTAATGGCTTGATGCATTCAGATGCTATGTTGAATTCTTAAATAACATGGTATTATTATGCTAGAAAATATTTTGAACATGCAAGTCTCTGCCTATTTTATTTTCCATAAGTATAACTTGGCACTCAAAAGTCAAAATTCCCTTTGGGCATTTCTGAATCTTTTTATATGTTTTTTTTCTTTTGCAATGTAAACACAAATGTGGCACCTTCTTAGAGTTAGTTACCATTCTTTAAGAAAGAAAGTGGGTAAAGTCAGTAATACGTTTTTTGATCTCAAGTTTTTTGGTTTTAAGTAAAAAGATGCACTTACATGTTATTTAGGAAACAAGAGAGGTTTTCTATATGTGGATCATACCAATTGCTATTTATAATATTAGTAATTGAAATGGAGAGCATTTGAAGATATTTATTAAAGCATTAAAATAAGAATAACAAACTCATTACCTGTTAAACTAACATCTTTTCTGAATAGTATGTTTTGAAATGATAAAAATTTGGGAGAAATAGCTCTGTTTTACATTTTTTCAAATTTCTTTAATGTCCAATTTGAAAGAAAATAACTAGATTTTTATATCTGCTTTGGCATCCAATTTGCTACATTATGGTTTTTTGGTTGAAGTATATGAAAAAGTCTCACTATAGATATATAAGAATACACACCATGTATGTGGCAATGGGAGGAGAATTTTAACAATGTATTCAGATAATTATGGATAGTTTTTCTTCATAGTATACCAAAACTCAATAAGTGATTTTTTTTTCTCTTTTTTTCTAGGGAGGAAGGAGGCTGTAATGAAGGCAATAACTAAGCATTCACAAAGAAATATTACCAAGTCTTACACACTTTGTTCATTCAAAAAAATACCAAAGTCTGAAGATCCAGTTTACCTGTCTACTGTGCATTAATGTAAAAACAGTGCTCCCCTGAAAAACTGGCTAGTTTAGCCTGCGACTCAATCTCATGAGAACTTTCCCCTGAGATCACTTGTGCATGTCGGTGGGCGGCACTAGCACTTTCTGCATCCTCCCGTTGTGCCACGCAGGACATTGTTCTCAAAGGTTCAAGTTTATTACAATTAGTAATGTTTATTATTTCATCTAGGATATTCCTAAATAAAACTGACTTTCTTCCTTTTTAAAAATATATGAGTAGTTGTAACGAGTGAATGGTGCAAAGACTCCATATATGTTTGGACCAAGGTACCTCTCACTGCCATTTATTTACATCAATGTAAATTTACATCAGTGAAAAGAACATACAAATATACGAGATTACTTTTGACCACATAGATCTTTTGATAGGACCTTAGAGACATCTAGGGTTTGTACACCACGATTTGAGAACTGCTGCTTTTTTATTACAAGGAACCAAAATTTTTAAATTAGGAATAAAAAGTGGAAAATATTGAAAAACACTTGAAATTTCTTTCAAGCTATTTATACAAACTTTTGAAATTTCTCTTTCTCATTACTTTCTTAATTCACTCATGCAACAGACATTAACTGAGCACTTTCTATGTCCTGACCCTGATTATGTATTGGAGATACAGAGATAAATCATTGCTTTCTGAAATGTAATCGCTTGCAGTCCTGAAAGGAAAAGCAGTAGGTGAATAAATGAATACAGAAGAGTGTTATAGGTTCTATAGAAAACATGTAACATAAGAAAGAGAGTGGACAACTCGAACAAGTATGTTGAGGAATAGTTTTGTAGCAGTGATATAAGTTGTGCTGCAGATGTGGGAAGAACATTGCAGACTCAGAAGACTGAAGGTATGTAATCTGAGCAGAAAATAATGTGAAACTGGAGTCGTATAACTGCAGTTCATAGGGGCCCATGAACCATTGGTAGAGTTTAGTGCCCTAATCTGTGTAACTTCAGGAGCCACAGATGTAGAAAAATAAGATAGGAGTTCTGTCTAGAAAGATTATTTAAAATAAAAACAATGAATGAGATCGAGGATGATGGAAGCAGTGGTTCCTTGAAAGACTATTGCTGTACTTCAAGATGTCCAAGTACAGGCTGCCCAAGGCTGATTTTCTCTAACTATGTCTGTATTCTTCAGGTAGGAAGTAGTACCAACCTCCATGCTTGCAAATGACTTCAATCCAGGAGATCTGGGTTAAGCTCTTCCACAGTGTCTCTTGTCTTGCTCCTCCATGGTTACAGTAGCTACTTCAGCTCAACAAATACCAACCAGCTGTGGAGATGTTTGTCTCCTTTACTGTAGGTTCATCCTCCAATCATTATAAACTATTGTGGTGGCTAATTTTATGTATTAACTTGAAGGATGTTTTGGATAAGATTAAAATTTGAATCAGTGAACTTTGAGTAAACAGACTGTGGTCCATAATATGAGTCTCATCTAATCAGTTTAAGTCCTTAAATATCAGCCTCCCTGAATGACAGAATTCTCCTTATTGCCTTTAGACTTCATGAGTGCCATTAGATCTACTAAATACCTGCTATATCCTTGATCAGAACTGTATCATCTGCTTTCCTGCGTCTAATCTGTCAGCCCCACTACAAGAGAATCTTGGCTTTCACTAAATAAATTGAATTCAAAATATCAAGAGAGAGCATTAGATTGACCCAATTAATCATCATCATCATTCCTAGAAGACAGAACACTTATAGTCTGTTGATCTGACTAGATTAGATGGCTTTGGATTAGTCATGTAACCTGGCCCAACTGTCTACGAATAGTGGGCTCATCTTGAGCAAAATATGATCATCTATATGCAAGGCATTTCCTAGAGTAACATCCTCAGCAGGTGCTATTGATAATTTGTTTCCATCTAAAGAGGACTGTGGGCATGATGGCCATACTAAGGTGGTATGACCTATAGGTTAACCCTTTTAACATAATGTAGTCTTCAGAGGACCTTAGATAAAAAGATGAGGAAATTCTATGTCTCTTCATTGGGGAATTTTTTCTCTTTGAGCTCTTTCTTTATCATTCTTTTTCTATTCTACACCATTCTCTTCTTTGTGTTCTGTGGCCTGAAGAGAGCTTCAGGTGCAAGTCATTCTACTCTCACACCCTAACTTCACAGTGTACCAGTCCTTATCTTACCTGATTTATTTTTCTCAGAATCCTGCTTTCTGTATCTAATGAATGACTTCGTTAACGTGTTATTAAACACACCCTGGTTAGTGTAGGAGTATCTGGCTGGTGCAGTCCACATGCATCCCAAGGACCCAAATTCATGACCCTGGGCTGGGAGGAAACAACCAAGATGAACAACTAAATAAATGCTTCTTTCTTCTCTCTCTTCCTGACTGCCTGCCTACTTGCCCTCATTCCTGCCAGTACCTTTTCTTTAATTTTTTTTTAGAAATAAAGTTTATCAAAAAGAGCTAGTGGGAGCACTGATCTCTCTTGCGCTCTGCAGAGTGAGTATTCCTATGACTGCTGACAGGCCATGCAGGAGTTGAGGACAAGTACCTGATTAGAGGATGGCGTCAGGCAGTGAAAGGAGAGCTTCAAATATTACCACATACACAGTCCCTTAGTCTAGCCAGGTGTAGAGTAGGCCCAATTTGGGTCCAGAGGAATCTAACAAAATGTTAGCAAAAAAACTATAAAAATTAGTTGTATCATTATACCTGGAAGCTACTAGAAAACTTAGTAATGTTTCATGGGCCATCATAGCCATTAAGTCACTTATTGACTTGTTCTTGTATATTTCTACATATTCCAAAACAATTCAATGTATATCTCACTCTTGGCTCCATTATTTTTCCCACTCACCTGTTATAAATGACTTGCAGTTTAGGTAAATAATTGCTTCAGTGATGTAGCATTTAATAGAATCATTCAATGATAGGTGAAAATGAATGGAAAGAAGACCCAGTATTTAACAAGAGGTGACTATTTTCAGATCTCTGTATTATATTTGTGCAGTAGATAACCCAATAATTTTGTGAAAAATTAGTATGATGGTTATTACTAATTTATCTCTTCAATGTACAAACTGTCTCTAAGATTTAAAGGTGCGGCAAGCAGAACAAGAACTCATCCTGCGTGCCATTTGCAGTTTTTGAGCAGTTGAGGGGGAATAATTATATGAGACAAAAAAGCCCGTGGACTATCATATGCAGCACTTAGCAAACTTTCTTCATGTTCCCTTGCCTCTGTAGTATTCATATAACTTCAAAGAAAAAGAACATATTTCAGACCATTAATGGACACTCAGTGTTGCCTTGTGCTTTTTGTAAGGAGCTTATCGATTCACTGATTTTATAAACTGGCCATCTATTCTCTAATTTAAAAAGAGATAGAGAAGAGCATGAGTATATCTAATATTATAACTATATTATACAAGTTAGAGTTTGAATTCCACATTTAACACTCATGGAGACGTTATTACACTTTCTTTGGGTCTCACATTCTTACTGTGCCACGTTAGGCTAATCTTTGTCTGGTGCCGTTATTAAAAGATTATAGATAATAGTGTAGTCGAGTGCCTGGCACATGGCAAGCATTTCTTGTATTGTATTTGGAGGACTGCTATGGAGAGATGTTTACATTGAAAAGACAGTCACATTCTCCGTGTCTGAAAGCTTTCTTTCCTGCCTGATGGCTGACTTTCCCTTTTCTTATTGTTCTAAGTATACTTGTCTGCTTGGCCCATTGTAAATAGTAACAATTGTTAAGTTGTTCCATCAGAAGAGAGAAGTCTTCCTGGAGCCTGGCTGACAGAGCACCCTGTCTGATCTGTCTAACAGCTCTGGAGCTGGAGACAAAGCACAGCGCAATCACTTCCTCCTCTAGGAAGAGAACAGTGTCCCCAACCAAAATAGATCCTCATGGTCCTGCAGACGCCACCCAGAATAAATGCAAAGGAAATGAGGGCAAAAATGCACTCTGGTGGATACTGAGAGAGAATTCTTGCAAAAATAAAGATTTTCAAAGTTTGTAGGCAGATGTAATGGGGACCACAGAACAAGAAATACTGTTGTGCCAATCCAGATTATAAATCAATAAAATATTAGGTGCAGAGTGATTCCTGTTGGATTATTTGAACATAGATAGCTATTATATCTAGCGATATATACCTATGTAACTATAATTTAAAAAAACAAAACAAGGTTAGCCTGTTAAAAAGTCATAAGAAACAAAAATTCATGGGGTTTAGTGGAATATTAATATCACACATAAAAAAGACAATAAACTTGATGCCTTTCACATCTATAATTAAGCATGGAATAAACACTATATGATGAACTTTTAAATTAAAGGAGTACAAATCAATGATAAAGATGGGGGAAATGGGAAGGACACCAAAGGTAAACATTGTCCTAAAGGATTAATAAACATTCAGTTTTTCAGATAAATTCAAAGGTTTCCTTTCATACAAGGTAATGGTCTTTATCAATCATAAAATTTGCTAACTATCCCCCCTTTCTACCTAGCTTTTTGTCATTTGTACTTATGTCTAAAGCCGAATAAACGCTAATTCTGATTCAAATCAAAGTCAACTCATTGATAAAACTTTCTGACAAAATTTGAAGGCTGTCAGGTCATATAAGTTGCATTTATTCATTGATGAGAAAGTCAAGTAAGTTATTTAATCCTGTATGTCTCAATTTTCTCATCTGTAGAAAGAAGACAAAATAATATCTATCTCATGGAGTTTTTAATGACCATTAAATGGCCATGATAATGTAAGTAAAGTGCTTAGAACATTGTCTAGTACAGTTTAAGACCATAGCATTAGAAATTGTTATTACATGTAATATCAAAAAGCTAGACGCAAGCTGAATGCCACCAGCAAGAAAAATAATTGGAAAAAAAATTGTACTATAAAACCATTAAAAGTAATGAGACATATCAATATGCAGGTGCTTGTCCAGGATATCTTAAGTCAAAAAGTGCAAGTTACTGTTTTATGTAGTATAGAATCTCTATTTTGGAATAAAAACAATTATCCTTCAGATGTACTTTTGTGATAAGATAATACTTTGAGATATTATCTTGTTTCTGTTTTGTTTTTTTTTTTCCTTCTAGTAGTTCACTTTTTACCACTTACTCTCACCTCATTCAATCCCTCTGGGTTTATTGTTCCCAGTGAGGTACAGATTGGTGAGAGAATCACCCTAGTCTCTTGTTTCCAAAAACTCAAACTTGCAAACGTTTTAGAGTATGAGAAGAGAACTAGGACCCCATCGCCTGATTGGAAAAGATGTCGGACAGAAAAAAAAACACAAGTATATAGAATGCGTGTACAAGGATGCGTATTGAAGATTGGAGAGATTTTCCCAGCAAGGAGAGAGATGAGAACGGATTGGAAGCAAAGCAATGATTGTTGGAGGAATGCCTGGAAGAAAGGGGTCTGATGCCAAAGTCACAGAGAGTCTGGGCAAGTGGAAAACTCCAGCTAGACTGGTGAGATTGAACAACAGAGAAAGCTGGAGATCAGTTTCCTGGTGAAGACCAGGAAAGTTGGCCGAAGCCACAGAGAAAATGGACAGGTGAGCTGGCAAAGGTAGGGGCTCATACGGAGATTATCATGCCTCAGGCATATGCCGCAGAAAGCACCAGCTGACCGGGTCTGACAACAGGGACCAAGGTGTCTGTGGGGACCAGTGGCCAAGACCCAGACAGGGTGAAAGATGCTTCCCTATCATTATGGTTACCTAGGATTAGATGTTTCCCATGCTCAACCTCCTATTTAACTTCTCTCTACTATACAACCTTCCTGAAATGTTGGCACAATTTACAGGGAAAGAGGATTTTCCACAGCAGCTGTGATTGAGTTGCCACATAACAGATGGGATAGAGCCTCAAACTAGAAGTTTATTTCAATTAAAGAAAAACTAAATTTTATTTCTTCCTCTTCCTCAGATGGTAAATTTTATTTCTTCCTCATCAAAGTTGTGACCTCACGCCAAGTTACATTAATTTGTATATGTTTATGGGTGGATAATTTTAAAAAATTGCTATGACTGATCCCCTAAGGGAGGGAGGTTATGTTGTTGGACAAGTAAAGAAAGCTATTTACTTTACTTTAGACACTTCTGTAATGTTTAAATACTTAAAATGAAGAGGTATAACTTTTCTAAGTAAATTGACTAAAATAGCACAAAAGGCAAAGACAAAAAAGGCAGGTTCAAAACCATTTTGCAGTTACAAAATGAAAATAAAGTTGATTCAGAATCCCTATTTTGGACAAATAATCAGTGTTTCTGAACTCTGACATACTAATTTACAAAATGAGGGGTATAGGTTAAATGATTTATATAATTCCTTCCTTTTTAAAGATTATTATAAGGCAAGGATTTTCTTGTTCTTGAAAATATACAACTAGATATGGCAGAAAAGAATCTTATTTGTGAAAGACCTTAGATAAGTGAGAAACTTTCTAACTCAATGTACCAAGGATGATGACGGCAAGAACTGTCGTGGAAAAACAGAACTGTTTCAAAAACAAGGGGCTTATTTGTTCACCTCAGTTCTGCAAATTATTTTCTGCAGGACCTTGGGTAAGACACTTGAAACACTTGGGTGAGATTTCATCTCTAAGTCAGAAGTGTTCAGATAAGTACATTAGAGTCCATCAGGACTTTGTTTCTTTTAAGATACAGGTGCCCAATAAGTGTACATATGCCACCAAAAGACACACGTACAAGAATGCTCACCACAGCACGATTTGTAGTAAAAACTGGAAGTAATCCAAAGTCCATGAAAAGCTGAAGGATAACTAAGTGCTGATATATTGAGAGCAGGGGTCAGCAAATATTTTTCTGTAAAATGTCAGATGGTAAATATTTCCAGTTTTGACAGTCATAAAGTCTCTGTTGCACTAAACTCTACAACTGTAATGTGAAAGCAGCTGTAGAGGCTACAGAAACAAACTACCCTGGTGGTATTCCAACAAAACTTTATTTGTAAAGTGAGGTTGACTCCCTAGTATAGAGCAATGAAGATGAACAAACTGCAACTACCTGCAATCACAGCAATGACTTTCAGAAACAGTGTTGAGTGAGAGAGAAGCCAGATACAAAAGAAAACATATTGGTGCAACCCCAGTGGCTAAGTAGTTTAGTCCACTGCCTCTGGCCATGGCACATATATGGTACACTTAGACCCAGGTTGCTGACCTGGGCATTGGAGGCGCCGTGTGGGGAGGGGGACAAATAAAATGAACGACTAAATAAAACAAAGCAATTCTTTCTCCTCCCTGATTGCCTGCTTGCTCACCTTCATTTTTTGTGCAACTTTCCTTAATAAAGAAACACACATAGTATGACTCAATTTATACGAATTTCAAAAATAGGCAAAAGTAAGCCATAATATTAGAAGCCAAAATACAGTGGCTATCTTGAGAGTACGGTGACAATTTTGGAGCATCAAGACATGGTCTCATAAATTGGAGTGCTTATTACTTGATTTGAAACTGAATTTACCTTTTGAAAATTGATTTAGCTGCACACTTGCACATTGTTTTAAAAATTGAGGCAATATTGATTTTTAATGCCATTTGGGTTTCAGATATACAGCTTTAAACCTTGACAATGACCTACTGTCCAGTGACTTTTTTCTCTTTTTTTTTTTTTTTTTTGACATAAGCTTTACTTTAGTGAAAAGTTTACATCAAAAATACATATTCCAAGGTCTCACTCTGTCAAAAAATTCGAGTTTGCTGATCAGGAGTGTGGCCTGTTCTCTTTCAACCCCGAAAAGTAAGTGACCTGCCCACGGTCACATTGTTGGCAAAGCTGACAGAGTGAGCTCTGATGATGTTGGGCACAGGGTGAGTCAGTTCTGCAGAGAGGACAGGGCACTTGCCCTTGACAGCGGATGGGTAATTAGCTAAAAGAAGCCAAGACTGCATTCCAGGTTTCAGCTTAGAGTGATATTTGCACCATCATCTGAATATTCTCATTGGCTTCTGCCACCTGCGCAGCACCCAGTTCAGAGCTTTGCAGATTTCAAGAATTGCTGGGAAGCTGCCAGAGGCTTTCAGAACTCAGCATCAGCACCAGCCAGGTTTCAAGGTTGAATACTCTCTTGTTCTTCCCAGCCCTCTGTCCCTCTTAGAAGAAGGCGTTGCAGGGCAGCAGATGCTCCTGAACTTGGGTTCCAACAGATACATTCATATTCTGCTTCTGCGACTAGTAACCCAATCATTGCAGTTTACTCAAGTCTAAACTTTTCTTATAAAATCTGGTATCATTTTATCCACATGCAAAAGGTTTCAATTTCCCCTCTTTAATCCAGTATTCATTGAACGAGTATTAGCGTGCCAAGTATTCTTAAGCCTTTTAAAAGGATTATTTCACTTAATCCTTGTCATTGAGGAAGATTCATTTATGATACTTAATTTATGCATCAAGAAACTGGTACTCAGAATTTCAGTGACCTGTCCAAGGTCACACAGGTAGTCAGATGTGGAACTAATTGCCCTCTGAGGAAGTTTTACTGGGAGCCTAGTCCTTACCCCCTGCTGTGACAATGACAAAGCCTGGAGATTATCCTCCAGTTACCAAAGGATAAAATTCAGTGATGTTAATTCTGCATTCCCTCTTTCCTCAAAGAGAGATGAATGAGAGCTGAGGCCTGACAATCAGAATATGGATTCTAGTGATTTGTAAAGACATTGATTAGATCAGGTCATTCTGAAATGTCTCTTCTAGGCTGAATTAATTTACGTGCATCTGTGCCTGTGCCATTCTATTCATTCATCTATGGAATGTGGTCACTTGTGGCACACTAGTTCTCTCAGCATTGACTCGAGTCTCTAGAATTCATCCAAAACCGAACCCGTCGTTCTCAGGAACGTGATCAGCTCACTTCTGACATCTTGCCAACCTGGCAGAATATTTTGAGCTGTCTACAAATTAGAAAGTGGTGATGGTGATGTGGTTGCAGGGCATGGTGCTGATAAGACATAACCCTGTCTCTATAAGGGCTGGTCCAAGTCAAGAGCTATGTATCAGATTTGGAAACCATTGGACCAACAAGTACATGTGGAGGGCAAGAATGGTAAATTCACAGAATAAATGAAGAGTCTTTTTAAAATTACTTGCTTTCTTATCATTTGCCTGGAACTCTAACTCAATATTTAAGGGAGAAAAAATAAGTTTTGTTCGAGCCATTCACAGAAGTGAAAACAAAAGTTAATTTGATTAAAAAAAAACAATATTTTACTTTTTGATGTAGCATCAGCAGAATTTCAGAATAATACTAAAATAAATTGTTATATGGAATGTATATAGAAGCATGACATTAAAAAAGACAATTAAAAAGTATTAATTTGGAAAGGCACAAGCACCAGAAGGGTTGAAAGATTTAGTATTCCAGTAATAAGCGTTTGGAATTCCAAAACACAGAAAAATTGTCATTTTTTTTATTGTTTTTATTCCAGGAAGTTAGGAGACACTGGGCTAGACAGTGCGGATGACAAGTTGTGATGTGAATGCTTCCTGTGACAGGAAATGCTCTGAGACTTGCATGTGACTCCTGCCTCCTGCAAAGTTTGCTCTTTGTTCAGTACATCCACTTGCTTCTTTGTGCTTAATTTAATGTATTATGTCCAGATGAGGCAGAGAGAAAACTGCAGTTCTAGGATAAGGTGCCTACTAAACAGGAAATTAATGATGATGTTTACCACTGATTTATGAAATGATATTTGGGATCAATGTAAGAACTCCTCTTGTAGCCTTACAAAAGATCTCATACTAAAAATTTTCAGCTCCAAAAATATTAATGATTTTATATTACACACAATATGCATGCACATGTATACATATATACACATATATACTAGTTTTCAAGTGAATTCAATTTTTTTAACAAAACATTTATGAAAAATCAGTTTTAACAATGAGTTCATTGGAATTTGTATTTCATTAGGCTTATGCAGACCTTGGGAATTTAGAACCCAGAATGTTTTCTTCATCCTTCTGATACTGATTCATCCTACCTTTGAATCTATCAACTTAGAAGTGTTATGAAAATTTCTTTCAGAATTTCACTTCAACTATCAGAGTCCATGCAGTGTCCCAAAGGTGTAGTGCAAAAAAAGTAAGTATATATATATATATATAAATGCCTTTCTAAGTTACCTTATTCTCCTTTAGTTTCATTTTGAAAGTAGCTATTTAGTCATTGGTTGAGGGAGTGGAATGTTGGCCCCTCAGCATTTGAGAAGAAAACTGAGGTGTTGGCCTGGCCATGTTCCTTCCGAAGTCTCCAGAGGAGTGCTCCTGAACTCTTCCAGCTTCTGGTAGCACGATGGCTGCTCTGGCATTCCTTCCGCTGTGGAAGTGTAGCTCCAGTCTCTGCCTCTGTCACTAAACAGTCTTCCTCTCAATGTGCTTCTCAGTGTGTGTATCTCTCTCACTTAAAGGATAACAACCTTTTTTGGATTTAGGACCCCTTCTCCATATGACCTCATCTTAACGAATTACATTTGCAGTGACTGTACCCCGATAAGGTGTTGGGAATAACAACATATCTTTTGGGGGAACACACTTCAATGCAGTACACTTACTAAGCACTGCTCTAGATGCTAGAATTAACAGCCACTATGACAAAGTTCATACCCTTCAAATGCAAGGCTATTGACACTACACAAACAAAGTTCAAGAATATCAGTCAGTGATAAGTTCTGGACAATTACATAACAGGGCACCTACTTAGATTAGGTTGCCAGAAAGATTGCACTAAAGTGACCTTTAAGCAGATTCCCAAGACAAAAAGCAGAGAAAGGAAGATTTCAGGACCTCAGAGAGAAAGACCTGCCCCTACCCCACTGCTCAAAGCAAAGTCTATCAGCAATAAGAACTTACTTTTTTTCCATGAATTTACGTATCACTTCACACATGATGTACCTAAGTTTGGGTTTCTCCTGGGCAATTTTCTGTAAATTATGGACAGATGGAATAGCAATACATAGAATAGCGATTTCATGCTCTAAAAAATTTTATACATCTTTCTCTTTATGTGAAGACAGTATATTATTTTATGGATTATGAGGATATTTTCATAGTTTGACAGTTATTTCCCAAAAATGGCTGAACTATCATTGTGAAGAATTATAGAAAAGAGCAAAATTATGAGTGACTAGGTAAGCCCGACTCCTGTCTTCTTAAAATATATCAGATCTGATTTGTTTCTTTGCATTCGTAAGACAGTAGCATAATTTATAAAACAATAATTTTCAAGTCTATCTTTAAATTAGATAAGAAATAATATAGAAGCAGCCATTTTGATAAAATAGAGGTATTTTTCATAGAAGCCACCTTTTTCTGAGAACTCCTTCCTTTTTTGAATTCTAAAAGTTTTATTGTTAAGACATAGTGACATAAATCTGGACTCTACATTGTTTCATCTCAAGGAAAATAGAAACATTTCATAACAAGAAAAAGTATAGAGAAGATTTAAGGAACAGAATCTTTTTCACATTCTCCTTGTCAAAAGTGGGTTTCATTTTTAATATAATTATGAAGAAACAAAGTAAAATTAGGGCACCTTTTGTCATCTTTGCTGTTTGCAGACATAAGCATATTTTGTTCACTGAATTAAGTTTTCCATATGCCTGTCAATTTTTAGAAAAAGACCAGAACTTGCAAAATAACATGTCAAAATCTGTGAGTCATAGAGAGAATGCATATATCCAGCTCCCACAACAACCTCAGAACTGACCCAATTGAGTCTTAGATGAGATACTTTCTAGGAATATGCTTGTTTCACACTGACTTTAATTATATTTTCTTAAAATTTAACAAGGGCCAAGACCTCTCTTAAGGTGCTCAAATCTACACTTGCCCATTTTTTATCCATATTTTGGTTAGAAACTTTGCTAAAGATTCTTAAAAATTAATCCAATAAACAAAACTTCCAATTGAATAGAAAATGAATTTAAAGAAAATTACAGGAGACAAGCACTTTTCTGTCGAGTTATATATCAAATAATGGTATTAGATGAACAACACAGGGAGAACAAACACAGTCAATTTTATTCTATCCCTTTGGGCCACTGTAGCCTAAACAACTTGTTCAGTTACGGGGTAGCAAGTCAGCCCTTACACTCTCTGTGCTCTCTACTATCCTGAGACTCCAGGGAGATAAGAAGCTGAAAGGAATGACCTGAAAGTAAGGCAGACTTTATACAGCTGGGATTTCTGCTCCTTATTAAAGACTAAGTGTAATTTCTGAGTGAAATTTGGGTTCTCTGGATGAGTTAACAAATGAAACATCAATACTCTATTAATACTACGTTAATACTGTATTATTAATACTAGCTAACTGGAGGCTGGTAGAAGGAATCTGATCACACATTTAAAAAAAAAAAAAAAAGCTATTCAGATCTCCTAGTCTATGGTTGCTGAGATTTAAGATATATTCTACGACCTACTCCAGTGAAAAGATAAAGAAGATGAATGGGATTTCTGAGAAAGGTGGGACAACAAAACGTGGGGCGGGAGGGCATTTATCTTTTTTGTAAACCAACTTTAAAAAGGCTATCACTTTGCTCTTCTTCCTTTTCTATCTCAATCAAAAAGACACACTTCATTCCTTTGGTTCTAGAAGTTTATAACAAGAAAAGTATAAAAATCTATTGGTTTTTTTTTGCGTGGTCACAGTGTTCCTTTTATGACTTTCAAGTTTTGAGCACAAGCAAGTCATTGAAGACTGAGTGTGTAGTAGAAAAAAAATATCTTTCCCTTGAGGTACTTTGTAGCTTTAAGGGACAAGACAAATGTCAGCTTCGAAAAAGAAACAGCCACAGTGTGAAAACAAATTCAATCAGATGTTTTGGGGGGATAACTTGTTGATACAGGTGAGGGAGGGCTTTCTTCACAGGAGAATCACACCGTGCCAGCAAGGTGCTGAAGTGCCCCAGACTGTGGTGGGGCATTTTACTCCTGCAACCTTTCATTATGCCACTCAGATTTGCTACCAAAGGCTGCCTGGGCATGCTGACTGCAGTGAGTTTCAGTCATCAGTCGAGACTAAGAGTATAAAAACAGAAGGCACTTGATAGATGTGGTCTATTTGAGAAAAGTGGAGAAGAGAAGGGAGGGTGTGGGTCCTAGAGAAAACATGACTATTATAAGTCTGACATAATTAAAGCTTCCACAGGCTTTGCAGATTCCATGAGAAACTACACATTTTCTTTCTTTGTTTACTCTTCTAGAATCTTTTTTATTCTCCCTCTCCCTTGGAAATGTCCTCTCCTGGATTTTAAAACTCTGATTCCAAAACAGCTGTTCTGGTCTGGACAGATTGGTTGGATCATGATGGTTTTCTCAACAAAGACTAGATAAAGTAGAATTGAAAATCAGATACTTCTAGTGTGAATAACTTCAAGTGAAGGAAATTAACAGGGAGCGAATGGTCCCAAAGCCTTTAAATTGAAATTCTACTTAGTTTAAACTCACCAAAGGGTCGTTTATATTGTTACAGGTATACTTCAGAGAAAGCTAAACACACAAGCGCACACACACACACACACACACACACACGCGCGCGCGCGCGCAAGCATAGAGTATTCCTATCCTAACCCAAATGAGTCAGTTGCAGAGATGAAAAGGGGTTGGGAGATGGAAACCTCATGTCATAGTAGTCAATATGTGTACACATCAACTTTTTAAAAATCCAGCCAGGTATTTTCTCTGATTTTCAGCTAACTTTTTTCCTATTTTCTGCTATGACTGCATTGTCAAGTTCAGTCCAATTCTGGAAGCTTATGTTTTCAAAGGGTCGTTGAGAATGCAGCAGCAGCAGCTGCTCCAGAAACCCCCTATAGGCTAGAAAGCCTGAAATATTTATTATCCAACCCTTTATAGAAAAAGTTTGCTGATCCTTGATATGACTCCACAATTCCCTAGTACTTCACAGTGCTTCATCGAAACCCTGTAAAGAAAAGAAGGATGGAAAACTGCAGGAGTTTTGGAGGCAGGCCTGGAGAAGTTATATGCACCCGATGTCTACGTTACTTTGGGCAGAACTCAATCACATGACTGAAGAAAGTTTCTAGGGAGAATAGACTATAAAGTCCAATTCTGTGCCTTAGAGGAAAAGGAGTCTAGTTGGCAAAAATGTTGGCATTACAAGCACAAAATGTTAACTGCTAGCAGAATTAAATAGGCAGTAATTGAAAGAGTCCGGGAAAGGGTCAGAGCACTTCACTCTGAAGTTATGAGGTTATTATGGTGATTTCCCAGAAGAGGTCAAACTATGATGGTCAATCATCAAGAGGGTGGGAAATGCAGGTAATGAGATAATCAGATCACAAAGGTGGAAAATGTAAGGCTTGCCCAGGAAATCATATTTAGCAAGGAAAGGGGTCTCACAGGGAAGTTTTGAAAAACAAGCTTAAAAAGATGGGTAACAGACCTTGAGTGTCAGGTCATAGTAGGCAATATATGAGTACATCGACTTTAAAAAAAAAATACCTAGTCTTATTTTTTTTTGTATTTTTAGTTGTCTCTTTTTTGTTCTATGATTGCATTGTTCATAAGTTTGGAATTAAAAAAAAAATGTTATTTATTTATTTATTTTCTTTTTCCCAGCCCATGTCTTGACACCACATCCATGGTTTCTCCACCTGAGGTGAAGAGAGCTTGGGGAGGTGGGAGTGTGTTGCTGAATCTGAAAATTGCATACTGACTTTCTTCAGAGGTCTCTGGAGGAATTTTAGAATTTCAAGAAATGGAAAGAAATTGTAAGAACCTATCCATCTCTTTTGAAAAATATAATAATCCAAATTTTACATTCAAAAGAGTAACATTTGCATGTATACTCAGCTTAAAAGTTGATAATAAAATGAAAATTCAGGCATTCATTACCAGCATAAGAAATAAGAGAACGTTGTATTTGTGACATCTGTCTCCTCCACACACAAACCCTATGCTGTCCTGAATCACTCTCTCTTATTGATATCTTCCAAGAAACAAGACTCCTAAACTTTGTCAATTTTCCTTGCTATCCTTTATACTTTGCTACCTATATAAATGAAGTCAGATTATACCTATTTCTCTCAATTGATTTTATTCAATTTTATGTTTATTTGATCCATGTAAGTCACTGCTACTTGTAACGAGTAGTAAATTCGTTTATATAGTATCTAACCCGACATTATCTATTCTATTCTTGATAGTCATATTTACTTCTTTTTATTTAGAAATAATGTATCTCTTCCAAAGAAGACAGTAAATTGAATACAACAACAATGAAAAACAGTAACAAACGGAAATACGAACTAGTGAAGGATATATTGCTCTTTGCAGAACATTTGCAAAACCCACACTATCTCTCCTTGGAACTTCTTGTTCTTGGAGGAGTGTCGGATTTAGCTTATTATGTTCAACTTGATTTGCTGTGACATTTATCTGTACTCTTTCAGTGGTTTGTTTTTTCAGATTCCTAGTTCCTGTATGTGATTGAAGGACTATAGCTACTTTAGAGACTTTCCTTCTCTCCTTGACCTCCTCCTTCCAGTTAAGAACATTCAAGGCACTATCATACTAACAGGTCTCAGACTCCATTTCAGAATATGCTGTGCAGATGCCTTTATGGGGAAACTTTCTTGCATACTTCAGGTTGCTAATATAGGAGCCGTGTCATTTACTATCCACTTCTTTTCTGGACATAATGTAAGTCTGACAATGATGATTCTATTATTCATCTATGTTGTTAAATATTCTTGAGTCTACTAATGGCTTTATTTTGGAAGTGAAATAAATCATTGTCCCTTTCACACCTTCAGCCTGGCTGAGGGAAGTTTTCTCAGTTCCAGCTGATTCGTCCATCCATCTATCTACCCAAGGAGGACTGGGCACGCAGAAGTAGCACCATGTGAATGTTTGTGCAGTCCTAGGAGAGAATCTCAACCGCTCAAGTCTCACCAATGAAGTTTTCAACCTTCTTCTTCCTATAGAACGAAGCACAAAAATATTTCAGAAACTGGTAGAATATTTTTCTTGGCAAACATTTAAGCTCCTTTGCTTTTTTGTTGCATATTTCATGGGTTGATTTCAATTCTGAATAATAGCCTATGTCTGTCTCATGAGAACAACCTGAGCTGCAAAAACTCATTTTTAAGTTTCTCTGCTTAAAGCTATCAGTTCCATAAATTATACATCTGTTACTTGATATGTATTTGCCAGTAGGTAATCTAAAGCCATTGCACATGAATACTCATTTTTACATTAAAGTAGGTGTCCAGAAGCCTGCCTTTATTTTCAATTTAGTAAGAATAATAATGATAATTGTTATTAATTTTTAGCAAGAGCAGATAGTCTTCTTTTGGAAATCCTACTTATTCTGCATGGGAACTTTTATTTCTATCTTCAGAAATACCATTTTGTACTTATATAATCAGTTCAGCAAACAGCTTTATACAGTGGTAAATAAATATCGAATTAAACTTACAGTTAAAGTTTACTAAAAATATAGGTTGCTATAATTTTGTTGGTGATAGAAGTAGAGAAGTAGAAATGATTAATGATGATTACTAATTATGCAGCTGTGCTAAGAGCACACAAGTTATAGAACCATGAGTTTAAAGCTAAATAGGGTCTTCATCCTAGGGAATAAAGCCCTGCATTCTATATTTAAATGTAGCTCATTTTGAGTTAGCATTTAAACACCCCCATCACCTATTACGTAGCTTGACAAAGAAAACCAGAAAAAAATAGAGTGGTAGAAGGACCATCTCATTGCTTCTTTCCTTTGCTGTTGTTTTGTTGATTTTGGTACATTTGAGGTTTTAAATGTGAAAAGCTATCAGATATTAATTATGATGAAAAATGATGCATATGGTTAAAATTTTGACTTCTTTTGTAAATTTTGGATAACCCATATTGTCATTTTATATTAATCATGATTGATTATTTGGGACACAAGACAAAGGTGTGTGAAGAGGGGTAATGTGAATAGAAATCACTATAGAAAAAAAAAAATCAATAAATATTTGACATGTAGACAGAAGATCTGAGTTTGATAGCCTCACCTGTAACTTGAAATAAGAAAACCTACAAATTAGGTAGCTCTCAACTATTTTTTAACCATATACTCTTTGATTTGCACCAAAAAAAAATCACATTTTCCCTTTTCTGATTTTTATTCCTACAGAAAAATTATTATTTCAGGAAAAACACTTTGAAATTAAAACAGCTGAGATCTATAGCAGTTATATGAAATTGCAATATTTCAAATTTAGTTTCTTTGTATCTTAGTCACATGGTACTTTCACTACACAATCAATAAGAAAAGAGAGAGAAAAGGTTTTAAAAAACAACAACAAAAAGATATTGAGAATAAGCGGTGGAGGAGAGGAGAGGAGGGAAAGAAGAAGAGAAGGAGATAGAAATTATTACTACTGTGAATGCTGGGAAATACTGGGCAGGGAATAAACTGATAAGAGTAGTAAGAAAAGGAATATGGAAGTATGCAAAATGTTGTCACTCAACAAGTAGAAGAACTACTGAGATCACCAAAATGTAGCTATAATTTTACAGGTATTTAACATGAAAAATGTTGCACGATGGAGATTTGTGCACCTTTCCTTCACAGAGGTATGATGAAATAGATTGAAAACAAAAACAAAAAAATTCTTTAGACAGAAGCCTCTGGTGAAATCTAGTTCCACCACAGAAGGGCAGAGCAACCTTGGCCACGTTATATAATCTATTTACTCTTCTTTCCTCAAATGAGAAACGGTGACAGAGTATCCATCAACCCTACCAACCTCACAGCAGGGCGATCTGAGATCCCAATGAGTTCATTTTTTGTGCAAAAGCTCTTTGAAAGCCCTAAGACACTCAAACGTAGCTCATAACATAGGTGGATCAATAGATGCTGTTTCTGAGCGCCAGAGTAGGAAAGTGAACTACAAAAGAAAATGGCAGATACCAGTTATATAATTTAAAAAAATAAGAAAGAACATCTTCGAGTGCTAAATTTTTAGCAACAGACTTCAAGAAATTTTGTTTTAGTATCATGATCATAAAAATCTAGACTTTTTTTCTTATGTCAGAGTATTGGGTGCAGGCATTCACAATGGATACCCGTTCTTAGGGACCTCAGTCATTTAGCTGCTTATTACAGAGCACTGGGAGATGACTGAAAGGAAAAAGGCTCACAAGAAGCTTGCATCTGCTTCTCTCTGCTGTCTCCTGACTGATGCAGGGAGTAAACTGCATCAGATTGTTGGAGAGACAGCAAGAGAGAAAAGTGTCTGACAGCTCCTCCTGTCACTACCCAGCCAAGTACCTTATGTCAAGGCCGGCCAGTAAGTGATGGCAGACAGACGGGTTAGGACAATGGTGGAGGTGGGATCAGAGCTGCTGACATATGGCCATTCATTTTTGACAACAGCTCAAACTTCTGAGGCTCCAGAAAGGAAACAGATATTTGGAAAAAGATAGGACAAAAGGTTCTTCCCTTCAACTGCTCAGCATGTGGTACTGAATTTGGAGGGTTAAAAAAAACAACTAAAATGTTATTGCTTAGCCTCTCAGGGCTTATCACATGTTTTATCACATTTTTATAAAATATAGCCTAGTCCAAAGCTTTGTTTGAATGAGGGTGTGTCCAGTCCATGGGTGGAACATTTCCATGATTCTTTCCATTCAGTTCTGGGTCCCTCCCTCCTTTGTTCAATTATTCAGGGTCTCAGTCCATTGTGATCCTAACACATACTGATCCTAAGGATCAACTTTATTTGAGTTTTTTAAGCTTCAAGGACTTACATTGTGGTGGTGTAGAAGGCAGAATCACAATTCCTTTGAGACAGAACCAAAATATTTGCCAAATGTCTGTATGAAGAGCAAGCAAGGATCTTTTCTACTTAGTCATTTATCTACTTGTCTTCATTACCTAATTACTCTGCCAAAATTATGTCAAAGACAACATATGCTTTCTAAAAATGCCTCAATTCTATAAACTAACCAAGAAGACCAATTTTGTCACTGAAATAGTGATATTGTACACTTACATCTCTGGTCTTTCCTGACAGTTGTCATTCTTTGATGGGAATTGCTAAAACACCGGCACTGTTGGGCAGGACAGAATTCATCAGGAAGTCACGAACTGGTTTGCAATAAGGAAGGGTCGAACTGAAAACCTGCTCCCCTTCATCTCACCTGTACTTTCTGTTCCTCTAGCTGCCCTCTGTTGTGAATTCTGTCCAGTAAGTCACTGTGTAACTTGTACTGACATTTCACACACACACACACACGCACACACACACACACACACTCTTTCCTCGCACAAAGCAATTATCATACCATTTCCTAAGAGAAACTCCTACATTCATTTGTCAAGAGACAAAAGGTGTCAGTCTTCTGTTAAAACAACAAACTTCAGAAGAAAAAGGAAAAGAGCATTGCCTACCTGGGAACAGGTCCACAATGGGGATGCTCTCCTTTTTGGGAGAAGATCAATTCTGAAACTGCCATGTTCCTTCAGCAACAACAGGATGTGCAGAATTCCAGACAACATGGCTTTATTTTTATTGCAATGCAAAAGCAGATCACACTGCCCTTTGCCTATGCCACACTCATTAACTTTAAAGCAAATTCTAGTTCTTTGAAGACTAAACTTAAAAAAAAAAAAATCTCTTCATACCTAAATAATTTTCAGTCTCTCTAGAAAAGCAATAGATAAATACACTCAAACTGTGAATATATATTTACACTGCTAAATGTTTATTGACAAATAATATGTTTCCAGAAACAGCCCTTTTTTTGAATCTTTTCTCCAGGGCAGGAGCACTTGCATATAACCTAGAAAATCAAAGCTTTATAAGCTAGACAACCTATTTTATCAGATGGATTCTGATGTGGGTGAGGGTTAGTGAGACATGCAGATGAGATGCTGGGTCCATCCAGAAAGAACTCGTGGAGAGTGCCATTTGGTCAGGAACATAGCAAGTTTATTAAAAGCAGAAACAGTGAGTTGAAGCTCACTGCAGGCCGGGAAAGTTGCATCAATGCACAAGTATGTGTATGACCTGCGCTGCCTGACTCTCACTCAGGCAAGACAGATTCTTGTATCTATATGAGGGGTGGGGGTTTCCTCCTTCGTGGGTTTGCCCAGGCTACGTGGAGGAATGAAAATGGCATGAGTATCTAGGGATAGGTCCTACACTCAGGTTGCTAAAGTGGGGTCCTTTCTTTTCCCCAAAGACTTAGACGTCTCAGGTTTTGCCAGCTAGTTTTCTACTCATACATCTGCATACTGCCCTATAGATTTTAAGCTATGCTGTCCCGGCATCAGATTCTTCTGGAAAGAGATCATGTGAGAATAGACATCTACTTTTCTTTTTAAAAATTGTATTTTCCACTCTAAAATTATCTACAATAATAACCTGCTGTGCACTGTGTTTGTAGGTTCTTTGTAACGTGTCAGTTTGACTAGGATGAACTACGTTTCCCAGAATTCTTCTGGTAGGCTTCTGGTGAAACTTACCTATCAGAAAGATTCTTCTGGGTGATGTGGAGGGTGGAAGTCAAGCAGCATCAATACATGTACACGTTGTTATCTACTGGCTCATGTCACTAACGGGAGGCGTCTCCGCACTTGTGACTGCGCCATCTTCCCCTGGATTCACTGTCAGCTTCTCTGGTTTCTGCACCTGGCGAGCAGAAAGTAGCAATTACTCTAGACCCGGTGGTAAAACATTTACATGCCAGAGAGTGAGAAACAAATTCATAAAAATTCAGGTATCCACAGCCTCAGAAAATGTCTAGGGGTCCAACTATAAGGCATATTGAGAGGTATCATTTCTGACCAATTTATGAGGACCCCCAAAGAATTAGCACTTAAAAGAAAAGCGCTAAAAGTAGTCCAGACTGCTGTGCAAGCAGCTTTGCTACTGGAACCATATAATCCAAAAGGACCAACGGAAATGGAAATGCCAGTGACAAATAGGGATGCTGTTTAGAACCTCTTCAGGCTCTTGTAGGTGGGTCATGGTGCTTTGGATTTTGGAGAAAAAGCTCTGCATCATCTGTGGCTAACTTCCCATTTAAGATAGACCTTTTACTTTGTTAATGGACTTTTAGTAAAATTTGAAAAGTTGGCCATGAGCCACCAAGTTACTATGCGACCGGAAATGTCCATCATTAGGTGTTATCTGCCCCACTGGACCATAAAGTTCAACATGCACAGAAGTACTGACTTCACAAATGGGAGATTATTAGTGGAGGATGAAGATCTTCTAGATTGCCTGTTATATTCCCAAATTCTGTGATTAAGGACATTAGGAAGCTGCAGCAACTCAATTAGGAGAACTGCTAATGACCTAGACCCATTAGGAATGAAAATTTGATTCGCTCCACCAAGCAATATATACAACTAGCTGAAATATTTGCTGTGGAACATGGATAGGTGTGAATAGTTACAAATATCAGCTATAACTATGAGATCAGATGCAGATATAAGTTTTGTAATAGTTATAAATGTTTCTTTCTGATTATGCTATGACACTATATGCACACATATAACATATATAACATATATATGTATATAGCAATACAGTTATTATTTATATTCATATCAATGTGTATGTGTTTGACCAATTATTTTTATTATCCCTCATCCAGCAAAGGTTGTGTTAATAATAGCAGTTAATGTAAAATCTCAATATTTAAGATCAGGATAGCAAAGAAGAAGTGTGATTCAGTTACAAGCACCCTGAAATGAATATCACCCCAAAATAGAACTGTGGATCATATTCTGTAGAAAAGATTAAAGTTTTGGTGGTTTTAGTTGAGATAGAAGTCTTAGGTCACATAGAGACATGACTCAGTTATTACTCTTATTTGGAAATTAGGTATGATTTCAGGAGGGATGTATTTTGAATGCCAACTTGTCAAGGAGTAACTTTGTAATGAATAAACTGAGTTGGCTGAGCTCTAGTTCCCAGAATTCCCTCTCCCATGTACTTCTGGTTACAGTGAACCACAAGAGAGGTACTCATGTAAAATTTGAAGGAGAAATAAAGCAGTAGCCAATATACAGCTCACATGTGTTGTCTTTTCTCGGCTGTCATAGCTCCTACATGAGGCAGCAGCTGGACTGTAGTTGCTCCACCTTCCTTGAACCCTCCTCCAGCTTCTCAAACTCCTGGGCCAGATACGTATGGTTAGCTCCGTGATAAAGGGCCCTGTTTTGTAGAACAGTCATGCAATCAAGGTTAGAGACATCAGGACCAATACAAGTTTTAATCAGTTCTCATGAACTACAATTTTTTATCTGTGGGTTCCAGCTTCTGATTTGCACCATTCCATTTTACAGTCATTTTTCTTTCCTGACAATTTGCCCTTGGACTTCTAGCTCTAGCATCAGATATGGAGACAAGAGATTCGGAGATATAATCTTACTTAACCACACCTCACCATTATATAAGCTCAAATCCCTGCGACTGTATGACACATGCACACACACACACACACACAAACACACGTACTAATATTTGTGCTTCTGCCATTTATCAGTGACAAATATAATATTTTGGTTGAATTTTAAATGGTTACATTATAAAACAGCTCAGTTTTTTTGAGGAATAATCGTCATACAAAAATTGCACATATTTATGTTATAAAATTTGATAGGTTTTGATATATCAATATACCCATGAAGTCATCACTCTAATCGAGAGCGTGACCATGTTCATCACTTTCAAAAGTTTGCTTGTACCTCTTTCAAACCCTTCTTCCCTGACTCTCCCCTGCTTTACTGGGCAACCACTGATGTGTTGTTGTTTTTTTTTTTTTTTTAAGTGTAGATTAACTTACATTTTCTAGAGTTTTATATAAATGTAATCATATGGTATGTACACCTTTTTTCTCTGTTATTTTACTCAGCATAATTTTGAGATTCATGTATGCTATGTGTTTGTTATAAAATAGTCAATTATATGGTGATGGATAGAAATAGACTATTAGGGTAATTTAATATAGTATATATGGATGCTGACTGATGATGGTACACATTTCCAGCTTATATAATGTTATAATGCAATGCTGCTTCATCAATTAAAAATAAATAAAATAAAATTTTATATTTCAAACATTAACAAAGTAAAATAAAGTAGTTTTAATCTAAAAGTTTGAATTCTTAATGAAAAGCATTTTGTTTAAGTATAGGTCAATCACAAGCAACAAAATAATTTTAAAATACAGAAATGCAGGCTCTTAGAAGAAATTGCCCTTAACTTGCAAACAGTATCTCAACAGCATATGCATATCTTAATAGTTTAAGGGTTTAGCTAGTCAACAGACCTAGTGTAGTTTGCTCCTCTATCTGACTTCCCCAAAGTCCGAGAGCCAGGTCACGTGGCTGGCTGCCCTCCCAGTACCACCTACTCCACTCCATGAGATGCCATCAGATCCCACCTAAAGGAGCCAGTCATCCCCGTGAAACAATGAGCAATTCTTAAAAGACACAACTGGAGCTCTGTTACTGTGGCACAGGAAGGCTCGATAAGATCTCTCAGCCACAGCATTCTTTTGTGTCAGCAGACGCAAGTGGGATGTTCCTACTGCAGCTCTTGCAGAGCCAGAGGAAGCAGGCTTTGAACACAATGTTCATTGAAATCGGCTTTCATCTAAGGAATCCCATGGTGGCTCCTGCTTCTCGATGTGCATTCTGTCTGCCGCTGAGCTCTCCTGATACATTTCCGCTGTTTGTTCTGGGAGGAAGGCAGCACCTTTATGAGGCTCACTCTTTTACTAGGTAAAGGGCATCACATTGTGCTGGGCAAAGCAGTCTGTGTCAGGATGTCTCCAGTGAGTCTGGAACATAGAAGGAACATTAAAAATAAAATAACAATCAAAGCCTCCTCCATTCTGGCTCACTGATGAAGCACTATTACACTAGGAAAGGAATACAAAACCACATAGATGACCCCATCGTCAACATACACTTGCTTATCCACTTTAGGAAGAAGACGTATTTGTTGCTTTATTACTGCAATGCCACAGGTCATAAATGATGGTACGAAGGATGAATCCAAGTGCCTTGGACTCAATGGAAACTTCCCGGAAGCAAGTTGGGCTCCATGACTCATTCTGGGGCAATTCTGGCTCTTAAAGGACAAAAGTGGGGACAGGCTAAGGAATGAGAGGTGAGAATTTCCTTTATCCTGCTGCCTTAGCTTTATATTTTAGCAATTCATTTTCTTTTGCTGGGAAAACTATTCTGGGTCTATGCAATAAAGACTCTCTCTGATTAAGAAAATGTCTACATCAGTATATGGAGAAATCTATCAAAACTGTTTAGTCTTTTCTTCTACTAGATACCTCCTCCCATCTATCACTGCCTTTCTCTGCTTGAGCTCGTCTGGGCTAATCAGCTTTTAATAAAAGGAATTTAAATAATTCACTGTCAGTAAGAAGAGTGAACATGATATGTCTTCACTTCCATGTCACTTTTAATACTACTATATATTTTTCTATCAAAATAAGAAGACAAAGTTAGGTAGGCATTATCTGCTTGAGATGCAGAGAAAGTCAAAAGATAGACAAAACTAGTGTTCAATGTTAAAGATCCTTGAACAGCATAAAGAGTTGGCAGCCTACGTAAAGGAGAACTCACACCTCAGGCTCCTGGCCAAAGCCCTCTCCTTAGGACAGGTACCCTAGATATGTGGACAAATGACTAGTCACCAAGTTGACCATTGGGACTAGCCTTTATCCCACCCAAGGACTGATGTCCTACATAATGTCCATGTGATTATGTGAAGGTAGGTATGATCAATACACAAGAGATACTGATACTGGAAAACTTGAAGGACCTGGAAGTTGTTTCTTAGAAACCAATGTACTTGTTCTCGTTCAGAAAGAACAGACGTCAGTTTTGTCACTGACGCAAAACACTGACGAAAATAAAATCATTCCTGAAAGTCACAAAAATTGAAGAAGTACCAGGAAATCATAATTGTAGCTAAACCCCATGAAGAATCAAAACTGTTCTCTACATGGATTATCTTTAACTGAACTCATCACGGAACTCTTGAACACCTAAGAATTTTCTAGAATCTTCTGGGGGCTATTCTTGGGATTTGTCCAAACCTAGGAATAACAAAATTTCTGATGACCTTGCGCCTACTCTGACTTGAGTAGCTCAACCCTTATTACAATAGGTTCCTGGAGAAAAGAGTGTATATTAGCAATTGACTTTGAATAGAAAGGATGTATAAAATGAGTTTTTCCTCAGTTATCCCCTTCTCTTGAACCTGGGTAAGAAAATAAAATTAAATTAAATAATAGAATCAGTTGGATGAGTAGTGGACAAAACTTTGTAACGGAGATTCTTTCAGTGAGTGGGAGATTCTGGGGCTCTTTTTCACTTAAACATTTTAAAACTCCTAGGCGAATAATGTGAGTGCACATGATTTCAGTACATATATTGGTTTTCTTTGGATCAAGACCACATAAATGCTGTCCAAAAGGGATATCACATATTACATGAGACACATCTGATATAGTTCATTCTTATTTAGGAAAAAAATATGTGCTGTAACATTATATTGCCTCACACCAGTGAGTATGGCCTATGTAAAAAAGACCAGAAACCGTAAGTATTAGAGGGGGTATGGTGAGAAAAAGACTCCGTTACAGTGTTGATGGGAATCTACACCGCTCCACTCTCTTTGGAAAACAGTGCAGAGATTCCTAAAAAACAAAAAGCAAAAGGTGAATCTACCTTTGATCTGGCAATCCCACTTCTACCCAGAGAGCACAAAAATACTAGCAAGAAAAAATACATGCACCCTTATATTTATCGCAACACAGTTCATAATAGCCAAGATGTGGAAATAATCTAAATGCCCATCAACAAATGACTAGATTCAAAGAGCTATAGTATCTATTGTCAATTAAATTTTATGCAGCTGTCAAAAAAAGAGGAAATCATGCCTTTTGTAACAAACTAGATGGAATTGGAGGAGATTAAGTGAAATAAGACATAAAGAAACAGAAATACAGGCTGGCTTCTCTCATATGTGGAATATAAAGAAAATGAAACAAATAATCAGTTAAACTGCTACAAAATTCACAGGATGCGACACTACAGCTATGGGGGCAAAATAGTGGTGGGGTTTGCAAAAGGGATAGAAGGAATTCAAGAGGTGGTGGTAAAGGACGCTGGGACTCTGGTGGCAGGCGTGCTATGAAATGTATACCGAATGAGGTGTGAATTCACTATCCTAATAAGCATATAGTAAAGTGAAATAATAAGACAACTTTCTAAAAAGTTACAGCAGATAAACATAAGATTGTCATACTGTCTAACAATTCATTCTTAAATGGATAGCAAAAAGAACTTAAAACAAAGATTCAAATATGTTTGTACTGTGTGTTCATTGCAGCAGTATTAACCTTAGTCAATGATGAAAATGTCTTTTGAAAAATAAATGAAAGGACACATTTAAAAATACATACTAAATGCCTGTTTTATACCAGGGACCATGTAACGTATGCATAGATACTTACCTGCACCTGCAGTTAAGAACCTCATAATGTAGTCTGAAGACAATCATACACATAGATTATTTTGGTGCAATATGGTGTAAGCTGGGCCCTAATTAGGATACTAAATCACTTTGTGAAAGAACAGAAAAGACATCTAAAGGAAGTAATACCTGACATGATACTTAACGTTTGAAAAGTAAGTATCAAGGTGAAGAAATGGAAGGAGATTCTAAACAGGACTGATATGAGACAAATAGAGGTTCTGAAACACAAGGCACATGTGAAGAACTCTAAGTAATGTATTGTTTCTGAAATGTTGAATATACAACAGAAAAGAACAGGGCATATCTGCAGGGACCACCTATCAAGACTACTCCTGAGATTTTGAAACTTTAGTTATGATATAAATGAAAGAAATCATAACAGGATTAAGGTTCTAGTGCTTCTGATACTAAAACTGTAGGAATTAGTGTGACAGTAAGGATCAAAGAAAATTAAAAGGCAAAGCTAAGGTTATGATGAGATCAAAAGATTTCCTCAATGGTGATGAAAGGCAGCGAGGTTGAAGGCAGGGGTAAAATATTATCGACATCTTGGCCAGTTATTTTTGACCTCTTCTAAGGAGATCTTTAAACAGAATTAGCAATGCAATTTTTTCCCCTTAGAAGCAACCAACAGGAAAACACAGGACAGATATCTACAAAGACCTGGGTTCTGACTGTAAGTCTGTGCACCTAAGAATAAATGAGAAAGAAATCAGAACACAAGGAAAAAGTGAAAAGATTGAATTCTGCAGGATATGTGCAAAATAATTTTAATGACCTTAAATTATGGGATTAAAAATGCAATGAAAAGGAAATGGCTTTTATGGTAGACAACTGAATACTAGCTCCTGAACATTCTCTGTAGGAAGTAATGATAATAAATATGACAAGTTTAACCCAGAGTAATATGTATTTAGAAAGCCAAAAATGATGAGAAATATTGGACCTATTCTTTTGTTAGAAACTACTATTAGTAAAATGATTTCATAATAAGGCAAGAAAGAACTTCATTGAAATAATAAAGAGGTACTCCACAGGGCCTCAGGAGAGAGGGAACTGAGGTGTTTCTCAATTCCTTGCATCCTCTTTAATTCTTTCAAACCTATTTCTTAAGGAGTTAGCAAGGTCAAGAGGTAGAGCTGGAACCACCAGGACTTGTGAAATAATTTACAGAACCCAGAACAAAACAAAAATTCAGAGCCTCTTATTTGAAAAACAGACAGCTACATGATATTAGAAGTACTGAAATATAAAATATTTTCCTTTCTTCTGCACTCTTTTCCTATTCTGCTTTGGAGTCTTTGCTATTTAATATCATTCTACATAAAGAATAAAATTCAAGTCATTAGCATCAATTTTACCATTCAGCTTTATTTTGTACTTGCCTGTCTTAAATGCAGATATAAAAGCATAAAACATGCATGTGGAAAAATCAAAATTACACAGCTAGTGTTCTGTAGTTCATATATGCATATGTATCTTGTTCTGATCAGAAAAGCAGAAATGTTGCAGAACATTAATTCAACACTCTTTATTTCACTTCTCAATATATATCCATTCTATCAACCCTGCCTTCAATTTACAGATAGGTAAGGAAGGGCTAAAAGGAAAGTAACTATAGATCACCCTATCTTTCTTTTGTTAATGTCATGATTTCTAGCATATATGCTTGGCAGATACAGGGAAATAACACAAATAAGAAAGAATATGATAGAATTCTTTGGCAGTTTATGTTTCTTAGAACTCCATTGTCACCTGCATAAGGCAAGTCTCATTCAAAATGAAAACATGTTCTCTCAAGGTTGTTAGATGGTCTCTCCTTATTTTTCCTTGAAGACCTACCGAGTTTTCCTTCCTGGTTTGGATCTATATGAACTCCTATATGAACTCCTATGTATCTAGGTCCAGTGGAATGCTGTGCTCATGGATACTTGGATACAGCAGTGCTCATGGACCATTGTGAATACTATGAGACAACAATAAACCACAGTAATCATGTATGTTGCATTCATCTTCTCTGCTCATGCAGATGCTTAATTGTCCTATTTTCCTTCACTTAAAAGACACAATTTCAAAGATAAAATTAAGAATCTTCAGATAGCAAAAGCAGAGTCATAAACAATCCTAAAATCATCTTGAGTATCTGTGCCTGCACTGTTTACTTACTTATGATGTCATCCTTGGGAGAAAAGGATTAATACTCTTAACTAATGGATTAATACTCTCTTCACTGTTGTCTAGAGAAACTGCTTTTTCCCAATAATTATTTCATATTTTGAGCTATTTCAGAAAATCTGTTTGAACCAGTAAAATCTCCCCTAACTTATAACCTTAGCTCATAGCATCATGGCAGTAAGATCAACAATATTGTGATCTACAACTCAGTCTCACAGAAACTAGGCAGTAAGTCTGATCAGCTTCAGAGAAATATAACTGGAGCAACTATTTAGCTAACTGAGTCAAAGACACTCAAATTAGAGATGAAGATAGAAATGATTTGAGCTAACATCTTGATGACTTTTACCAACTTAACCTCATTCACTCAAGAACTTACAACAATGACCATATGTTGATAGTCCAATAACTTATTTTAGTTTTGGGCAAAGGAAGCCCAAGTCCAATGTCTCCCTTGATAACCAGGAAGCAAGAAGGAACAGAGCAAGAGGAAACAGGTAAATGTTACCCTTGGATTCTTCAATGGGGGTATAAGATATTTGGATACATCAGTACTGTTATAGTATATTCTAGAGGTGTGTAAAGATTGCTTCTTTTGCCTTCTTTGCACCAGCACCATTTATGGAGTACTGCCTTGGGATGTAACTCATTTTAAACACATTTCTTGATGATAACATCAATATTTTACATAGCTTTCTTATATGAGTTAGTTAGTATCTATGACTATGTAGATGCTAACTAGAACATCCTGCAGAAAAGGGTTAACATTGAAATACCCATTATTAGGCATGTTGGACACATTTCCTTACTAGGGGAAAAAAAAAAAGGGGGAAGGCACTCATCCAGGAACTCATAAAAGACACTGCAGGGAGTGTTGATCGGCAGTTTTAGCCTCTGCATCTGGAGAGGTATTTATACTCAAATCTTGATAATCAGTGGTAAAGGAGAAAAAGGAAAGAAAAGATGTTGAAAACCATGCATCACTCACAAACTTTATTTTAAGCAGCTGTTTTTAAGTGCACCTTTTCAATCAAAATTTCCACCAGACTTATTAAGAAGGAGTCAATTTACAATTTAGCTGCACATCTCTTTTTAGTTATCTGCTGATTCACAGGAATAAATGTCAAAGACTGGGTGAAAGCATTGTTGGATAGCCAAAAAAAAAGGATAAAAAAATGAATAAACAATTTCTATGAAAATGACTAGTCTACTTTGACCCTATAAGACTACATCAAACAACTATACCATCTCACAAAGAACAAAACTTGAGCACTGAATTTAATAACTTGAGGAATAATTGCATCACTTAACACCTATCTTTTTAAACTTCAGTCATACTTAATTATGGAAATGCAAAATCATTAAAAGCTAGTAAGAAATAATGGGCTGTAAAATAAGTATTGGTTCTTCTGCTTTTTTTTTTCTCCTGAGAGTCATGATTGGCCAAAAGACCAAGTCTCTAATTCTAGAAGAGAAGTTTCTGAAAAGTCTTTTATTAATTCTGTCTGTAAAGAAGAGTTTCTCCCAAATGAATCATCCATATTTGGACCTTATTTTATGAAAGTCTTAGGATTCATATGAGTGGAAGAAATTCTCCACAGGATAAGACCTCAGTTTAATATCTAAATTAATTGATAATGATTGATGTTAAGAATATCAAAAGATTCTCTGATGCCTTAGACCAATGAATTGTATTTAGGCTCTATCACCAATCACAATTAGAATAGACTACTGTTCTATGCTTGCTAATTTGTGGCTTTAATCCAGAAAACTGTACACTTGGCACATGAATTCTAAAATGGGTATCAGTTGATCTTAAGTTCCTCACCACATTTCCAAGAATTCAGTTTAAGCAAGGTATGGGTACAATATTCAATTTCTTTCTAATCAGAGAAGATTTTCAATATTATTTCCTCACTTTTCTTTTCTTTCTTTTTTTTTTTGGCTATGGTGGCATTCATTTAGTACCTATATCCCATGGTCTAGATAAGCACTATTCAGGTAAGAACTCACTTAACACTGACTCAGAACTCATGAAACAAGTCTATTATTAAATTCACTTGCCAGTAAGAAAATAAGGACTCAGAGAATAAACCTACTTTGCCTAAAAAATCTTATTACTAAGTGGTAAAGAAAGGACATGTCTCCAAGTTTTCTCACATTGAAACTTGACTTCTTATTAGTCTACACTGAGTTTACTTCATAGCTCCAGAATGTTCAACAGGCTAAGAATGATACGATGCATTGTCAGCAAATTACTAAAATGTGTAGACTTCTTCTGGTCCAATATGTTGCAGTAGGCCACTACAAGATCTAAAAAAAAAAAAAAAGTTAAAAGAGAGAAAAAGAAACAAAACTATGGCACTGAAATGTAGTCAAGAAAAAAGAGAGCAGTCAATGAGTCTCAAAAGTTATTAGCCTACTACATACATAACTGAGAAAGCACCAGCACCATTTTTGCTGGTACAAGGCTGGTTAGGACTGTAATCATTCCTCCCTATGGTATTTGACAATGAATTGTCAATATGAAATGCCCATCCTTCCAAGAGTGAAAAATGAACTCTGTTTCCCAGCTCTTTATATTAGAACTTTCATTTCATCCATTCTACCTTACACTAAAGATTACCTAATTTGAGAATAAAATTTTCATTATGATAAAGTAATGGTTGAAAGATTATATTCAATAGAAAGATTACAGGCTTGCTAGGATTTTGTCATTTTCTGTCTATAAAGGTACTTACTGGATTTGAAGTGTGTTTTCCACTGACAAAAAGAGAATTGCTGGAAAAATAACACTCATGTGGGAAAGAGAAAAATCTACTCATAGCTTCATCATCTCCAGACAAGGATAGATAGCATTCATTACTTTCCTGGCAATAATCAAGGAAATGAAGAGAAATTCTAGTGGAGAATATTTCTGTTTTAAAAAAGAAAGAAGAGTCAGGGGTTCAAACCATCAAGAACTGCTTCCTGTCAGCCTCCTGTACACAATAGCTGAGCTATGCAGTCTCCTGGATTCAGACCAAGGTTAAAAACTTCAGTTTTGATTTCTAACTTGTGGAAAATTCTGACACATTTTACATGTAAAATTATTGATAGATAAAAACCCATCAATTTCTCAGCAAAATAGGTATTGCCTATTTTTTTTAGCTAGAAAAAAAAACCAACGAGACATTATAAATACATTGACTTCCTTCTGCTTAGGTCAAACAACTGAATTCCTTTGGAAATCAAAATAGACAACTAATGCCACTAGACCAGAATGTAATAATGTATGTAAATATGTAGCAAAATATATTTATAGTGTAAAACAAATTATTTCTAAGACCTTCTCCAATGTGACCTCTCAGAGTTTACCCCAAATCATTACGAAAAAAGAGTAAAGAGACGTGGGACTGTGTGTACTGATATGGGAAGAACTCCAGGCACAGCAAGTGAAAAGATAAGGTGAAGAAATTTTCATTTTAAATTTAAATATTTGGACAAAGCTTATTACAAAAAATAGCTGCTCGCATCCTACTCTGTATCTTTTACTCATGTTGCTGTTTTCAACTCACTTATAGCATTTTTGACACTCTCCATACTTTCAAAAACACACTTATGCGTCCCTTTCTTTTAAATTTTAGATATTTTCATTGACTTCAAATTATGGATGTTGAAAACTTGATTGTTGTATATCCCTACCCCATGTTCATACATTCCTCATGTCCTTCATTTTCTCAGTGAATAGAGAGAATGCACCAATTATTCACAAAATTAGTATTTAATGGTTATATAATGACTATAAATATTTTAACTGAGTGGCATTTTGCTATGATTACTGTGTACAGTCTTTTTTATTTCCTACAAATTAGTAATTATATTATTCTTCTGTTTACTAAAAGTTTTATATACCCATCAGTCATTATTTGAACTCCACAATATTTGCCAGAAAGGCAAATCTCGTACTATTGTATTTCAAAACATCAAGTATTTTCTGAGTTTCATTATTTTTCTTGGATAGAAATCTTCCAATTCCTTTATGTCTGAATTTTCCTTTTATTTAGCATTCTACTCTTCTTTCATAGTTGCAATATCCTTTTTCTCTGATGGTATTTACTATACATTTTTGTCATTGAATGTTTTAATTTTTCTCCTTCTACCCATAACTCTATGTCCTCTAAATTTACATTCCCTCTTAATTTTACTCTATGTATTTAGTGTTAGAGGTCTTTCTAAAATTCTTGATTATTCTTCTCCAGCATATGATATACTCTAGAAAGGAGTTGTGTGGTTTTATTGTAGATCATTAGATTGAACTTTTATTTAGATGGATATTGGCCCAATGAGCCACTATTTTCTCTTGAACTACTCAGTTTTTCAAAGAGAAAATTATCCAGTGTCAGTGTATATCTGGAGTTAATGATTGAGAGATTAGGGTTCCCCATTGGGACTTTACCTATGCTTCAATCATGCCTGGTCTCTAAGTGCACAGTTCTTTTTGATTTAACTTCTCCAGAGAGTAAGAATCTGTATTCTAACTGGGTATGGAAAACCAAATATTTGGCTCTTCTTAAAGAGACTTTAATCAGTGTTCCTGGTTTTAGCTCTACTCCATATGCTGTTAGGTAGGTCCTTCCAGACCTTAACCTTTCTGTGGTTCTGTATGTTCTTCTTGTCTGACACCATCAGCCGGGGCTTTATATTAAGTTTTAGGACTCCTCACTGTTTGCATCCGTAACTTCTGATTTACTGTTAGCAACCTATTCGTTAATCAACTTCCAAATTTTCATGTTATATTTTTTATTTTTGTTCTTTTCTCTTGTCTGAAAATAAATATAGACTCCATGAAGTCTAAACTTTATAATATTTTGAATATCTTCTATAAGATAATGAGATCAAATTCAAAAGTGAACTTATTTGAATAGGAAAATAATAAAAATGATAGTTTAAACTTAAAAATAGCACAGATACAGCTAAATAAGAAATACTATTTTTGCTGATTGATAGTCTTTTATAATTCCATAATATTTTCTTCCATATTAGAATAAAATTGCAATGCCACTTTAAAGAAAATATGAAAGTATTTCCATCTTTTCTCTAGCATGGCTAAGCTAGGTTCTTGGGATATTTTTTGAGACTTGGGATGTAAGTTTGTAAACAGAAATAGTTGATATTGTATATTATAATTTTGAAACAATTGAACTGCATTCTTCAAACACAAGAAACTTACAGATTCTAGTTTGTGAAATTCTCACTAAAAAAGAAAAAACTGGTCTGAATGACACCAAAATCTTCACTTAGAATCGTTCATATCAATGTTCAGAAAAATTTTCAGACACTGGATTCTGGCGTGTACATTCTGTGTCTCACTTCTGGACTGCTTGGATTCAAAGATCCCTGGTGCCATATCACAAAACAGTTTCTGACGCTGCGTGTTGGCACTGCAGTGGCTAGAGTGTTGGCAAAGTGAGTGGCAGAAGTTTTTCTGGAATCATGACCAACAATAGGATGGCTCACAATAATATACAGATACATAGAAGTGATTGCACTTTACATAAATTCACCATTCTAAACCAAAACTCAGTGTACACACAAATAAACTTTCTTAGCCTAATCTCAGAAATGACCATAGTCATCATCCAGTGCAAGTCATGATATGATGAAGAAGTCAGAGTGGAAATACAAAATGATCTCAACTAATTAGTATTTAAAAGACATTCATCTTCAAATCCAACAAATATATATGACCACATGAATATAACTAGAGTTCCTCCCAGAGCCTTGAAGGCACCGTTAAAACAAAGAGGAGCCCTAAAATTTATTTCAGTGACTTCAAAGTGAATTCTCCTATAACCCTTGTCCTTGATTTATGTCCTTTAAAAAAAATCCTCTGTTTCTGGCTATTATAAATAAAGCTGCTCTATAAACATTTATGTACTGAGTTTGTATGACTGTAAATTTTTATTTCTCTGGAAATAAATTCCCAGGAGTATAATTGCTATGTCATATGGTAAGCATATGTTTTGTTTTGTTTTTAATAAGTAATGACTATAATATTTTCCAAAGTAGTTGTAGCATTTTACATTACTGCCATCAGTAATGAGCAGGTTGGTACAGTTTTTCCACATCCTTACAAGCATTTGGTTTTATTGCTATTTATTATCATAACCATCCTGATAGATATATAGATATATTTCATTATGAGTCTAATTTATACTTCTCTAATGACTATGATATGAAATATATTTCCATATATTAATTTTCCATCTGTATATCTTTTTTCAGTGAAATGTTTGCAATGTCTTTTGTCCATTTTCAAAGTATAATTTGTTTTCTATTGTTGAATTTTGAGAGCTTTTTATATATACTTTAGATACAAAGTCTTTGTTGGATATGTGGTTGGCAAATATTTTCTATAAGTCTGTAAGTTGTCATTAGCAGAAAAAATATTGCTTTTGGAGTCTTTTTGTCCTTTTGAAATAACTCAAATACCTTTAAATGGGAGAATAATTAAATAATGGCACATCAATGCCATGAATACTACTTAGTATTAAAAAGGAGTGACCTATTGATATGGGTATAGACTAGGATGGATGTCAAGAGAATTATGCTAAGTGAAGAAGCCAATTTCAAAAGGTTACATAGTGTATGATTTCATTATATATCATTCTTGACTTTGCAAAATTATGGAGGTAAAAAATAGATTAATAGTCAGAGACTGAAGGGATAGGAGGTGACTGTGACTATATATAAAAGAGCAGCACCAGGAATCCTTATAATAAAACTCTTCTGTATCAGTTTATACAAATTTTATCATTGGGAAAAACTAGGTGATGGATATACAGGATCTTTTGTATGATGTCTTATAATGTGTGTGAATCTACAATTAATCAAAATAAAAAAATTAATGCCCCTTGTCTTTTTTGAAGTGTTTCAGCAGACAACAGAGAGCAAGGGGGTATATTTGTATTACCATGCTTAACTGGAAATCTGTGTAAGGTGTTTTGTTTTGCTTTTTATTTTGTTGCACATACATTCTGAAATATTCAGAAAACTAGAGATATCTTCCCAGAAACTTTTAATAGTAGTAGTTATTTTGGATGTAAGAAATGCATGTGAGGATACTCACTGGTGTCTCAGGTGCTAAATGGGAAGCTGCAGTGTGGACCATGTAAAGACCAAGAACCTGGGTTCCTGATCTGGGCCTGAGCGGGGAAAAACCATAAATAAGCAAATAAATGAAAGTGCTTCCTTCTCCTCTTACTTTGTTTTTTCCTTACTGCTTTTTATTCTTTCTTCCTTAAAAATGTTTCTTCCTCCCCTTCCTTTCTTTCCCTCTTAAAAAACAGCGTGAAAAATAAGAAAAGTTAAGATAGTCAACAAAACAAAGAGTAATGTGGTATATTAAAATTCAACCATATCAGCAATGATGTTTAATATAAATAGACTAAACACACCAATTAGAATGAAGAGATATTATATTAGGTAAAAAAAGTTTTAAGTTGCCCCCCAAAAAAAAAAAAAGCTATTTAAAATATTAAGAAAAAAATAGGTTAAAAATTAAAGGATGAGAAAAACATACCACCTTAAGATGACTCACAGGAAATTGGAATGGCTATATTAATAATCAGAAAAAGCATATTTGAGAGCAAAGAACATTACCAGGATTAATGAAGATCTTTTACTATGATAAATTAATCAGTTAAACAAGAGTACATATTAATTGTAAACATTTATGCACCAAATAACAGAGCTTTAAAATACATGAAGGAAAATTAGAAGAACTGCAATGAGAAATAGTCAAATTCATGATAATGCTAGAGACTTCAGCACCAACTTCTCAATAATTGATACATAAAGTAAACAGAAAAACAGAAATATCTTAAAGTATAAACTTTTAAGACAACAGATAAATTTATCTAAGACTGTATATTTCTGAGTGATGTTTTTATTAAATATGCATGTGTTGACTATTATTCATGAAGCAAGAAAAACAGACGATGTGCTCAAATCATTGATATTATTTATTGCTGTGCATTTTTTTATTATTGTGAGTTTTATAACCATATTAATCACCAGAAATCTAAAACAGCTATTGAAACTGTAATGGCCTATCAGATAGGAAATGTTTATAAGTTTGTGATTGTCTCCTAAATGGAGAATTCGGATTATTTGGGAGACTGAGGTGAGAAATAAATTTATTAGTTATCTGTGTTAAGTGCTCATCATTACGAAATTTCTGTGAAAACACACTTGGTAGCAATCAGATAACTCCAGTTAAAACTAGTGGAGAGTAAGCTTTTTTGCAAGTTTTCACTCACTGTATCACCTTGACAAGTCACTCAATCTCTTTGAACCACATTTTTTGCCTGTAAAATACAAACAGTGATATTAATCTACAGATGAAATTTCTCTATGCAAATGTGAGATATTAGAAAGAATAATTTTTTCTATTGAGTATCTCTGTCTAGCAGAACTTCTTTCAATGATAACAATGTTCTATAGTTTTGTTATTCAATATGGTGGCCACCTGTCAACTGCTGTTGGACATTTGCATATGGCAAGCAAAATTGAGGAAATATTTTTTTAATTTTAGAAATTTCAACTAATATAAATAACCACATTTACTAGCGAACTTCAGGAAATCTATCAACCACATCTAGTATTATCTTTTCTTTACGTGATTAAACAGGAAATACATGGCTTTTAACTTCCTGACTTCATGCTCCAGGATTAAGAATCAAATATTTCCACTATAAAGATTTCACATTTTTTTCTTCTGTGGCTAGAATCTTGCATCCAGAAAACAGATGAAGTGCATTCTGACCTGGCTGTAAGCAATAGGTTTCAGATGTTTTTCTTACAGATCTAAGGTCATAATCAATACCTTAAAAATAACAGCCATAACTGCAGTTCTCATCATAATGAAAGCTTAAAGGCTATCACTAATAAGCCATTAAGTGAAATGGAAAGTAATTTTGAAGCAGGTCTCTAAAAGAGGGGATAAGTTTCCTTAATAATGCTGAATTTACTCCTCTAACATGATTTAAGAATGTTCCAATAAAAGACAAGGAGATAAATTATAATCTTCCAAGTCAGTTAAGTGGCTTCCATGTTTTCAGAAAAGTTAGACTGACTTTTAGTCATGTTAACTTTCACCCTTGATTTTATTGGAATATTCTTTCGACATTTGTTTTTTATCTGTACCTTTTTCTGGTAATTTGTGACAGAGTATCTTTATTTGAGATGATGTTATTATAGTGATTTCCATATGATTTAAAAATACTTGTTAAGTCAAAAGAAAGGTATCACTAACAAGGATAAAACAAACTGTCCATACTCCTACCATCTTTTTTTCTTTCTATCAAAAAAGTAACAAGTGGAATCTTTTTTATATTTTATTTAGTCATCTGGTATTGAAAAAGCTAAATATATACTTTAGCAGGTTAAGGAGCATCAGAATTACCTTTCATCTGGGTACACTGGCAGAATTTTAGATCTTATCTAAGCATCCAGTCTTAGATATTTGGTGTCAAGAGGCTAACTCATTTCAAACAACCCACTCAATTTTCAACCTTCCATCCAGATAATATAGAAAGAATCTCCCTGTATTTGATAGCAGCTTGAATTTCAAAGCTTTATATTGTTGGTAGATTATCCTATTTAGTTTTGATTCTTTCCTATCAGGAAATAGAATGCAATGTGCCTATATCAAATTCTTCATGGATACTTACTGATTGTTTATATTTACTCCTTCCCTTTGCAACAATTTCATGTGAATCAGTGAAATCAATTTCTAAAGCTTTCAAGTAGATTTTTACTTAGTCAATATTTTAGGCAATTGTTTTCTCTATCATTTTATGCATTAAGATCATTAAATAGTTAGACAGTTTTGTTTTGTATTATCTTTGTATTAACCACTCCACCTAAATGTGACAGGAGCTAGGAATCAGTGATTAGGAGATGCACTTTATAACTAAATTTGAAAGTGTATTGTTGAATTTTGTTGCAGTGGTTTTGTTGACATTTCTTGTTAAAACACCTTTTTTTCTTAAAACCACTTAACTACAACAAAGTCTTTTTAAAAATGTCAGTCGAACATGTTCTATTATGTCATTGAAGGTTCATTGGTATTATAACATTCTGGTTATATATCCTTTTGTGAGATAAGAATTATTCCAGAATCACTGCTCCATGTCTTTTAATAATCTAATCAGCAAAAGTCATAGGAGAAAATGAAGTTATTGGTAGACAAAATGATATATCTGTCACTCTGATTGTCATGTAAGTTATCCACAGCAAATCTGCATTGTCTTGAAGACAGAAGCTTTTGAATCAATGACTAACTAAAGCAATGATAAGAATATTTTAGGTGGTTTTCTTATGTAATGAAAGTGTGCATTGATTTTGCTAGAGAATATTCTCTTCCTCCAACCCCACCCCTACTTCTCAACCGGTCTTGCATATATATGTGTATATATAATATATGTTTTATATATATATATATTAATATGAAACACATTTTCATGTTATCTGCTCTATAACATTTTCATGCTATTTTCTCTATAATTTTTATGGTATATCCGTTACTTAAATTTTATAGCCTTATTTCTTGAATAAAGAGATAAGTGATATCTATATAATGTAACCAAAGCACAGATAAGGTGAGGATGGAAGTTGACCAGTTATGGGTCATTAACAACCAATAAAAGCATTGCTTGTACCTCTCCAAATTTTGGTATGATTTATTACTGTGAAATTAGCATGTTGCAACAGTTTTCTTTTGAGTAATGTCATAATTTTCAGAATGAATATTACTCTTTTCCTTCTGAGATCACACACAGAACATAGTTACAACTGCTTGTTAATTGAACATGATGTCTCCTGTTTCCTCTTCTTGATTAATTTTATTCAATATTATACTAAGTGATAAGCTGTCAGAAATATCTACATTATTGTGTTCTTTTAAAACTGCAATTTTTTGTGTGTTTATGATGAGATCCTGGGTCTTAAACGTGATACATTGCTGACAACCTACTATAGAACTTCTTGTGCTTCAAGCATAAGAGTAATTGCTGGACCAGAAAAGTAGGATTCCTCCTTTTCTGTCCCAGTGCCCCACTTAGACCTGTCTCTTTGTTCCAGTGTCCTTTACCATTAATTCAGCTTATTCTAGTATGGGGTCAATTCGACCATGGATGCCTGTTGAGTAAGCCTTGGGAAATTCAACTGCCATTGAGAGAATAAAATACCATCATCTGTTTGCGTCAGTTGATGCCATGAAATAGAAAAGAGAATCCAAATCCTTTCATTATTCCATTTTGAAGGAATAATTCACACTAAACATAGAAGTGGATGGCAGAGTTGGGGAAATGAGGTATCTTTAAGACAATCTTGAGGAACAAAATTAATGCTCTCCAAACTATTTTGGTAACAGGCACTTTTTAAAAATTTTCCTATGCATATTAATTTTTGTTGAATAAAAACTCAGTCCAGAGTTTTAAGGGATTATTATTCAAACTCAGTTTGCTTTACACAGTTTGTCAAATCTTATAGGATGACGTTTATGTTACTGTGGGAAGATTGCTTTGTAATTTTATCAGTCTTACTACCCAGAGCATCCTGAAGCCTTTGTGGTGTGTCTTAGGGCTTAGGAAGATAAAGTCACTTTTCCTCTCTTGCATTATAAAGAAAGTAAGAAAGACCTTAGATTATACAAATTCTAAGAATTGCATTCCACTTTAAAAGACAGTGGTTAGAAGTCTTGACCAAAATAATGAATGAAAGATTTGATAAAGCATTTCCAGCTAAACAAGTTTGGGCCTAGTTAGAAGTTAACAGGGCAATTAACTCAATATCTTTGTCCATTAAAGATTCCTTCTTTACAAAAATAGCTGGCAGTAAAAAAGTGTGGTCTTGTCTGAGTTCAACCTCACATTAGTGAAAACACCTATAAGAAATAAGGTACAAGAGGCATTAATAAAAAAAAGAGAGAGAGAGATGCTCTTTGGGGGTATCAAAATGTGTTTACTTGAGCTCTTTTCTTTAATCAAAAAAACTATTGGCAAATTGTTTGGTATTTGAAGCATACTAGTGGGAGTACTGTCACGATGTAACTAAATATGGTGGGAAAACCAGTTTGAATAAATGAGATCCAACTTGAACCTTTGCCCAAGCCTGGCACTAAAACCAAGTCAACTCACTGTTAAGTGTCAAAAATGTTGAGTCATTAGCCTTTTTTTTGGTTCATCTGTTTCTGAATATCTGTATATGCCTGATTTTTTTTTATACTCTTGAAAAATAGATTTGCGTGTGGCATTCAGGATACAAACCTCAGCTTACTATATACGTATGAAGATTAAAGACTTGAGTACTGAATTAAAATTCTTATCAAAATATGCCTGCGATTTGATTCCCAATACATTTCTTAGAAACTATCTTTTGGTTTTTCATACAGATACTGGAAATGGTTGATTATTATAAAATCTGTTTTGTTAGGCTTTGTTTCAGGAAATAAATGGGAAATAGAGGTGTAAAAAATTTATTTCTCAAACCCTTACTTTTTAATCTTTGAGTAACCATTGTTTAGTACTGCAAGGGAAAGTCTAGGTTTTCAGCTCATCCCATCTTCTCTTCCTCGTTGCTTCTTTTACATTAAAATATTGGTAATTTTTACCTTTTCAGTTTCTTTTAGACTACTTTGGAGAAACAAAGCATCTCTGAGATAATCTATGTCTATCTTAGATAATCACTGATATAAAAAATGTTTGCCAGAATTAGGATAGAGACCTGAACTGTATGAGAGATGATTTCAAGAGGAAAATTATTAATTCATGTCACAAACAGATTCCTAAGAGAAATATATTATATCTCTGAGTATACTAAGTAGACTGTCCATTAATCAACTTGATGAGTAACTTCTAAGATCTGGCTGCCCATTAAAAGAATGAATCTTCTGCAAAAGGGAAGGTTTAAAGGATTTAGTGAATCAGAGGTGCTTATTGAATTTTATAGCAATGGGTCATATGTGGCACATTTTATTCTATCAAATTTGAATATACTGAAACACACACACACACACCATCTTTTTTTCAATTTTCCTTGATCACAAGAGCTCAGAAAATTGTTTGTGAAACCTTTCTTTACTGCCCTAGGCAGAATTTGTAGTTCCTTCCTCCGTCCTTTCTTAATTCTGCAGATATACCTCTAATATGGATCTTGCATTTTTATATTATAATTATTTATTTAAATGTTAGCCTACTCCACCTCTAACTAGACTATGAAAACAAGAACTATCTCTTACTCATATTTGTTCCTTAGTATTTAACACAATGCTTAATAAAGAGTAAATACTGGAAGAACAGTTAAATGAATGACTTAGTGGAACTTCTGTGAGTCAGTACATTTCTCTTGAAAATCTTCCAACTGTCCAGCCTGACTTCTATAATTGAGGAAACCGCTCTAGGCCTCTAGCTTATATTATTAAACCTGAGCCCCATTTGATAGCATTTGAATTGAAAGAGACTCCTCATTTAGAGAAAGGGTGAGTGGATTTGTTTTTCTTGGTTACTCACAAAGAGAGTCAATGACTTCAGGATGACAAGATAACATTAATTAGTCATTACAATCTTACTGAGTACAGAGGAATTCTTTAACTCCAAGCCTGAGAGCTTGGTATTTATCAATTGCTTGTTATACCTGAGAAAATGATGACTCAGAGAAGTGAAGTATTTCCCCAGATTATACTGTTAGCAAGAACAGGGATATTGGATATTAAACCACTGACTCCAAATTCCATCATCTTTCTGTTGTAATGCCTTATCTCTTCTCAGAATTGTGTATCAATAGAAAAACCACTGTTACACATTAAACTCCAAAGCCGAGATTTTCAAATAATTTCCCAGGTGATTTTCATAACAAAGACCATGTCCAGAGAGGTATTTTAGAATCAATGTAATTTGTGCATTTGTATAGTCCTGTATCTCTTGATACAAAGCAATCTATTTGTTAGAAAAAAATACTGGAAAGCCTACTTGTTATGAGATTATGTCGCATGGAAACTTAGAATTGTATTATGTGGGATTATTTTCCCAAGAAAAACTATAACAATACTTTATTTAAGAGATCTAAATCCCCAAAGTGACCTAAAGCATGACTGATTTCTACAGACATGGTAACTGGGGTCTTAGTTCCCAAGTGCCTTCATACTAGAAGCAACTCGAAGCTTATTAAAGTTGTAAGAAAATTATACCTTGCATAACAAAGAACTTGGAACATGTTATCCTTGAATAATAAATAAACAAAAAATAAAAGTGACTCCAAAAGAAAAGGAAATTCATGAATGATTTTTTGATAAATTATGAAGCAAGTTAGGGATGATGCTTTCATTTCTTGAAGTCATGGAAAAGAGTTATACTTGTATAAAAGCACCCCTATTAAATGCGAATTACTAAGCTATATAGGCTGCTGACTCAAGGTTATATTTTTAAAGTACCTGTGTCTGGTCTAATGACCAGAGTTTCTTATTATACTTTGTCCAGGTAAACTTCTAATGGAAGAAAAAAGCAAGGTTAGTACAATCCATATATCATTCTCATACTGAGACTCCTAAAACTCCTTAAATAATGGTTGCCATAGCCAACAAAACCAATAAATCAAAACTACTGTGGCAAAAACAAAATTGAAGGAGAAACCTAAGTTGTTTCTCCACCTCATCCCAACCCCTGCCTATTTCTTGTACCCCATTTTCCCTTTCAGTCTGTTAGACCGTTCCATAGGAAATGATGACAGAGCAGAGAACAAATGGCCCCATTCTTGGCTTTCAGCTTCCAGAAATTGGGTAGAATCTCTCAGAGGACTTTAAGTGCATGCAAACAAGGTTTGGATGCTGGTGAAGGACTATGGCTGAGGGAAGGAAAAGACAGCCATAAAGACATTGTGTGTCCCTGAGAAAGATAAGTCCTGTGCCTTATCCCCTGAAGGGGAATGACAGCCAGACCACAAGTTGGTTTGTGGTTTCTGACAGTAGAAGGACCTGGACTTTCTTCCTTGGTGCAGCCTCAGGGAGGAAGCAAGGGCAGAGAAAATCTAGTTCCACTGTATACATCAGAAGAGACGTCTGAGACCCCAGGTGTCTTGGGTCTTGACTGGATGGAGCAGCAGACTGTTTGAAGAGCATGAAGTAGTTCAGGCCTTGGGGATTCTCAGTCTCCACATCCTTATAAGCGACTCATAACTGAGCAGGCCCACTGTGCATGTGGGAGTGTCACTGAGATGGGATGACCTTGAATAGCCTCATGGAGTTTCCCACTGCCAGCATGGCCCAGTAGTTGCTGACTGACCTCTGCGCCCTCTATAGGGCTATGATAGTATTGCAGACAGAGCAGGCTGTCACCTGGCTTTGCATGGGGGAACACAGGACAATCGAGGATGAATCCACATGAGATAATAATGAAAGGCAACTAGGATTAAGGATGTTCAGAGGATGCCTGCATGAAAAGATGACCCAGGGACACAGTGCCATTATGCTTTTGAAGCCTGACCCAGGCAAGGCCCTCTCAGCACAGACCTCAGGAGAATAGGACCCAGAAATAGGCATTTATAGATAAATCACATTGTTATTTCTGTACACTTGACTTTGAGGACTTTTAACCTACTATATTCCATAAATAACATTTCATAGAATTACGTCTTCCTCAGTTGTATTCTCTGATGCTAATCAAAAGTAGAAAGAGATCTCAGCAGCTTGCCAACCTTCAGATAGACCTGAGTCTAACTCCCTTGCATCAATTAACTAACCTAATTTGAAAAAGTTTTCTATGCTTAATGATAATAAAAGGCAATATTTTTACCCTTCTTAGAATAATCTTCAATAACATCTTATGCTGTATTTTATTACCTTTGTTCATCTTTTGTAAAATATATATGTTTTTTCACAGTTCATCACTTTATCCCAGAATTTGGGAATTAGAATTAGACACAGCATAGCCTCTTTGTCTCATGACCTTAGAGATTTAACTCTGTACATGGGGAACAAGATTTGGCTTGCAATAAACCAAATCTGTGGTAGAGAAGAACACTTCATAACAGAGTTGCATTGTATTCAGAAAGAGATTACTAATGAAGACACAAATAGAAACTATTCAACCTCCCGTTTAAATATTTTCTAAATTATTGGTCTCTCTGTGAGAACATTTTCCTCTGGTATAAACAGTGGCCATGAATAGGAGGAGTGTTTGAACAGTACAAAAGTACCAGGTTTCTTCCTGTTACCCTAAACAGCAATGAGATCCAATGAGACAGCCCCTACACAGTGGCCCTAGTCAGACAGTGGGGCTCACACATGAGGGGCTGAGACGTTCAGTTCCCTGATAACATGAGTGTCCAGTCCCAGCTGGGGAGACATCAGCAGCCAAAGTTAACAGTTGCAAAAGAGCTTTTGAAGAAAAATAGGAAGACTTCCTTTCTCTCCAAAGTCATTGCAGAAAGCAAAAAACCTACATCTGGGTGTCTGGGAATGAATCAGGTTATTGTGTAGGATCTGGGCATATACTCTGTGACTCGTTCCCACTCCCACAACCTGCTCCCAAGGATGTCGTTCTATTGATTTATGTTGTCTTATTGATTTATGCTATCATGGCAACTTGTGTCTATTCAAGTCAGTGGCAAATGAATGAAGAAAATAGGAATGAGGTTTAAAAGCCACAAAACTCAGATTTCTTTATTTGTGTTATAAAGTAATTGTTTCCAGTTTTATTAAGAAAAAATTGACATACATCATGATTTCATGTATATGTGCAGACAGAATATACATACTGCATATATTATATATATTGTGATGTGAAGTAGTTAAGAGAAGAAAAAAAGATTTAATACACTTCAAAAAGCATTAAGTATGTAGCTGTATCTTTTAAAAATGTAACTTAGAAAGTGAACTTGAGAAGTAGCCATCATTTTATCCATTTTTCAAATGGGTAATCTAACTACAGAGAGGTTAAGTATCTAAAGGTTTTGTGACTTGCACTCTAGTCTAACTGTGGCTTACTCCTGATTTTCTCCTGGGAATTAGAACAATTATAATTAACACAGTGATTTTCACCGTTTTTTGACTGCAACTCACAAGAAGATGTGTATACTGAGATCTGTAACACCTGTGTATGTAACAAAAGCATGAAGAAATAATAATAAAATAATATCCGTCTTTCCTGCAGGCCCAGATCACAAATATTCCCTATTTTATTCTCTTTAAAGAAAAAGAAAGTAACAATTCAAGAAGTTTGTTTCATGTTAAGACCCTCAGATAGGTTTCAAACCACATTTGAAAACAGTAAACTAAAAACATATCCACCAAATAACTACTTGGTCTTGGTTTCAGCACCCCGATTACAGTAACTGAATTCTTCTCTAATTGCTCTTTTCTGTACATTTCTGTATGTGGAGGGAGATCTATGCTCTTTCTCTGACAGCCTTCTAGATCCTGGGAATGACTACCAAATTGCTCATGAGTCATCTCTCCTTCAAAATGGATCTTCCTTCTTTGTGCCTCACAGGACATGGTTTTACTCTTGCTCACTCATCTTTAAATATACATCATTTCACAATACCCAGCCATGTGAGGCAGATTGAGATTCTGATCTTTCATCTTGAATATCAAACCTAGATTTTGCTGTTCCAACGCAATATTTCTATTTATAGTTTAAAATCACATTAACCTTTTGGGTGACCATATTCACATTGTGGTGCTTAATGGACTTATCAGCTACAGCCAGAAAGTACATTTGCTATAACAATGAAATTCACTGGAGCCTGATGCCAACCCGATTCAGTTGTTATCAACCATTAGTTAAATATTGACAGATTCTGGATACAGAATCTATGTTACATATCAGTTACCATATGCAAAGGACAATTCCACTATTCACCATAATAGTTACCTTATTTTTGAGGTTGAATAATACTCATTATCTCAAAGATAAGTTAAAATGATACCTGTTGTTTACATTATTTCTTTGTAGGTTAACAATGCTTTGCTTCCTTTATATAAATATGTCATTATGCTTTTGTGACCTGAACTTGCTTGGCCTTTTAAATTTTATTTTATCAAGAAGATTTTATTACTAAGATCATTTTCCTAGTCAGGTGTTTTTATTTTTTCATTCTAACATTGATTAAATATTTCATCCTAGGACCTGCACTTTTGTTTATGCTACACATGATTAAATTAAGGGCTATTTAGTTCCCGAATTCTGCTGGGATTGCCTCTCGACAGGCCTTCCTGATTTCAAGAATAATATCTTTTTTTTTTTCTGTTTTCAGTATGGTATCATTTGCAAAGATTAATGAAGCATAGATAAACCAAAGATATAGGTGAAGAGTTTTGTGAAATTCTTTGATTTAAATCATAGTATTTCAGGATAAAATGTCTTAATATGGTATCAAAGAGTGCTGATGTTTAACACTTCAGAAAGACAATGCTTGCTGGTAAAGAAGAAAGAAGAACTGGCTAAAGATAAGCTGTGTGTCTTCAGAGAGTAGGCAGCTCTATGTGACATGTGACATGGGGTCTAAAGAAGGGGATAAATTGTTGAACTAGATTGACATTTTTCAAACTCTGCTCTCTGAGTATGGATGCTGAGAAAGGAAAGAAGTCATCTAGCTGAGCTCCATTTTCTGTTTCCGTACCCAACTCATCTACTCTCTTAATCCAAAGTGTTCCTCATGTGTCTTTTTGATATATTGTATCTTCAAACATTGTGTGATCTCACTCATATGTGATATACAGAGAAACCAAACAAACAGATGAGCCAAATCAAACAAAATTAGACTTCCAGTCTGTAAAATCAAATTAGTAGTTACCAGAAGGAAATAGGTAGGAGGTTGGACAAATCAGGGGAAAAAAGGGCCAATTCTATGGTGAAAGATAGAATTGGACTGTTGATGGAAAATTTAATGTATTGTATACAGATGTTGATCTACAATGATACACACCTCAAACGTATATAAAGTTATAATGCAATGTTGCTTCAATAAAACTAAAAATCAACAACAGCAACTATGTTTTCCCTTAGCGAAAAGAAGTGCCCAAATCAGTGGACAAAATGGTCTCCTATGTGCTCTTCTCACCTGCTGTTATGCACCAGAATTGAAATCGTTTCAACCCATTTTGTAAAGGGTGTGTTGACCTGTAAGGATAGAAGGAAAGTGCAGATAGTTCTGATATTTTGACGTATCAATGTCCAAAAGATTCTGGAAGAGCCTGAAAAGGAAAATTTTGGAAAACTAACTCCGAATGAGGAGCCACAGCTAAAGTGAAATAAGCAACTCGCCAAATGGATACCATGCCTATGGTGCACCTCAGCTTCAAGGACACTTGCACGTCACTCCTTCAGTGTCTCTGCCTCCCTGGTCTCCCCGGAAACTCTTGGGTTCCATCTTAACTTGTAGGTTTTAGTACTGAATGATTCCTCTACACCTGGGAAGTAAATTTAAGCTGTTATTGACTTCTCATTTCCCCTTTCTGGTAGGTTGACCTTGACATTGTCAAGAACTAGACTCCTGTGCAGAAGGTCTTTCATCATATGGACCAAGCCCATTCTGAGCTACTCTTAGATTCCGGACAAGTTCTCCTCCTCTCTGAGACTCTGTCCTGCTGCTAGGGGAGGGGGGTGATTTTGTGAGGGGGTTTCCAGAGGGTCATTACTATGTTGTGTCCCACTGCCTGACAGGACACAGGCTCACCTCCTCCAGGAATATCTGGTCTGGCTGCGTCTGCAGGTATTGTGCCCTCAGAAGTTGCCCCTTCCCCATATGACTGTTCCCACCACCTGGTGTGGTTAATGGCTCTCTCTCACTGTTTATTCTTGTTAATTCATTAAAGAATTCTTGAAAAAGCAGGTAGAATATTTTTATTGTGCTTTTTTGTTTTATTTATCAGGAATGATTGAAAGAATGTCTTTGACATGATTTTGGCTCTGTTGCCTGTCATCTTTCTAGTTTTCTACCTAGTTCTGTCTGTGTTCTCCTCCTGCTGTTTCCTTTCCCATGTCCTGCTACCTAAATACCAGATGAAAATAGAAGTCAATAACATGTCACTCTTTACATGCTAATCAGAGCCTAAGTCAGGCAAGGTCTAGACAATTTACAAATGTGTTTTTTTTTTTTTTTTTTTACACAAAAGGTGCAGGCAGACGTGAAGATTATAGGGCAGGCAGAAAGACAGAGTTGTTCATCTTGGTTGTTCTTCCAGCCTCAGGTTTTGAACCTGGGTCGTTGGGATGTATGCAGCCTATACCTGGTGACCTTATCCTCTAGGCCACCAGGTGTGTACCACATGGCTCTTTTTTGTACTTTGCCACAGACATATGAAATAAGTGTTATTGTTTTCTTTTTCCTTAAAAAAATGGAGAGTCTAAGTCTCAGAAAGCTGAAGTAACTTTTTCAAAGAAACACAACTTATATGAGGTGATGTAAAAATTGCAACTGTTATCTAAGACTTCAAATTCTCCACTATTTCACTATAAATATCTCTAATTAAGAGCAATTATTTCCTTTTATGGTGCTTAAGTGGCTTTATTTATTTATGTGCTGCATAACTCATGTAAAACCAACATGTTAGATAAATTCCCTACCGAAATAAAATTGTGGAAAAGTTAAAAGACAATGCATAATTTTCACAACTTTTACCAGTAAAATTCACTCTTGAGTAGCTACAATAAGATTGTGTGGGCTGCACAAAACTCCCAGCAGCTGTCAACCCTGATACCAGCACTTTCCTTTCTACCATAAAGCAACTCAGATTGCAAGTGGGAGTGACATCATTAGAGTGAAACTTCTGAATTTGTGCTAATTTGTTTATGTAAAAAAAAAAAAATCCCACATTTTCCTGACACCCATCTCATAGTTGGTGGAGACATGGGAATTTGTCGTGACATTGGGGTTGGCAGTTTGGGAGATGTTGAGCCTGATGATTATTCACAGTTTCACTTTGTCGACTGTATTGAGTGCTTGATGTGTATCAGGCACTGATCCGTGCATTGCTGGCTTTGGTCCCACATATACAGTCTCTACCTCAGGCCCTATGTCTTAGAGACCCTACTCTTAGGTCTAAGAGATGATCAAGAAGTGACTGTCCGCAGAGCCAGCGAAAAAGGAATGGAATTTTGAACTGAGAGAGAACTAGAGGGTGAGAAGAGAAGTGGAGAAGGTCAGACTACGAGAGTGTGTCTGTTTCCACAGTTTCTTTGATCCAGACTTCCAGAAATTCAAGAACAATAAAGATTTCTGCTTTCAAAGCATTCTTAGTCCAGATGGATAGGCAGCTACCAAAAGAGATAATGTTTAACCAACATGAGGAGCATGATGCTTAGAATTTTTTGAGATACCAGAAGAGGGTATATACTCTGACATGATTGACCTGATGGTATAGAGATTGCCTCAGAAGGATGAATCTTGAAGGATAAATAAGTAAACTAGGAAACAGGTATTGGGGTAAGGGAGATAGTGAGATTCCAGGGATAGTGAGAAAGAACACTACTAGGAAAAGCACTGGACTATAAAGCAGGATACGTTCCTACCCTCCAACTAGTCTAAGGGCTTTTCATCTTTTCACATCTAACACACAAAAACAAATCTACAAGTATCTGGAAAATAGTAGGAGCTGAATACATGTGTATTTAACTGGCACAATTGTGGTGCCAATTGTGTGCGAGAGGAACCTACACATTTCTTAGAGTCCTTGCAGCAAAAGTTCTAGCTGAGGAGTAACTTCTCATAGGCTAGAGATGTTGGCACACATTGGCAAAGCTCGTCTCTGACTTGTGGAGGAGAACCTTATTTTAGAACTGACAAAGTTTTCAGTACAAAGCTGACATGGTTAAATTTAATTTTAGTGAAAAACAGGATAATCTGAAAAACACTGAAAACTGAAGATGCAAAGACCCAGATATTAGGAAGTGATTATAATCCAAAAGAGATTATAAGGACTGAGCTATACTAAATTGAAATCTCTCAACATGAACTATTTGTATCTCCTGTTTTCTATGTTACAGGTTCTTCATAGCTTATTGCTGAATAAATGAATAGCCGATTATATAAATGGGGAGCTTGAGGATATCTTTAGGAAATATAGAAGTCATAGGGATTGAATGTGAGATCGACAGGGTCAGAAGTCAAGGATAACTCCAGACATCTTGTCCAGTGTTGAGAAGAAGATGATGGTAATGACAAGGAAGCTATGTCATCTGAGGAAGAGATGATGAAACAAGTTTGGAAAAAATTCAGCTACAGATGCCCATGGGGCAGCCTAGTAGAAATGACTTATAAAACATAAATATAAAGCCAGAAAAGTGTCTACAAATTTCATTTTGTATAAAAATGTCTAGGCTATTTTTTAAGCTGCAGATTCCTGAATCTCATTTCCAGACATTCTGATTCATGAAATATGGTATGAGGCCTAGGAATTTATATTTTAAATATAAAATACACTTAATAAATATAAAATATGCTAGCACAGGCCAATGAGACAACTTTTGAGGAACTTGTTTAGATTTAAAATTATAGTGACAGGTTGCAGATACTGATTTGGGAATCATGACATAAAGATAAAAACAACCAACACCGGCTATTTGCAAAGTGACAAAAGTTCTCTAATTTTTTGGCGCATATACACTTCATATCTCTACCAAGTAGGTATTATCATTTTTGTATTTTAAAGATGAAAAAACTGAACCACAAATTGTTTTCTGAATATCAGAGATCAAATTTTAATTTAGGCAGCCAAACTTCATGGCCAAACTTCATAACCACTGCAGCATTCTAGTCCTCACATTAACAAGTGTTACAGTATACTTGTTGAGAATAATTAACAGTGGCAAATGGCATGAGATCACCCAAGAAGATATCACATATATGGGCCAAATTCTGAATCCTGGAGAACATCAAACATGAGTGACAGGTGAAAGCGGAGGTTTAGAGAGACTAAAAAAATATTTGAACCCATACTGGGTTAAGGAATGCCAGATATTTTTTAACACAGAAGAGCTCATAATAATATTTAAAAGAAGCTCTTCATTAATAGTTTTAGTAAATTTTATGATGAAAATATATTTTCTCAGGTATCTTGAAGGTTACTTCACTGCATTGTCATGTGTAATGTGAAGGTTCCATATAATATTTTCAGCTACACTGGATTTTGAAGCTAAAGACAATATTATCTATGTTAAGATCTTTTAAATGAATGTATTTTACAGACAGATGTTGAAAAATGGACCCAAATATGAAGAACTACCTCAATTTCTGTTGAGTCATAATTCTAATGTAAATAAACATCACAATAGAGCTTTAAATTTTGAACTTATTTTTCACATTTCATCCTAACGTCTCATCTTGACTTGAAAATTGAAAACAGAAATCGTTTTCTTAATATTTATGGCAGTAATTTAGTCAATCATTGAAATAAAAATCATTGAAGATCATTGAATAATTTGCTTCAATTGCATGTTCTTGGCTTTCTAAAATATTTGTTTTTGTTCAGGGAAATTGTATTTTACCTTGTGGGTTAATGAATTCCTAGGTGTGCTAAAAGTTTGAAAAAAAAAAGGAATCAACTTCTTTTCTATTATCCTATGTCTATTCAATCACTGGATAGACTTGACAAATTTGTTTAGGGCAAAAGAATCTTTTTCCCTAGAAAGAGGTCCACTCTGAAAGGATATCCTTTATTATAACTTAGCTGGAAATTTCTAAATGAAGGAGGAAGAAAATACTTATAGTAAGCATTGGTGTCAGAACCTCAAGACAGGAAACACAACATTTGTGTAAAAGCTGTTCCAGTGTCTGCTTTTGTCCATCATGACTGATCTCCTCTGCTTCTATCAGAAGCCAGACAAGTGTGAATAGATGTTTTGACACATAACATGTAGGGATACTAGAAAGACAGGGGCATATCTTTTTAGAAAGCATTTTGAACATGGTCTGCCACTAAATCAACAGATTGAGGTAGGGGAGAAAGAATATAGAAGTGATATTAATACAGTGAGAAATAAGACTCTCATTTCATCATAAAGATGAATGTAGATCTGCAGCAATTTGCAAATGACACATCATTAGAGATAGTTTTTGTAATGCAAAAATAAACCCACTAATTATATGTAGAACTGATTGCAGATAATGATAGTGATCTACTAGGAAATAATTAAAGGATAGAGACCATTTCTTGCTCCCTTCCAGTCAAGCACTGGGGTTTTCTGCATTGACCTGTAGAAATGTCGTCAGTGAGAGACACTGGAGAGAGACTGTCTGGGTTATGGCAGGGCCTTCATTACACTTTCCCCAGAAGCTTCCTTGTTGGTAGCAACCTTTTCAAATATAATCGTTCTCAAGTCCTCAGCACTTCCACTAGTCAGTCAAAAAATAAAAGACCAGAAAAAGCTCCTCATTTGGATGAGTTTTGTTAGACCCAAGTAAAGGTTTTAGTACTTTGGACATCTATCAGAAAACTTTCCTGCGCTCACTTTTATCCCTCTTTCTCCCCAACTTTCTCCTCTTTCTCCTTCTATTTCTAGTTTCTTCCTTTCTTTCTTTCTTTTTTCTTAAGGAGTATTTCTTGACCATGTGCAAACTGCAGCAGCTTATTTTTTTTTAACTAAGTCATTAAAGGCAGAAACATCTGGAAAGTACTAGAAGCTTTCTGGAAAAAAAAACTAACTTAGGAACCCAAACTATTTCTGTTAGTTTTCTTATCTGTCATAAAATTACTTCTTGTCATAGCAAATTATTCCCATATTTAAAATAAAAAAACAAATTTATGTAATGACCTTAGGCAAGTATAGCACCTTCTTTGAGTAGGTTTGGGTCATCGCCACTCATCGTGTTGCTTAGAATCCCACGATGTCAGGTTTTCCGGGTCATCATTACTGCTGCCTTCCACTAACTGCCTACTGGAAAGTGACAAGAATGACAAAAGCAATTTGCTTATTTAATATGCAGTTATATGTAGATAGTACCCTACATCTAACCTTTGATGACAAAAATTAATTGATATTATAAATGGGAGACTATAAAGGAACTAGAGGGAGATATCATTCTTCTATTTCATTCAAACTGGCAAAAAGACACTTGAAGACATGAGAAATTATATCAAATAAAATACCTAGGAATATACTTAAAAACACTATAAATAAAAAGCAGTTATAAAACATATCCAATAACCCACAGGAAGAAAAAAAAATGGAGAAACAAAGAACAAAAAATAAAATGAAAGACATAAATTCTAACCTATTAATAATAACATTAAATGTAAATTGTCTAGCTAAACCAGGTAAAAGGCAAGATTGGTGGAATGGATTTAAAAAAAACCTAGCTACATTCTCTACATAAGAAATTCACTTCGATATAACAATATAGGAAAGTTGAAAATAAAAGGATGGAAAAAGACATACCATGAAAACGATGAACACACAGGAATGGTATATGAATTTCAGATAAAGTAGAGTTCACACAGAAGGTTATCTAAGACAGAGAAGTTCATGAAATAATGATAAAAGTGTCAATCCACCATGATGATGCAGCAATCAGAGAAGTATACACCAGAAAACAGCAGTGAAAAGTATGTGAAAAATAAGGGATAAATACAAAAATTCACAAGTGTAGTTGGAGTTTTAGTATCCCTATCTCAACCATCGATAGAACAATGTGATCATTGAACAAAGGCTCTGTGGTAGATGAAATTATCTAAGACAGTGTTTACAGTGAGAGAGAAAATTGGAAGGAGCAGGTTTTTTTTTAAAGAAAGTAAAAAGGGCTGAGCTGAGTTTTGGTCAACTTCAACTATTCAGGGAAAAAGGGAGAGATGTTAAAGGTGTAGCCCAGTATATGAGGAGGTGACAAAAGAAACAGAGACTTGGAGTCATCTGCACACAGGTAGTTATTGAGGCAGTGAACTTAGGTAAGTTGCTTAGGAGACAATATAGTGTGATATATATTTTTAACTATGAGATTTAACTTTAAGGAATTCTGACTTTTGATGTCTGGCTAGAGAAAGATCAGTCTGCAAAGGTAAATGAAGAAATAGGCGAAAGTATAAGAGAAAAGCAAAGAAAATGTAAGTTGTAGAAATGAAGAGAATAGGGTATTTCAAAAGAAAAGAGTACCCAAAAATGAATACTATATTTCTGGATGGCATATACACATGCATGCATGCATGCATACATAATTACATACATGCATCTACATACACACATACCTGCATACATACATGTATTTATATATAAAATTTTGTGTTTTAAAGAGGAATGAAGGCAGGCAGGCAGCAGGCAGGAAGGTAGCAAGAAGAGTAAGAAGCATTTTGTATTTATTTCATTTACTTCGTTGTTCCCCCAGGTCTTTGGGCTACATGTGGACTGCTCCCCAAATGTAGGCTTAACCCCTAAGTCACCAGGGCACAGCCTAAGTTTTTTGTTGGTGGTGTCATTTTTGCTTTATTTTGTCCTTTCTTTTTCTTTTTCTTTTTCTTTTTTTTTTCTGGGAGAAAAGTTAGATAAAACTGAGAAAAGAGACTGAGAAAAAGGATAAGTTGATTCTGTAACTTTTTGTTGAAGGAAGGAAAGGATTAAAATCAAAGCATGGGCAGGGTTGGCCTCTTAGAGGAGGACTGTCCAGAAAAAAACAGATGAGCTATATATAGACAAAATTTGGCCATTTGGTAAGGAGAAAATCAGAAAGTTTCTACACAGTTTTTTTTTTCCTTGAATGCTTACTTTGAAAATTCCTATTTATGGAAAAATAACAGGATTGTAGAATCATCTTTGATAGTCACAGATAAAGAAACAGAGTTCAAAGAGGATGCTATGCATTGATTGGTTTCGTGTTGTGGTTACTGTTGCCAAAAAGAGAACATAATTGTGCAAAAAGATGGTGGCCTTTTGTTTCCAAGTCATATATATGAAAAATCTTGTATTATTATAAAAATTAAGGAACCTTAAGCTTTACAGTTGCATAACTAACATTCTTAATTGAAAAGAAGAATATTCCTTAAAATAGGCACTGCTCTGAAAACTCTGGATGTGTAGGGACTCCTTCATTGAACATAGCACAAGTTTCCACATAAAACAGCCTAGGCAAAAATCAAGAATTACAACTGCCATTTTTAGGATCAGAGAATGGTTTCGGTGTATCTGTATCCAGGCTTGAAATGATACCATGGGAACCTCAGCTCTACCTTCATTTATATTGTAGCAGTTTCAGCTAAACTGAAACAGGAGCAGTGGAATTTTTTGCATTGTTTTCTTAGATCCACATCCAGTTAATTAGGTCTAGGACTCCTTTCCCAAGACCTAGCAAATGTCATCGGCTTTAATTGAGTCATGTGCTAATTCCTAAAATAATAACTGAGTTCAAGGAAGATGAGATACATTGATGAGCTTAGGGTTGTGTTCATTGTTGAGATGAGCGTAGAGTCACATAGCCTACAATAGGAATAGAAAAATTCCCAGCTGGTTCAGGAAGGTCAAATTCTGAGTATTCAAAATACAACCAAATCAACTAACAATTTCAGGTTTTTTCCCTGCATGTAATTTTTACCTTATAGACATGACAAATCACTGATCTGAATCTCTCTTCTTTCCTTTACTCTAAACCTGTATTGAAGATACTGGAGCTCAATGGAATGGCCAAAACGAAGATACTAGAGTTCTGAATGGTGCTAAATGGCTTGTGATAGCAACTGACAATAATGAAAAGAAGTCTTAGGGGAAATAAAGATTAAAAAGTGTAATATTTTATTGAACCTTGAATATATAGTGCTCACCATGATCAAAAGTGTGAAAGATATCATTTCAATGTCATTAATGTAACTAAACATAACTATCAACACATATTTCTTTGAACAACAGTTTGATATGGAGCGTTTCTACCAACCACACTCATTAAACATGTTGACATACGATGTGATTTTGTTTACATTTTGTAAAATACAAAGCAATTCCTCTTTCCAGTGGGGCTTAGGTTTAACCTAATGAAACATCATAAAGACTTTTTGTAGCATCAACTTTAGAACATTGAGCTCCTCCACAGTCCTCATTAAGCTTTGTTTAGTTCAGCTTCTTTTGTCTAGTCCTGAGCTTAGGATGTAATAGGCATGGACACAGAGATACTGATCTAATATTTTAGGCCTCCCTTTTAGGCCTCTTATAATTGCAGAACTTTGAAGGATTCACAAGTATCATCACTCCACTGAAATAAATTTTTAAAACAACAATTTGATTGGAATTTTGGAGACAGGGTAAATGTCTCTCCCTGCTTTTCTTCCTTCTATTATTTATGTACATGTGTCTCCTTTGCCTGAATTGCATAATTCTTTCAGCATAACAGTCATCTCTTTCATTATAAATTTATTTACTCAAAGATTCACTTCTTTATTCCACAAAAATGACTTAATTGTTCTCTACATGTCAGGAATTGCAGCTATGACAATAAATGAGATATAGTGTCATAAGAACATGAGCAACAAGTCTTAACTTTGCTTGTTGTGGTTTCTTTGTCACAATATCCAACAGAGGATATGGCGCATAGTAAAGGTCTTAGAAAAGCTACATTCATCAGCTAGAAAGGTGGTACCAAACGTGACCTGTGTCTCCAGCTGCTTAATCAAATCACAAAGTATGTTGTTCTTTCATTCTCTTCTATGAACTGATGAATAGTCATTAAAATTCATCATGTAGAAACTTGGTATACATTGTTTTTAAAACATTACGATGTCCTTTTGAAGTTTTGTGTTTTATACAATAGAACACTAAGACTGGAAGAAGCCAGAAAAGTTTTACACATGGGCAGAACTAGGGTTTTAACCTGAGTGTCTGGGAATGAAGCCCATAACATGCTTCATTGCTGCAATACTGACTTCAGCACACTCTTGAAATACCTGCCTCTTCAATTCCTAAATCCCAGTAAGCACTCTGATTTCAGCATCTCCCTTATCTCTCACTGTCCCTAGTCTACCTTAGCTATGACAGTAGTGACCTAACACTTCAAGTAGTTCAAAATAAATATGCTTGATAACATCAATGACCATTGATCCTATGGAGTAAACGAATGCATGTTTATCTCTACTTTTACTCGATGAGTCATTCAGTCACTGTTTTGTTTTATAAATTCTTTGCTATGCCTCTACCTATCTGAACTCAATGGGAGAAGCACAAGTGCTTCAAGCATCTAAGACAAGGCCTCTCTTAGCTTACAGTTCCCGAGCCTCCAACTGGTAAGCAGCCAGTGGACCAAAATGTCGCCACAGTGACCTCCAGCTCAGAGGGGAATCCCGTTCTTGTACTCCACAGACTCTTTGATCTCTGAATGTTCAATATTCTTCTCACTCTTTAGAATTCAAGAGTGTAAACATCATCAAGAGAGCCTTGTTCTCTTTGTTCTTTTACATACACAATACCTATATTTTGCTCTTGTTTATGAAACCTATTTCTGGCGCATGTTCTTACAACCACAGTGAGGCCCTTTTCACTCTGAGTATTATCTCAGTGCTGGAGTGGGAACAGATCCAGCTGAAAACTGGGCTCATTGTCCACAATATAAGCCTGGGTTCCCAAAGCCTGGTTGCTAGGCTGTCAGCACAATAAAAAATATTCACATAGGATTTATCATCAGACAATAATAAAGGACCAAGGTGTCAATTGTCAGTGATTCCACTGAGAGGTGATCTCTGGGGCCAATGTCAACAAGCATCTTCATCATTGTCTTTGTGAAAGGTTGACGTTTTCCAGTTCAAATGCAAGAACGAACAAAAAAAAAAATGTATACCCTGGAACAATAAGCTGCAGAGACAAGACAGCGCCAGAAAGACAAAGTCTGTTCAACGGTGTTTCCTGACAGCCCTCCCAGCACACTTCCACCTCAGGCAGACAACCAAGTTTCTAAAGAATTCTTCTATCAAGTGACGTCATGATGGCTGGCTCCTTTCCAATGGCTTCATGGCTTATCTTTTGGGACAGAGAGTTAGGGTAGATAGCCGGCTGTGAACTGCTGGAACTGTTGGAACGGTTTGATGGAGGAGCCGTAGAATAGGTCAGTTTTTGGTGTTCTCATTCAGATGGGTGTGCACGGCCTGAGTTCACTGCACTGAGTCCACTGAAATTAGCCCTGAACTGATACTGCTACTATCATAAAACCATTGTATATATGGGATCAAATTCACTTATGTATGCAAATTCTTACCCAACAGTCTAGTAGCACTAGACAATGTTCAAAACGATTAATTTATGTTTGCTAATTTAATTTTTAGAGCAATTCTAGAAGTACATAATATTATATCGTTATATATTATATTATATTATATATTACATAATGATATTATCTTATATTATATATTATATATGTTATATAGTTCCCGTTATATAGATGAAGACACGAGCACAGGAGTGGAAGTAGCATACACAAGTTAATTGCTGGTAAGTGGTAAATCTGGGACTCTAAAACAACTCCAAGCCTGCCCTTCACCCACCAGAGCATAATTTCTCATGATGATTTAATAAATACTACTATTATTTCTAATAAACTCTCAGGCAAAGTTCGCAAAACAAACCACCACATATTTCATAACAACAATTTAGTCATAAGTTTTCATGAAAATGAAAATGACATAAACTTGAGAATTATATTTTTATATTGAAAGTACATTCATTAATGCTTTAAATAATAGACACAGCAGCTTATTTTTAAAACTATAGTAATAGAGCTCCTCTTCTGATAGACTTTGATCATCCTTCTCAAACTGGAACACACACACCAGCAAAGATCTGCAGCTTGCTCACAAGAAGTGCACAATGTAGCTCTTAGGAGTAACAATTCATAGAAAATAACATTAAATCAAATGTAAACTTAGAGTGTAAGGAAAAGGGAAAACGAAAAACATGAAACAGAAGACATGCAGCAATGCTGAGTCCATAGTACTGGCTGAAGACTGGGGATTCTGGTTTGTGTTCATGACCTTCTTCTCTTTGGGGTTACTTTAGTGGAAAAGTCTAAGAAATACTAGAAGAAAATGCGTGTACATTTATAAAAAGTAAGTTTTCACAAAATTTTTTAATCTACTTTTTCATAGAAATATTCCTAATGATTTCTGTCACTTTCATTTGAAAGAATGGCTGGAAATAAATTGTGAAAACTGTAAAGGAGTATCCCAGGCATTGTGGGAAGCCTCCAAGGAAAGAAGACAAGTTTTGTTTTTGTCTTTGTGTTTGTTTCACCTTACTCTGTTTTATTTGGGAAAGTAGAAGATTATAAATAAACACTTGAGCCAATAATTCTCTTTTTACAAATCACATTCTAATGAATTTTAAGTGAAACCTATCTTGCTTGTAGAAGAGAGCTTATATTTTCTTACGGACACTTTGGAAAAATGCAAATGCGATGCATATCAAAGTCAGTGTATATTTCACAACACACCGATCACCAGAGTTACAGTGCCCTTTCCTACCACCTTGTTCTTTCCTTCTTTCCCTCCCTGTCCCTTGGTCATAGTCTTACATACTGTGAATTTTGTTGCAATTTGAGAAGACAGATTTTTAACCCATTAGCAGCTTCCAAGAAAACGACATGGATGAAATGAACAAAAATTAAAATACCTGGATGCATATGCGTATCTGTCTATCTATTTGTCACCTATCTAACTATTGAGTCTGTTTATTTAGTATTTGAACACCCTAATAGGTACAATCCTCACCAATTCACGTAGATGAGCTTTTGGGTGTCTGCTATAATAAAGTATCTATCTTCATGTAACAAAGGAAATATATATATAGGCATTCTCCAGATAGAAGGAGTTTAAACTGCTACAGGTCACAGGAATAACTCAAATTAATTATTCATAATACCTCTACATAGGAATCACTGAATACATAGTTAAAATGTTGAGTCCAAAAATGACTATGAATTTGATAGTTGGTAGAGTCCACACACCCAATCCTACCTTTCTTTGCTGCTGCTCTACTCCCCTCATTTCTGAATTCAGGGGCAATGCTGAGTGAATATTCTACCCAACACTACAAGTGAATGTTTACATCATAGTAAAAGCAATTCCAAGGAGTCAAACTAGAGCAACATGCAAAAGTTCTATTATTTTATATGTAGCAAGACTTTTTTAGATTTTTAGTGGCTAGAATAGGAACTTTGTCTTTTAACTGAAGTCTCAACTTCAAACATAAAGAGAAATTCAACTATCTAGATTTACCAGTTTGACATCTTGCTATGGTCCTTGCTCAGACTTTATCTATAAAACAAAATTGAAATAAAAATCCATTTTAATGCCAATCACACTTGACCATGATTGCTGATATGATATCTTACGAAAAACTCAAATTCCATTCAATTATATAATTTAGATAATTATACAAATCTAGTTCTAATTAAATTATTTAATCCTACATGTCAAGTGAAAGTATGACCTATAAAATCTTTTAAAATTTCATACTTAAAAAATTTCATGGTAAGACCAAATCGTGCCAAATTTTGTCCATTACTAGAAAGAATAATTTTTTAAATTCATTGAAGACCTTATATTATATATAAGTTAATTTATATTGATATAGCCTTAGTTTGCCATACTACATAAGTGACAAGATTATAGTCATACCTCAATTAGTATATAATATTCAGTTATTTACAAAACAAGATGAAATCTTATCTTTTGCAACAAATTGGATGGAACTTGATGTGACCATGCTAAGCAAAATAAATCAGAAAGAAAAAGAAAATTACTGTATAGTTTTACTCACACGTGGAATATAAAGAAGCAAAGGGAATGAACTAACAGAACACAACAAAATATTCTGAAATCAAAATTATGGTGACCAGAGTGGGGTCAGGGCAGGAAATACAGGTAGAAGGGCAATGTGCAATATATACAAAAGTCGATATAAACACTTTTTTCCTAGATTAGAGAGTTGACTTCTAAGACGTATCAATAAATATACTTAAAAGAGAACTAATAAATTACCATGGAAAAAAAGCAGAGACTATGTTCAATTATTAAAATATTTTTTCAGATTTTGTTATCTTACCAGGCATAGTTTCCTGTATGTTTAGTGAGAAAGGTCAAAAGAAGAAAGGAAAATATTGTACAATTTCACTCAAATGTGGTCTATAGAGAAATCAAATACACAAATGAACCAAATAAAACAAAAGTAGACTTTTATTCTACACATTTAAATTAGTGACTACCACAAGGGAAGGGGGAAGGGTATGAATAAATCCACCAAAAAGTCAATTATGTGGTGAAAGAGAGAAATGGACTGTAACTGTAGATTTATTGTATTAAACACAGATGGTGATTCACAACAATGCACACCTTAGAGCTATATAAAGCTATAATGCACTATTTCTTCCACAAAATTTGTTAAATAAAAAAAGATTTTGTTGGTCTGAATAGAAATCGTCTTTCAATTTGTGTTTTATAAATCTGTTGCTAAGCATAACATTTTCCTTGTGGCATGTTTAATATTCTCTTTAGTCATGTTTTAGCACAGTTATAAAAAAACAAATGCAGTGTTATTATTATTCAACAAGTACATAACATAACTGATCTCATAAAAACATCACTAATGATGGGAAAATGCATGCCGGTATGATGACTAAGGGTAGCAGCTCAGTAACTTCTAGAACAGGCAGACTTATGCAATATCAGGTGCATTTTCAAGGCTGGACTAAAGAGCTTTTGCAATAGTCTTTATCCAAAAAAGAGGCAGCAGAGTGTGGGTGTGAACTGGGAAAAGAACTTCAGGCCTTGGGAAAGGCGGGGGTGTGGCCATTTTTTATTTCCATCTTCGCCATCTTACCTAAACTAGGCTTATACAATCCTTTTGGAAAACAAATAAACTGGGATATTTGACTTTAATATATACATTTATATGACATTAAAACTATCTTTTTGCAAGGAATATTACTCAGATTTTAAAAATCTAGTAGATTTTAAAAATCTAGTAGGTTGTTAGTGGGTCAGAGAACAAATGTTCTTAATATTTTAGGTCATGCTCTTTAAACTCTAAGCAGAGACTCACTTGACTTCAAGGAAGAAGGGTTTTTGCTATCTGAAGATATCAGGCAGATCAGAATGGATGAGAGGCAATAAGTCCTAGATTTTGCCTCATTTTAAGCATTGATCTTTTCTCCTTTTGTCTCTTTTATGTTATTTTTCATTGACCTAGAGAGACCTCTCAAAGTTATTCTTTCCTGACAAACTTTTACGTTATTTTCTATGCCACTTCATAGCTGAATTTTGCAGATGATTTTGGCTTACTCAAGTCTGGCAATTTGACAACTTTAACAAAATTGCTTCCTGAAAACTCAGACCTTTATTCCTTCAAATTTCCAAGAGAAAGACTCTAGTTGGTTCATTAATCTCTGTCTGCCAGCCTCTAGGTTAAGTGATGGCAAGCCTATGAACTGGTTCTTCTTGGAGAAGAACCAATCTCTGTGCATGTCTGGGGTGCAGCTCCATAGAAAGAGACAAGACTTTATAGAACAAAGGCTATGGATGGAGCGCATTCCTTAGAAAGACTTGTCACAGATGTGACAATGACTGACAATTCTAGGACACTTCTCTTGTCTCATTATTAAAATATTCTGTCATTCATTTAGCATTTTTCACTAAGTAACCTCAATGGATCAGATATAGGAGAAAAATGAAGTTGAGGTAGAAAGCATGAATGATTAGAATTATTCATTCTCCAGTGCACCCTGTGGCTGAGACCCCGGGGTGTGGACCATGTAAAGTCCTAGGACCTGAGTTCACAACCAAGGTCAGGGGCATGGGAGAGGACACTAAAGTAAAACAACTTAAAATAAATAAAAATCCTTCCATCCTCCCCTTCCTCCCTACCACACTCTTGTCCTTCCTCTCTCATTTTAAAACAAAATTATTTGCTCCCCAGTGACTCTCTCACTGAACATTTCATCCCCATTCAACAATGGGAAGGTTCAGACAACTGACATGCATCAGTGGTAGCACTTTTTTATTTGATAACTGTGAAATATGTTTATTTTGTCAGTATGAAGGAAAGATGTCTTCGTATGCATAATCTTCACCTTTCCATAAAAACTGACCTTGTGTATCCACAGCACAAAACTCTGCATTAGAGACTGCAGATGGTTCTGGGAGCATTCTAACATTCCTAACTAATAATACTATTCTCTCCTAAATAATATGAATATCTCATTAAGACATAATGAAAGCAAATATAGGGGCCAAGGAAGAGAGGACTAGGATAGATGGAACTATGGGGAGGAGGCAGTATTCATGTTAAGATTTCTATTTTCTTATTTAATAAATTCTAAGGGTCACAAACTGAAATCTTGCATGTTTGTTAATTATGTCTTCGTTCTTTATCATGTTTATTTTAACATTTTTTTTCCTTGTCAGATACTCAAGCTGTGAATGATCAGTACCTCAACCAGGTGATCAAGGTCAATATCAACAGTGGAATTCATGATAATGGTCTGCGAGTACCCTTGATGACATGGTAAAGATGGCGATTTACTTTTGTGGGCTTTCCCCTCACCAAAAAATCCATAATCTCAGACTAATCACAAGAAAACCATTGTGAAACATTCTAGAAAATACCTGACCAACACTCTTGAATAACAGCAAAGGTCATCAAAACAAGGGAAGTCTTTGAAACTATCACAGCCATGGATGTCTCAGGAGATATAAACCAGATGTAATTTGGCAGTCTGGGTGGGGTCTGGAGCACAAAAAGGTTACTATGTAAAATTAAGGAAGCATGAATAGAATATGGACCTTAGTTAATAATGTATCAATATTAGTTCAGCAATGGTAGCAAATAAGCTGTATTACTGTAAGATGTTAGTAATAGAAAAAGCTGATTACAGGACCTCTGGGAATATGCTACAGTATCTTCCAAATTATCAGTAAATCTGAAGCTGTTTTAAAAAATGAAATTTATTTAAAAAATCAACATCAGTTAGAAGAACATGTAAAAAGTTTTGATTTTAATGAGGCATTTTAATATGCTAGCTCTAATCTGTGATGCTTGCATTTCAAAGATTCTCTTATAAATTAATAGATACATGATGTTTCAGAAATACCTCTTGTTCACAGCTTCTGAAGATTAAAAGAGAGAAACAGAAAATACAAGGGGATAATTTTGTTCAAGGATCTTGTCTTTCCCTCAAGTACACAGCTTTAAAAAGCCAAGTATTTAATGATCCAATAAAAAATGAGCTAAAAAACATTCACAAATAACTTTATTTCTTTAAAAAAAATGTTATTACACCACAGCAAACATTACACATATATAAAGGAAAAAAAAAAATGAATCTAGTTCCTCCCCTAAGAAAAATCATCCCTTTTCTTTCCTCCCCTGCCCTACCTTCCTTCCCATTTGCTGTAATACCTAGTGCTGGTGGAATTGGGCATTCTGATTTTTATACTAATTTTTTATCATAACATTTCCCAATTGACTTCAGAGTCTTTAAATGTTCACTGTAAAGCCCTGCATAATAGTCCATCAAAGGGACATACCATAATTTAATTGAACAATTCCCAATTAGTGGCATTTCAAAGAAATATTTTTAGCAAGGAAAAGTTCAACTCCTTCCTATGCTACCCAGCTAAAAGTTGAGATGATGACAGTAGCGTATTTATTCTTTGGAAAAACAGCCAATGTCAGAGCACATGATCTGTGCCTCCTACTGGGGCCCAGGGAGGACGCTTGTCAAGCCCGGCTCAGCAATTTTCTGATGGCAGAGCAGAAATTCTGCACATCCTACACACAGAGGCCTGATCTTTCCTTTTCAACTTCTCCTGATACCTTTGCTCTAAAATCAAAGTTCTCTGGCCCCAAGCATGTAAATAAATACCTCTAACCTGATCATAACAGAGGAACTTTGAAAGTTGCTCTTCTTAATACATCACATGTCTTATAAACGAAATCTCTTCAGGGAGAGGAACTCTGAAAGAGAAAATAATAATAGGTGAGAAAGGCAATGCTAGATAATAAATCATAAAGCTGCAATGTCTTGGAAGGCAGAGATAATGTGTTATTTGGAAGATGTCATCATGCTGAGATCATCACCAAAGCCTGTCAACTCCAGAGAGATAAATGCTAGATACATCTGGCTTTTCAATGTGTGTGTGTCTAAATCACAAGTGATGAAATGAGACTTATTAGTCTTCCTAACTTCACCTCAAAAAATACAAGCTCAAGTTGGGTTTTGTTACATATAGACAAAGGAGAGAAAGTGGATTTATCACTAACTTTGAAAAAAGTGATTTTGACAAAGGACAAAGGCGATGAGGAGGCTGGTACCAAAATGTGGAGGAGGGCTCAGTACCAATTTATACAAGTGATTACTGAATTGGCAGAATTTACATCATGAAGATGAAAAGCATGAGTAATGTTCTTGTCCAAAAAGGGCGTTCTGGACTGTCCCATACAAACAAGCAATAGGAGGAGCTGGAGTCCTGCCGACTCCGACTCATGAGTAAACATTGGTGAGGTCAGACCCCAGCATGGAAACAGGAGGTTCCTTTCTTTGTGAATTGGAATCAACACATAGAGCCCTTTGCGCATCCAAGGAGAGAATAGAGGAGCCCAGAAAATCAAGATGAGGCACAGAATGTCATACCAGTCAGCAATGATCCATGTTGGTGATTATGAGCCGAGATACCAGGGATCCGTGTGAATGGAAAGGCAGCCCTGAGATCTGCAGGCACTGGATCGGGCTTGCACACCTTTGGGAAAACATGTCAGGGTGAGGGACATACAATATATGGGGACTTTTCATAGTTAGACATGATATTTATCTTTTGTTGTTGCTAGGTAGGCCTAGCTGGCATAGGTAAAATTCCTTTATAGACATCAATCCATGACAGAAAACTTTAAACTCTGAAAATTTCATTTCTTCTGATAATTTTGGTCCTTTGGATACTTTCCTGTTTCCAGATTCTTTCTTGCTCTTAAAAATTCCGGTAACATTTTTCTGAGTTTAAACGAATAAAAACCAGACAACTTACCATTTTTGGCCTTCTGGTGCCAAAACGTCTCTTTCTTCACAGGAAATCAATAAGGGTGCTCAAATTTTTGCTTGATTCATAGTCAGCCTCAAATCTGGGCCCATTCTAATAAATCACCCTGAAAATGAGCAATGTGAAAAAAGATTCATTTTTACATGACTTTTCAGAAACATCGGTTAGTGCATTCCTAGAGCACTATATCTGCTTCATCCATCATTGTATTACTCACTGGGTCTAGCTGAGATTTTTGTCCATAATTATAGAGTTGAATAGACTGAAAAAGAAAAAAAGACAAAGTTGTAATATGAATATAGGATACAAACAGAAATCCAGCACCCCGTTTTCTAAAGGTCGATGGATTCTCATGACTTCCTGCTCTCCCGTGCTGGGCATGGGGCCAGCTGTGGTGAGCGGGCGCAGTCTGCTGCTGCCACCACAGAAGTGACTCCCTGTCTCTGGCTGCCAGGGCTCAGTGCAGGGGGCTGGTGAGGAGGGCAGAGCTTGTCCGGCCAGGCAAGGTAGATGTTAGGGGGCCACCTGAAAGCGTGAGGAACGCCCTGGCCATGCAGCCTCTGGAAGGTGATGTGTGGTTGCCAAGTGGAAGCAATCTTGACTGGGAACTCGAGGCTGGATTTTGGCTCCAAATGTCCTTTCTACAAGTTCTCTTTATAGTGTTGAGCAGCACAGTTAGATGTGAGCGATCTGCCAGCTCTGGTGTAGAGGTTTGAGATGTCAGATGCATTGTCCAGGCAAGAAAGAAGTGGAAAGCCAGGCAGCGATGGCAGACACCAGCTGCTCCGACTGGGGACTCTGCTCAGCTTATCCCAGGGGCTTTGAGTGTCACTTAGCAGATAACCCCACTTAAAAGTTGTTCTCACAGCGAGATATTCCTGAGCCTGTTGGACCGGGATTCTGGTTTATAAACTATCAAACAGCACCAAGATCAGAAGTGGAGGCAGGTTCAAGGGACCTTGAGTTCCACAGGGACAGACAAGTCTCATCTCAGGGGGGTGCAGAAAGACAAGTGTCAGCAGGTGCAGAGTAAGACAGGACTTTCCCCTCCTTCAGGAAAGGGCAGGGTGATGCTCTTGCGGTGCTTCTTCAACCCGGGAACCTGCCTGCTCCGCCCACCCCCCACCCCGATCAGGCTCACTGGCTTTCTGGGTGTGGGCTCATTCTGTAGCACTCAGAAGGCAGGCAGTGGAGTTGCAAGCAGAGTTTATGAGTTCAAGCCTACTGAGGGGTCAGTTCTTCCAGCGATAAATCCTGCTCCAATGGAAAGCACACCTTCAGCCTTAAACACAGGTTAATGTGGGAGCCAGAGGGCTTCTGAGGATGATTCATCTAGCAGCCCCAACCCACAGCCCCTGAGGACTTTAAAACTGTGTCTGTGGTGCTGACACAGGAGCTGGAACTCGTGGCCTCGCGTTGTGCTGCTGGCCCAGTGTCAGCTCTCCTGACACAGACCACCATATGTGGGACTTGTTCTAAGCCCTTGGCAGCGGGACCTTGACCAACACTTCTATCAGCTGCTGAGAATGACACATGAATTCATTGTTGGCTGTTGACAGGAGGGAAACAAAATAGAGCATGCAGGAATGGAAACTCTCAGATCAAATTCACATCTAGAGTATTTACTGAACAAGGACCACTGATTGGGGAATTTGGAGAAATTCTGGGTCTTATAAATTGAACAGATTGGAAAGAGAAGTTAGCAATTTCCCATACTCCCTGTCCAACTTTGTCACAGCTTTTATATGTGGACACATAGAAGGTTCCCACTCGGTAGCCTCTTGATGTCTATCCATCAAAGCCAGAGTGGAGACTTTCCTAATAATTTCACTAAGGGAAGCTGTGCTCTATTAATAGTAGAAGGTGTCTTCTTTCTTGAATGTAGAGTCATGATAATTTAATCTGAAAGTCATCTTGAATATGAAAAAGTCTTAGATTTTTAAAAAGTATTGCAATTAAGATGATGCTTTATTCTATCAGGAATGTCTTTGGAGCAGAACACTAAATGTTTCTCTTAGTTTTCATTTCAGTTTCTCTCATGAAAACCCAGCAATGAAGTTCAGGTGAATCTAAATTCCCTGGAAAGCAGAGTCCAAGACACAAGTTTGCGGCAAAGTAGTTTATTAGAAAGTGTACATCTATTATGCACTTACTGTATATTGGGTGTTTCTTCTCATCTTGCCTCATTCAATTTTCACAATAATCCTGAAACAACAATAACAAGTAATCGTTATATGGCACGACTAAAAGTAGTTCACCAATATTCACTTGCTAGGAACCACCAACTCTGTTTTCAGTGCCCTGTTTTATAAATGAAGTAACCAAGGCACAGCAAAGTTGGGAAGGTGTCCAAGGTTTGGTAGACAGCAAATGGCATAGTCAAATCCAAATTCAGACAGGTGCCAGAGACATTGTTCTTAATTTGGAACTCTCCCACCTCATTTGTGTGGTTATATGTGTACATGTGCTTAGAATTTTTTAAATCAACTTTATTCTTAGGGAACTTTCAGGTTTATAAAAAATTGAGTGGAGGAGATAGAGATTTCTCATAACAAGCTGCACCCACACATGCATAGCCTCTCCTACTTTCCACATCCCTGACTGCAGTGGTACATTCATTGCAACCAATGTGCCTGTGTTGACACTTCATTTCACTGTGATTGCACTATGGGTCCCCTGCTCTGATGGAAGCTCCATTGCCAGGCCACGAGGAGACTCAGGCCACTCTGATGGGAGGACTTCAAGGAGAACTGAGGTCTCACACTGGTACCAACATACAAGCCATGTGAGGGAGCCACCTTCGAAGTAGATCCTCCAGCTGCAGTCAGTCCTACACAGCTGCAACCTCCACCAACATCTTGACTAGAACAGAGAGTGGATAGAGGGTCAGAAAATAGTCTAGGCAAATGCTAATGGAGTCTCTAATTTTGAGCTGTGGGATATAGATAGAAGAGTAGGATCTGAGAAATATTCAAGAATATAAATGTGCATGAATTTGAGTGGATGTGGGCGTTTCAGGAGAATGTAATTATTCTCAGCTTTCTAGCTTTGGTGGCTAGGTGCCAAAAATTAAAATAGAATGTTCAGAAGAAAGAGTCTGATTGGAGAGAAGGATGATGAACTCAGGATTGTGACTCTGAATTTGAGGTGCATTAAGATTCTATGTGGCTATGCCATCACATCAGTCACGGTGCCTACATAAATTATCTCTTTTCATTCGGTCCCTTCCTGGAGTCTTCTGCACTATTTGATAGTTAATATCTCCTTATTTTTGCAAATTTTCTACTTTATTGAAGCAAAACTCTTTGGGTTCTTCTCCAGTTTTCACATTTTCTCCTCAGTCTCTCTTATCTCTTCCTTTGCTCAACAAAACATTGGTTTTCACCAGATTCCACTGAACCTGTTCTCCAACTTCCTCCCAAGACTCTGTAATGAGCCACCTAAAATCTAAACTTTATTGCTTGGGATTCAGCAGAATAACATTTAAAAACACATAATATGATAAATCATCTTGTTTTGTCGCTCTATAGTCACATTTCTAATTGACAAAGTTGTATTTTCCTTCACGTCAGAGCTAATTTTCTGTGATTGTGAGATCATGATTTATGATATATATTTGGTTTTCATTCCTGTTCCTGGCTCACATCTCCTAAAGCCCTTGTAAAATTCCCTAAGTAATTACAGCAATAGAGATACCTTTTGTTGCAATAGTGATTTTTTATTCCTGAAATAGCTTCAGTGCAATAAAAGTGAACAGGTTTTTCCTACTGCTATTCATAACAAGTTCTTTTCAACCACACCTGAGTTTTTGTTAACAAGGCAACTTTTGGAAAGTCCCTAAGAATAAGAGTTGTTTGCCAGGAGAACTGATCTTATGATTAGAAGGTTGGAGATTTTAGTCCCATCTCTAGGGAAAGACAGGGACTAGAGATTGACTAGATCACTAATGGCCAATAGTAGGTGAACATGTCAGGGTGCTAGCGTGGTCTTGTGTCTGGAGAGGGCATGGAAGCACTGCATTCCACTCCACATACTTCCCTATGCTTTTTTCTCATCTTGCTTTTTCGGAGTTATATCTTGGTAATACCTAATAATCTTGTAAGAAAACTATTTTCCTGAATTCTGTGAAGTGGTCTAGCAAGTTAATGGAAACTAAAGAGGGAAAAGTGAAGACTCAGATTGATAGCTAATTGATCAGAAACACAGGTAACAACTTGGGAGTTACCAATGGCATCTGAGGTGTTGAAGGAGTATATTTTTGTGATACTGAGCTCTTAACCTGTGGCATCTGAAATTATCTCCAGGTAGATAGTGTCAGAATTGAGCTAAACTATCATACATATAGTCTGTATTTAGAGAATGTTTGGTGTGGAGAAATCCCAAATACTTGGTGTATAGAGTAGCTCTGTGAGTGTCAAGGAGGAAAAAAGGAGAATATTTTTCTTAAACATTGCTGTGATGCCTTTCATGGACTTTTGCAAATATTTTTGTTGCCCTTCTGAATACAAAGCAGAATTAAACTTTCATGACTCCTTGATTCTTTAAAATAAAATATGGCCACTTTCTTGCTTTTATCAACGAAATGTGAAGAGAAGCAAAATGTGTAACTTCTATACGAAAGAAATAAGATCAGGTACAGAATCTGTTAAGTTCTCTTTCTTTTACTTTCCCGTACAAAGTTATCTGCTAATGCTCATTAGGCATGAATATGGGAGATAAATCAATTTTCATTATACAAAGTCATTGAAATACTTTATTGCTGTTATCATACTATTACTTAGTATCTATTCTGATACAATTACAATACAATTCCCGGTTATATGATATCCTCAAGTTCTGAGACTCCTTTGTCAAGCAATGGCTGTAAGTTAACGATCTCAAGTATCTAAGTTAATCAAGTACTGCTGTTATATATATATTCTTGGAAGTGTAACAGAGTAATCCTAGGAGTGAAAGCTGAGTATTCCTCCTCCCGATGTTATACTTGATGAAAGGATGATAAATTGGTTTAAAAGCATTTCTTCTAATTTTAATTTTTTAAATGTAGGCCATATATACAAGATATTTGAAATTTTTTTAAACTTTTTTGGTATCAAGAAAGCAAAATTTTCAGGATACCATCTAAATTGCAAGATAGCTTGAAGGATACAGGGAAATACTTGACTCCTTGTTGATGGAAGAACCAAGGTATAAAAAAAGTTACAAAGAATGTTTGATTTTTTTATTATCTCTTTTTAGTCATTAAATATCACCATTTCATTCCCAATTACTATTGTTAATTTCTTTATTAATCTAGGTAACTTTTGGTAATGTTGACCCTGAAAATTTTGTAGAAAACTAGTAATTCATGTTATAATATATTTTTCCAAGAGTTGCCATGTAATATTGCATCTATTTTTAATCTTATAATAGTAATAGCACCTAGTATAATTTCAACACTTTTGGTAACCTATTCCCATAAAAGGAATTTATACATGAAAGTAAAAAATGATAAATAATGGAATACTCAAGTAAATGAAAACTTTCCCAATTACTGATGGGATCTTCATTATGTCCATATAATTATGAAATTGTTGCATTAGTTACATTTTCCCAGCATTACTGAGGCTAGATAGAATTTTCCAGTGTTCTGAAGAACATTTAATTTGTCTTAGTCATCACTGACCACTGTGACAAACTAGTATAAACTGGGTGGATTTGACAATAAGTGTTTATTTCTCAGTGTTTTGGAGGTTGGGAAGTCTAGACCAGGTCGTGGTTTATAATCATAATTTTGACCAGTACCCTCAAGTGGCCTTCTGTGCCTTTGAGTAGAGAAAGATCACTCTTTGTCTTCTTATCAGAGCACTAATCCCATCACAGTTCTAGACTCCAGACTTCTTCTAAATCAAATCACCTTCAAAAGGCCCCGCCTTCAAATGCCATCATATTGGGCATGTGATCTTCACTATATGAATGGTAGAGGTGGGAGTGGGGCTAGGGTGCACAAATATTCTGCTGATAACACTACAATATAAAAGTCCTTTGCGCAGGCATATTGCAAGTCAACATGGGTTAAGCGAAAAATTTCATAATTGATACTGAGGTAATAAATACCTGGTCTTAAGAAAAAGAACTTTTTTTGTAAAATTGTTGAATTGCTTAAAATAGAACACATTGACCAGGTAAGTGGCCAGCTCTACATTGTACCTATAAATATGTAAGATGATGAAAAAGGGTTTGGAGAAAAACATTTCAGACATGAATAGACTAGAACTAATGAGCTTCTATGAGGGTACAGAGTCAGTGCAATTTAACTGTGTACACACGTTGATCCCTAATATACTTCTTTCATTATACAATTAGAGAAATGCTGTATTAAAAAACTATGCTTAATGTAAAAGCATTATGATGCAACAGGGTAGAAGAATTGGTTTTAATCCAAATAATGCATGCGCTTACTTATTGTTAGAAATGAACCTTAGGGGCTCATGCTGCACTTAGCTTGACATACTCACCTCTTAAGCAGGAATGAAACAGCGAACAAGTTTCCACTCTAGTGGTGTGTCCAGACAAGTGAACGCAGTCATGCTGGAACTGCTAAGTAGTTGCAAATGGCAAATATCATGTAACATGGCACATTCATGGGGTAACTGGCACTATTTAGGATTTTGGGGAAGTCTTCTTGGTGTGAATGATGTTTACCTAGGCGGTATTAGTCAAGTGAAGGAACGCGGGCAGGGTTAGCGGTGTTCAAGAAGAGGTTTGGAGTTTTCCGGGAAAAAGAGAGAAACTAAGAAAATGTGAAAGAGAAAGCTCAGAAAACCAAGGGATGAGCATGCGGGTGTCCATGCCAGGAAGACAGTCTCAGCTAAGATGACCCATCTAGGAAGTCAAAGGGAGTGCATCCAATTGAAATTGTATGTGGTTCTTTGGTTTTTTGACCATACCTTGGGTATTATCTGAGTCCAGAACTTTTTTAAAAGAACTACTCTGATCTTAAAAATGAGAATAGCTTCATTCGCTTGTATAGCAATAAGATATTTGCCATTTAAAATGTGTCTAATTTTTCCTAACAACATTACCATTCATCCCTTGAGGTTTTGGAGTGCTGTTCATTGATACTTTATTTCTGAAAGGTTTTTTCCTCTGGGCTCCGCGAGGAAAGAAAGCCAATCAAACAAAAAGTGGAATAGCCAGGGCTTTATTGGGGTTTGCGCACCCGGGCGAGGTTCTCCGGTCCACAGAACCGGGTCGGAGAAGTCGCGCCGGAACAAAGGGAAGCGCGCTCTTTAAGCAAAAGAATTTCGCGGGCTTCGTTCGTCACGATTGGGGATTGGTCCTGTGATTCCAGGTGTGGGCTTGGATTCCTCAGTCTGACATCAGCCACCTTTTTCCCAGGTATGGCCGCCGTTTTGTCCCTCTGGGCCAGCCTAACAATTTCTGCTTTTGTTTTATGTAGCCTGCTTTCATCTACATGTTAGAACAATGGATCAGCCATCAGCTCTAATCACTTTCTATGTCTTTAACTCAGATAAAATATTTGACATTTTATTGAGCATCTAGTAGTTGGCACAAAACAGAGGAGTACAAATTCACAGTGATTTATTGTATTCACCAAGTATTTATTTAGTGCCTACTATGTGCCAGCCCTGTTCTAATGCCAGGAAATAGCAGTGAACATAAAAGATTAAAATTATGACACTTATTTTCTAGAAAGACATAAAAATAAGATACATTAATAAGATGTGATATATATGTATATATACATATTTCTATATATGTATGTTATGACAAACACCATCTTAACCAAATGATCAAGTTTAAAGACTCAGGGATGCCCTATGACTGGCTGGTTGGCCCCACTATGGTGTAATGAGACAGGGGACTTTCCCTATATATAGTTTTCCAAATTCCATAACCCCAGTTGAATTATTAGAAAACAACCAAACCCAAATTGAAGATTGTTCTACAAAATACTTAATATTCTTTAAAACTGCTAAAGTCATAAAAAACAAGGAAAGACTGAGACAGTGTCTCAGACCTGAAGAGACTAAGAAAACATGACAACCAAATGCTCTCTGGTATCCTGGATGACACTCTGGAACAGAAAACAGGATACAAATGGGGAAACTAGGGAAATACAAATACAGTCTGGAGTTTAGTTAACAGCAATGTATCAACATCAGTTTTACTTTGACAAACAAACCACAGTAATTCAGTTTCTCATTTGGAGACATGGAAACTGAGTGGAGTGTATAAAATAATTCTCTATCATCTGAATAACTTTTCTGTAAATTTGAAACTCATTCTCAGGTTAAAAAAATTTTTTTCTTTGAAGAACTCATATAAAACATCTGTAACACAAAGGAAAACATGTTTACAGAAACAAACATTATACAAATGTACATGACCAGGAGAAAACACAAAGCTTTATCAATGTTAAAGATGCTCTAAATAAGCAGAGAAATAGCATTTCAGGCATAGAAACTTTCGATGTAAAAGGGTATCAATTTTTTTCCAGTTTAAAATATAATGTTAATGCACCTTCAGTCAAAACACTAAGAAAATTTTTCATTGACCTACCTCAAGAAGCTAATTCTAAAATGTGTATGAAATGGCAAAGGGACAAGAAACGTCAATTCCAAAATCAAAAAGAAAACAGTTATAAATGTGTAGTAATTAAAGCAGCATGATGTTTGCAGATATTAACAAATAAAGTCAGTGGAGCATGATACAAGCCTAGAAATTACACACACACACACACACAGAGAGAGAGAGAGAGAGAGAGAGAGAGAGAGAGAGAGAGAGAGAGAGAGAGAGAGATGTTAATTTTGTGTGTCAACTCTCAGCTGGGCTAAAAGATGTCCAGAAAATATTATTCATTACTTCAGTATAGGTCTGTGAGACTGCTTCTGGAAAAGATATGCATTTGAATCGGTAATCCAGGTAAAGAAGATCACTTATCAATGCAGATGGACATCATCCAATCACTTGAAACTCTGAAAAGAGCAAAAAAATGAGCAAGGACAAATTTGCCCTCTCTTTGCCTGAGGAAGGCTTCCCTCTTCTCCTGCCATCAGCCATTCAAGCTTCCTCCATAACCTCTCATAACAAATCTCTTTCTACATGTCTACATACCTACATCTATCTATTATCTATCTATCATGTATGTATCTATCTAAATATCCTACAGCTCTGTTTCTCTGGAGAACCCTAAATAATACAGAAAGAAAGAGAACAAGAAGATAATGTTAGATTGCAAATGAATGAATAAATAAGTAAATAAGGAAAAGTGGGTTTGAAATCAAAGGAAAGGATTGAGGCTGATTTTAAACAGCAAGCTAGAATAGGTCTTTTGAGAAAGTGACTTAAATAGACACCCAGAGGGAGAGAGGGAGGGAGCCACAGATATCTGGAGGGACAGCATTCATACAGAGATAGAAAGTACAAAAGGCCCTGAGGGAGCACACTTGCTGGATTTGTGGAGCAGTGAGAAAGGCAAGGCGGTGGCAAAGGTAAAAAGAAGGAGAGAAATAGCAGAAGAACCAGAGGAAACAGCATGTGTACCCTGTGGGCCCTACCTTAAGTAAGGTGGGAACACTGGACAGATTTGAACAGAAGTGACACAACTATAAAATGCACTCTGGTTATCATTTCACAATTAGACTGGGGAAGAAATAGAAGCAGAGTTGGTCTAAGGCAGCAGGGTGGGGAGAAGAAGAGTGGGTTGGGTCAAGGAAAAGGATTAAATTCTGACTGTGAAAATAGAGCTTGCTGTACTGTTGACAGAGCGGATATGGGAAAGAGGCAGGGATAACTCCCAGGGTTTTGACCTGAGCAATGAAAGAATGGGGTTGCTATTTACAAAGACAAGGAGTGTTACTGGAGAAGCAGGTCAGTGGAATTTGGGAGATCAGTTTTGGAAAAGTCAAGTTGTAAATGATTGTAAAATATCCATGTGGAAAAGCTTATAGGGGGCTCGATGATTTAAATTTGTATTTCACTGGGGATCCTTGCTTAGAGATCTAAATTTGGGAGTCCAATCAGCAAATAAGTGGCATATGAAGCCATAAAATTGAATAATATCATTTAATTACAGATTTTAATATGATATCAGATCAACTGGGGATCTTATGGAGCAAATTAGGATCGGACATTTCTAACTCTACAAGGTTAAGTTGATGTTGCTAGCTTTTAAACTCAAGTAGGAAGGACATAAAGCATGAGAAGAAAAGAGATACATGGTCTGACTCCTGAGGTTCTCCTGCATTTTGAGCTTGGAGAATCATCAAAGGAGACTGAGGAGAAACAGCTAGAGGGAACTGAAAAAAAAAAAAAAAAAAAAAAAATCATGTATATTGTCCCGGAAGGAGGAGAAAGTGATCAACTGTGAATATTCTTCTCATGGGTCACATAAATGAAGACTGAGACCTGACCATTGGAATTAACACTGGTCATTGGTGACTTGACAAGAACTCTTGGAGTGGCAGGGCCTGCACACAAATGGAATGGGTTCAAAAGAGACAGAGAAGATGAATTGGAGACAAGTTGATACAGTCAATTCTTTCAAAGAGCTTCAGTATCAATGGAATGGGCCAAATGGGTATATAACTAAAGGAGAAAGAAGGTCAAAATAAGAACTTTAAATATGGGATAAAAAAATAAAATATTTATACACTAATGAGAATAATCAGTAGAAAGAGAAAAATCAATGATGCAAAAGAAGGGTAAGAGCCGGAGTCATGTGCCTAAGTTTGCAAGAGGGTTATCATGCTTGAATGGAGGGGTGGTTTTAGCCAGGAACTCAGCAGTCCATCCGTGATTACAGGAGATGATATACAATCTTCTAGAACATACAAAGACTTCTAGGCAAAGAGGTGAAAAGATGTAGGGATGGCGGGAACAATTTCGTCTAATTGTCTCTTTACCTGACCTCCGCCTTTGAAATAGAAGCATGATTAATAGTTAAGAGTACAAATGGGGGAGTTTTGAAGCTGGAGAAGAATGTATGAGCTACTTGCTTTAGAGAGGAGAGGATGACTGAGTTAGAAAAATGCAATACTATTGCTGTGTAGCATTAAGTGCCACTTGAGACTAATGGTCAGGAATTGAAACTAAGGCCAGCAAACAGTTGTTCGCTAGCCATATTCAGCCTGCAGCTTAAAGCACACAATCAGTTTTGAGACTGGATAAGCAGGACTGTGGGTTTCTCACAATAAATAAATTTTAAAGCTTTTTGAGTCTCATGTGAGTCAACAATCATGCTAGACATTGGTATCACAATAATAATAACAGTATCAAGAAAGACTATCTATTATACATGCCAAAACTGTGTTAAGTGCTGTAGTCCCTTTTTCTTTTTTATTTTTAAGGTGCAGGCAGGAATGAAAACGAGCAGGCAGACAGGAAGAGAGAGGAGGTAGGAACATTTTTCCTTATTTTATTTAGTTGCTGATCCTGGTTGTTCCCTTGAACTCCAGGTGGTGAACCTGAGTCCTTGGGATGTGTGTGAACTGCGTCCGGCCTCTGGGCTCGCCTGTATTCTCACTTAATCTTCACAAAAATCCCTAGGACAAAGAATGAATCTTAGGATTTTTACTATTCTACAGGTGAAGAAATTGAGGCTAAGGTGGGAAAATAATGCCCAAACCTGTTTGTCTAATAAGAGTGAACTAAGTAAGCATTAACTTCAATGTTCTTGAGTCTAGTGGGGAGACATTAAAAGCAGGGTAGGAGTCCGGTGTAAATCTTATCACTTTAATGGCAGGTAGACCAGGAAACATAAGAGGAGCTACTTAAACCAACTTTAAAAATATTTTAAAGTATTTGTGACAAAATTAGGTAGACCCAAAGATTTTGATGGAAGTACATGTCTCTCATTTGAGCTCTAGTCAAATGGCTGTTACCTAAACATATTGGGAGCGATGCCCGCCCCAGTTTAGGAGTGGCCTTGAAGGCTAGAAGTCATAAAGACTAGACAAGAATCTGTGTAGTCCATTTTGGCCTATTCTGTGCCAGATTGAGATGACCAGTTCACCGATGTTGTCTCTTTTATTCTACAAAATCCAATGAGACAGATTTTTTTTAATCTGTAGTAATTTGCCCAAGGCCTCTCAGCTAGAAATTTCCAGAGACGAGCTCGGATTCTAACCCATGTTCAAGAAATAAAACTCTCAGCTAATCAATAAAAAAGAATTCTGCTTCTTTTAACTTATTGATTCATTTGTAGTTCAGCAGAATCTCCTTTCTAAGTTTTAGAAATGATCGACTTGGCAGTACAGCCAAAATAGATATTCCGAGACATCTTTATTTGTTTTTTCTCTAAATCTGAAAACAAAACTTTAAGAGCAGGCGCGTTTTCTCCTAGGTTCTTCATGGATTATAAATCAGGCCAAGAATAGTGTCCTAGATTCTTCCTTTACCTGGTAGACCACCTCCACAAAGAGGGAATGGCAAATTTGCAGACTGCCAGACAGTGAGGAATATATTGGTAGATGAGACTCACTGCTCTTTAAGACACATATTACCTGCCGAGGCAGCAGGAAGATCAATAAATATCCCTTGGGGGGTAATTGGAGGCTGCTCTATTCATATGATTGAGGCGTGACCTACCCCTAGTTCTCCAGCCCTCACATCTACTGCTTACATTGCTTAGATCAGGTGCTCCAAACTTGTTTTATGGAGCTTGCAGAGCAAGATGAACAGGTAAAATGTTTTAGCCACATTCAGGGCACCATCCAGATGTGAAAACGTATGCTTCCCTTGGGACACCATGACGCATAAAGAATGTGAAGTACGCACTGAAGATCAAAGGCATCCCCTTGCGTCCAAAGCTGCTTTCCTGCAGCAGGTCCTTCACGGTCCAAGGGTGTACACATTCCCATGAATCGGGGACCAACCACTGATCAGGAAGTTTCTGTACCCCTACTGGCAACAACTGAGTTCTTGCAAGTTCTTATGCACCTCTGAGTCCAGTCTTAGGACACTGTCTAGGTGTGGAGAACATCCAGTCTCTCCAGTGGGGAAATCTCACCATTAACATAACAAGATTAACCAGGCTCTCTGGTGAGGTAACGTGTGCCTTTGTGCCAACCTGGCACCCTGGACTGATGCTTCTGTGTGAAAATGCCCTGCCTAGAAACAGCCCCGATTCTGTGTTAAACTGGCTGGAACTGCTTGATGCTTAACTATTTTTCAGCCTCAAACAGGAAGTTCTCAGTGGCTTAATTCAGAAAGAACACAAATGTAAGATTAGAGGAATAGGTCGTGGGTTCCTGGACCCTTCTTCAGGGGATCAAAGAGTGAAAGTTATGCAGTATTAATAAAGCCCTTTGGGAAGGCACAAGAGAGCAGAATAAACAAGCAGGTGAGCCAGCGTGGATTTTTCCCTTGCTGGTGTGTTTCAGCATAACCGGAAAGACCAGAGCCATCTCTCCAGTCACTGAAAACCAAAGACAGACCCCGAGCCCCAGCTCTCAGGCTTGCACGGCGGCAGTCTTGCCATTTACTTGGAGCTGCTGTGAACTTCTGTGTCGCCTGGCTGACCTCTGGCAGAGCCTTTCTTCCTTTTGTCCCTTTATTTTGATTAACAAAATATATCAAAACAAAACAAAAATTCTAACAAAATAAAAATCAATGAAGGAAGAGGAAAAGGGAACAAATAGATAAACATTCAAATTAAGTGATAAGCTCTCTTCACCACATGAATACAACCCCATCCCTTTCTCCTCTCACAACCTCAGTCTGGAGGTGGATGTCATAGTTCAAAAATAAATTTTACTTTTATTTTTTCAGTCCATTTGTGTTATTTTTCCATATTCTAAATATAAGTGGTCTTCAGACACCAATCATAGGTCCAGGTTGTCACCTGTGCTTCTGATCAGCTGACAAAAGCTTAGGAGTTCCAATGACACCCTCGCTGGGATTGATTGACCTACTAGAGTCTCAGGACTCAGAGAAACACTTTAATCAGTTGATTACTAGTTTTAATAAATGGTTATAACTCAAGAACAACCAGATGGAAGAGATGCAAAGCTCAAGGTACACAGGAAGGGAAAGGAGATTCCATGCCCTTAAGTGCTCATTCCCTGCAACTCTGTGTCTTCACCAATGCACAAGCTTTCTGAACCTCAGTCTTTATGGAGACCTCATTACATGGAGAGGACTGATTTAAATTGTTGGTGATTGAGTCAACCTCCACACAGAAAGTTCTAACCCTCTAATCACAAAGTTGGTTCCCCTGGTAACCAACCCCCATTTTTAGGTACTTTCCAAAGTCACCTCATTAACCTAATAAATGACAACTTTACTGCTCTCATTACTTAGGAAATTCCAAGGGTTCTTGGAGCTTTGTACAAGAAATGGAGATGAATATAGTCATATATAGATATAGATATAGATTTATATATCAATAGATAAAAAATAATAGATAGTATTATAAATCACACTATCACACAACCTTTTTAAAGGGTTCCTTATATCAGAGAAAGCTAACAAGAAGGGTATGGGGTAAAGGATCTAGCAGTGGCTAAAACCTTTAAACAGTGGACAAATATTTCCAGTGAAGTAATTGGGGTAAAGGTCCTAAAAGAGGACATCATAAACTAGATTCAAGAACTATAATTTAACTAAGTGTATTGCTGAATAATTCTGAACTTCCTTGGTAGATTAGTATCTTCTATGGGATTTCCCTGGATGGTTCCTTAATGAAGAGCAGATGTTCATCTTCCTCAATTTGAAGAGATTGAAAACATAGTATCATACCCAGAGAGAATTGGGAAATTCTTTCTGCTTTGATTTCTACATAATAAACATTCCCCAACTTCACCCTCATTTTGGATACTCCTTCATTCTAGTTTATCATGCTTTGATTTTAAGAAACAGATTCACTGAAAATAGTTCTCATAATGGCCAGGAGAAGGGGAGGGAAGACTAGCTGAGATGTAAACATCCCACTAAGCAACCTCACAGACAGATTGAAGCTAGGACTCCAGAAGTTCTCAGGAATAGTACTATGGCTCTACCATTTCTCCTTGTATCTCTATGTCTCAATGGTCTGCTTTTCTGGCATATCCCTTCCATTACCTTCTAGAAGCTACTTCCTAGATGTCCTGTGATGCAGAAAAATGTAGAGATTTCATAAACTAGCTTGAAAATTACCTTACTTGGTTTCTTTCAGTTTTGTCCTTTAACAACTATGTAACCTTCAGAAAGCCACCATCTCCAAGTCTTCATTTTCCTTCATTTTTGCAATCAAGATAGTGCTCTTGCCCACTTGTTGAGATTAGCCTGGTACTTGGCACATATAACACTTTGTATTAGTTACTACTATTGTTGTTGCTACTTGTAGTTAATACTAATGCTAGGTTGCTCGGGGCTTTAGTTTCCCATGACACAACTGTAACCAATATCCTCTGTGACCTTCATCCTGGTTTCCCTAGAGAATCCTGTCTTAGTGTACTCAGTATTCCCAATCAAACTTACATGGGTGCAGGTCACATTTCCATCATCTGTAACCATAGATGGTGCCTGCACTAATCAAATTTTACCAACACTATTTTTTGTGAAGATTTTCCTTTGTTCATTGAGTATTCCATCAGAGCCTTTCAAGGAGAAAAGCTCTCTCTTAATTTACCTGCTCCTGGAATCCTGGACAACCCCTCAATCTGATCATTCCTGGCAAATGCAAACTTCAGAAGTGCTTTGTTGGTAAGGGATGATCCTAAGGAAGTGTACTTTGTATAACACATCCCCACACACACCTGTTACATCTTTCCATAAACTTTAAACAAAGCTAAATATTTCCAATGTCCCATTTTCCTATTAGGAATCCAGCATACTGTGAAAACTGTCAGTAAACACTGTTAATTTTGATGTTCTCATGTAACTTTTTTAATGTTAGGCCAAAGCTCTCTCAGAGGTTGATGCTGGGTCCAAAATATCTGTCCCATCAACTCTAAGGATGCGTTCTCTGCTCTTTTAAAATCTTTGTAGTTCAAATCAAGTGTCTGTTTCGGCCGGACACTTACATGCATTCCAATGATTGATGTCAGATTCATCCCATAGCATTGTTTCCTGTTTTCATTACTAAGAAAAAGAAATCAATTGCTTTTATTATATACACTTCTAAATTCAACATCCTCTCTATTTACACTAGTTTTAACATGTTATTTGTACTTACCTGCTCCCACATGCCAGCTCAATGATCGTAAAGGATGCTCTAAAACCTACACGTGCTTTCCTTCCATTTCCCATGTGATTTAAATTGCCTGTGTAGACATGCTGTGACTGAAAACATCCACACTGCTCTCTGCTACCCAGTTACTATTGACTTTACAACCATAGCTGATATACACCAGAACCTGGCATCACAGTCACTTGAATATTTGAGTCAGTTGCCATGAGATCCACAAGTATAGGGGAGTTTAAAAAGAATAGATATTCTATAGTAGGTTGTGGTTGGGGTGTAACAAGCTTTTTTTTTTTTTGAGTATACAGTATTCAGGATATTTTAATATACATTTAATGTAAAATTTATTGTGTCTTTAGTTCACAGTGTTAAATTCCATATAGGATATTGAAATTGCATTTCAGTCTATATTTTGCACTACACCCACCACCAGAGTTCCAGTGTCATTACCACCACCTTTTCCCCCATCCTCCCTCCCCACATAACCAGTCCTGAGTTCTGGTATTTTTGCTGGAATTTGTACGTCCATTTGTTTTATTTCATTGCAGTCCACATATGAGTGGAAACATCTTGCATTTATCTTTTTCTTTCTGATTTATTTCACTTAACATGATCTCTTTCAGTTCTATCCAGATCATAGCAATTTTTTAATTTTAATTTATTTTAAAATTTAAAATTGAGATAACTTACATTTAGTGTAAACTCATCCTTTCTAGTGCACAGTTCTCAGATTTTGACAAACAAAATATATAAAGCAATTCCATCACTCCATAAATTTGACCTAACACTTTACAGCAGGCATCATATTTTAAAATGTTTCTGGATGATTATGATGAATAATCATACTGGAGAAACACTGATAGAACTCAAATCCTTTTGCAAATAAAAAGTTATGTGGACGTATCCAGGGTCACTTTACTTGACAGAACTAGAATCTATGTCATTCTTTATTTTATCTTGTTCTAATACATGGCACTTATTCTAAAGTATCTTCTTTGTCTACAGTGCCTTCTCTAAGTAAAAATAAACATATGACATGAACAACAAAATAAAATAACCAGAAATTGAAACAAATATACAGCAGGCAAAAACATAAGGAACTAAAACAACCACAATACATCATCCAAAAAATCCTTAAATTAACCTTGAACATACTTAGAATTGTTACAGGAGAGGTGTGTGTCCCAAATGAAAAAGCTTAAGCAACAGAGCACTAAAACAAAATTGTTTCTTTTACAGAGTAGTATTTCTATCTATAGTAAGAACTTGTTACAACAGTTTTTTTCAGAGTGAAGGAATGAGGGTAGTTAGCCTCTTGATCATGGGTAAATGGAGATACCACCTGAAGTGACCAACAGCTGATTACCGTACTGAAATCTCCACCCAGGGTGGAGTTTATGCCCCATTTTCTGCACATGGCATGTATGTAGAAGGAAGTAGAGGCATGACTGACGAACTGAGTGTGCAAAAAACACTGCCTGGCTAAGCAACGGCCCAATGAGGCCACCCTCCTTTTCCTCCATATTGTTTAAAAGTTTCCCCAGAGCCTTTTTTCCAGAGAGACAGTGCTTTGAGAGCTATAGCTCTGTCTCCTTTACTTGTTATAGGTAAATGAAAGTCTCTGCTTCCAACAATTAAGATGAGTCTGTGTTTGGCTGATGTATCTATCCTAAGCAACAAACCGCTGTGGTTCAGTAACAAAGCCAGAGTGAGAGAGGAAGGATTGAGTGTGCCTGATTCTCAGCACAAAAAGCTGCTCCATTCTTTTTCTTTTAATTTATTTTATCTTTTGTGAAATGTCTCTGTATCGTATCTGCTGTAAAAATGTATCCAGAGTGAATCACCTGGAAGCAATACCACACAATTTAACCTCCTTCTTCTCTTACATTCCCTGTCATCTGGACTGATAGACAGATCTAATGCAATCATGGCTTTATGACTGACCTATATTTGGGGTAGCTTTTGCCTGTTTTAGATGAGTTCCCAAAGAGAGGAGCCATTTTGCCTTGAGAAGCAAACAGCCCCACCCAGGGGATGGGTTCAGCAAGGCCCAGAAATTGCAAAGCCCGAGGGGAAAGTGCTGGAGTTCCCTAGGGAGGTGCCCAGACAATA